>WBMZ01002038.1:246167-595149 GCA_013400975.1 Atrichornis clamosus
AAAAAAAAAAAAAAAAAAAAAAAAAAAAAAAAAAAAAAAAAAAAAAAAAAGAAGAAGAAGCAGAAACCCCCAAACCTGTTTCTTGAAAGCTCCAGTAGTGGACCAGAAAAGCAAAGAGCATATCTGCGGTCACCACCACTACTATGGCAAATCTGCCTCTAGAGGGCATTGCAAGCTAAATGTTTTCCCTGACAAGTGTTGAGAACATCTTGGAATAGCCCAGAAGGCAGTTCTTAAATTACCTAAATTAAGAGATTTTGCTGTGTTTACAACATCAGCTATGTAGCGGTCAAAAAAACTATTGGGCAGAAATACTGAAAGATCTCTAATCCACTGAGCAGCAGCAGATAGTTTTGGTAATAGATGTTACCAGACGTTTTCTAATACATCTGAAGTGTCTCAGGATGAGACATATTGTGAGCAAATTTTTGCACATAGCTGTTCCCTTTTAATGACTTTGCCTGCATCTTTCTATGAGTGCTGCCATCCCCACTGGTGGTTGAATCCAAAGATCATTGGTCATGAGCAAAGAACTGCAAAGAGGCTTTGAATGCTTAGCACCTGGCATGTAGGCCCAGTGCATCTGATATAGAGACAAATAACATTATTACTTGTCTCTCTCAAGATCTATGATCTATACAAATTGCTCAGCTATAAGTGGACATCAAAGTATTACATTCCAGCTTTCTGTATGTTAGACAAAAATATCTCAATGACATACCATGAGATACTCTGGTAGTGAGTTGGGATGAGGGGTTCTTCCCAGTATGTGCTGTATTCTAAAGGTGTTATTAAGCTTCTTCAGACATGCAGTAGGAAAAATCCAAACAGTATTTTTTTCCTCTCTGACTAAATCAGTTCAAATTACTAAAACTACTTGTGTTTCTGCTGCTGGAAAGCAAGGAACATGCTTGCCTTGCTGCATGCTGAAGGCCATATTTTGTTATTGCAGAGAACAGCAACCAGGTCCTTTGCTATAGTTTGGCTATGCGTGTTTTACTTTTCACACTTGTTCAACACAATTGACTGAAATACATGCAATGAGGCACTTAGAATAATTACACTTCTTTTTCTGAAGACAGAGGTTCTTATATTTGCCTATTTCCCATTACAGTGCGAAATTTACCACTACCCTAACAGTGACTCTTCTTGATTTTCAGGTACTGCTGTGAGAATTTTGCTAAATGTCATAGACAACTACATTTCTAAGAGGCTATATGTCTTGTAGACTCAACAAGGTCCAGGAGTCCCTTACAAATTTTCAGAGTGCTCATATCCTGGTGCCTCAATCTGTACCCATTCTGTGTATTAAGATTTTGTACAGGGAGAACAACTTTTAACATTTCATACAAAACAGAAATGTCTTCTCTGAAGTAGACAGCATTCAATATAACAATGTTATAAAACAACAATTTTATTAAAAAGGAAAACCTAGAGTAAATAAAATGTTAAATATACATTAATCAAATATATTAGAAAAAGCAATTTGATAATTAAAACTGAAAGGCTAAACGATATCAATTAGAAAGTTACACAGGAGTAAAGTAAAACCACTTACACAATCAGTATTTATACTGATAGACTGTTACATAATGATATCAACAAAATTCTTACTGTGTAGATCCCTATAAATAAAAATGAATTACAAAATCAAATAAAATAATGAATAAAAATATCAATTTTTTAACTTTAACTGGCTTTAGTTAAAACCATAAGTTTGCTACATGTAAACATTTTGATTTAAGCAAGACGGTAAAACAAAATGATCCCTCTAATATAATTATCAAACAGTTTGTATAAATGTTAATGAGTAAGTGCTGAATGTACTTAATAAGAAATAAAAGGATTCTGCGATTATGGTGTGGCCACCCAAAATAGTTCAGATGCTATATGTCCATGAATGACATAAATTCTGTCTGAACTCAAGATAAAGAAAGTTGGATTCCCTGTGAGATACAATTTACAATAGATGCCCAAAATCCAAACCTCACAGGTAACGTGTTTGCTACTGTATTAGTTTTGTGGATGTTTATTTATCTGATGAAGTAAATAGACCTGGTTTTGTGTAAGAATGCTTAGAAACAGAAAAGCTGCTGGTTATCGGCTTAGAAAAGTTTTGGGGTTTTTTTGGTAAGAGAAGAGGTGTGTACGTATCAAACAGTTACAATTAGAAGTGTTGGGTGTAACCTGTCTCTGTGCTCTGGACTCTCAGCTATGAGCACAGCCACCCGTGCAGTACGGGCTGCATGGGAGGCTTTGCTTTGTCCTGGGGTCAGAGATACTGAGAGGAAGAAAGAGAAAGAAAGATTAATCTGATAAAGGCACTGCCATTTCTAATCGGACTGATGGGAAACTGTGGTATGAAGTTAAAGAGGCAACACAGGGTGAATTACTGTGATGAACTACCTTAAAGCTGAAGCAATCAAATAGATAGCTCTCACATATAAAAATTACTGTACCATCTTTATTCATCAACAGTTTTGCACAAGTGTCTCATGTTCCATCCCTTCCAGGAACAACCAAAGCACTCTGATACATTGGATCAGATTAAATCTTACTGGGGAGACTCAGCCACTGAGGTGGCTGCTTTCTGCTCCCCAGACTTGATTTCTCATAATAAAAACAAACTTTTTAAAGCTTGAAAATAACAAACTCCAGAAAGTAATACCACTACAGCCCAATGTCTGCATTCATAATCCATTGGAATGGAATTGAAAGGGCTTTTACTCTGGTGTGAGGGTAGCAAAGATTTTTTAACATAGGCTGACAGCTGAAAACCTGCAGAAGAGAAATTTGTGTAATGGTTTGGGTTGGAAGGGACCTTAAAGATCATCCAGTTGCAATTCCCCTGCCATGGGCAGGGACACCTTCCACTAGACCAGCTTCAGAAAGTATTCATACAAACGGACATCTCATGGAGGTTTTCTGCACATTTATAGGGGACAGAAAAATCACATTAGAAAAATCAGCAATAAAAAGCCTACAACTGAGTAACAGATAAACAGATAAATTTGAATGAAAAGCAAATATGGTATTATAGAAAATTCAGCATAAAACTCATGTAAAAATTCACTCACATGTTTTAAGAATCAGCTTATCATTTTCTCTTTAGATATGCTGAGATCTTCCCACGATGCTGAATTCTTTGAACCTTTTGAAACGGATGGGCTCTGAGGATACCCAATATTTTGCAGGAGTGCTTGCTAGTCAACAGAGCAAACAAGTATCAGTTTAGTGTCATCAAAGATGTTCTTCTCACCAAGCATCACACGATTGCGTACTGACGTCACACGGGACTAGGAGTAACTACACAGGTGGTGATAAAGAAAATTAAGTGTATATAGAAAAACTGATCTACTAATAAGGTTTGTATGTTGTAAGAACTTTATTTTTTCAAAACCAAAGTTCTATCACCCACAGAATTGCTAACAGCATTTAAAATAGTGTCTTATCTTCCATGTAAATGCCTATCCTGCACTTCTGTAGTCATGGATCACTATCCAAAAAGGAATCCTAACAACACTGAACATTTTGAACAACAGTGATGAACCAAATACTTTTATAGTTGTGAGGAAAAAAAACTGATGTAAATTTTAAACTTTTCTTTTTTTAGCGCTAACCTCACCTACAAATCTGTAACAAAGAAATGTGATTATGAATATTTTACTTGTTGACTCTGTTTTTGTATCCTAAATTATTTATATTAAATAACATACAGAATTTTCAGAAATAACTTTCTTAAGATAACACTTTTCTAAAAAAAATATTTTTTTGTTAAATCTTGGAAGCTTAAAGATCAAGTAAAATCGATGAACATTACTTCAGACAGAGTATACATCACAAAAGGAGTATTTTATGGGGCATTCAGTCAACATGCTGCTGTGTATTTGCTGAAATACATTTATTGACTACTTTTTATGCATCTGATAGTTTGTGTTTTCCAGGACATTTAAACTATTTGCCCAGTGCTGGAATAAGTTTTTCCAAACTTTTCGAAGAGAACAACCGATGTAAATGTTGTTTGAAAGTCCTAAAGAAAAGAGAGACAAAAAACTGTTAGGTTTGGCTTAAATGGGTTTGTCTTTTTTTTGAAGGTATTTTAGAGTTCTAAATATTGTCTTCTAGTTACATTTCATTAGATAAGATAGAATGCAAATTATGCAAAATAATGAATAATTTTTACATTATATGAATATTACTTTGAAGAAGAGCACAAGAATTTATTTAATTGCAAGAAAATATGTATTTCAAACTCTCAGCAAGTATAAGCACTGCAGAAATTTCCTGCTCTAGAAACTGGATTTTATAGTCTTTGGCAAATCGTGGTACACAAAAGTTTATTCTCCTCCCTGGCAACAAGGTGAGTTAAAGAAAGTAAGACAGCCTTTCTATATTTTAACTTTTCTACCTTGGTTAACATTGAAACATAGATACTAAACCAAGTGCATAAGAAATGGTGAGAAAAAGTTATATATATATATAAAATAAGTACTAGTGACAACAAATTGAGTAGAAGTGGGGTGATTCCTGAACACGTATTTTCCACAGGAAAAGTTCTTGCTTTTAACATTCAATTTTTTTAATGCAAATGCTTACAAATCTAAATTGAATAGAAGAAATATGAGAGAAACTGTGCCTTAAGAGTTCAATGTCAATTCAGCCAACAAACAAGAAAGTAAACCAAACTAAGTATGCTAAACAATAATTTGATTTAGCTACTTACTAAAAAGTACTCGTGGTAAATGATCAGCAAGTCCATGGTATTTAAGAACAAGGCTTTAAAGCATTCTTATTAAAATTATTTTCTTTGACCCTGGACTACTGAGAATAGTATAAAAATAGAAAATATTTGTTTTGCATAAAAATAGTTTTTACTTTTAGAAAGTATCACTCAGCTTTCCAGGATCTGATGATTAATTTTTAAGAAGTTGGTCTAAACACTTAGTACTGTTTTCTATTGTCAACCTGAGGCAAAAGTGCATGAAATTGCAACACCTTAATGAAATGTCTGAGGCCATGAGTGAACGAAAGCTGAAAGTTTTAACTTTTCAACACATTTCACAGTTTGAAAGACTTAATTTTCACTTAAAAAGAGAATAAAACCTTTTTTTTTTTAATGACATGAAACATAATTATGATTGCCTGTATTTAGCTACTTCACAGACCACAGTTCAGCTGCATCTCTATAAACAGAGCAACTCTGACTTCTAGTAAGCTTCATGCAAACACTGACCAGGCCCACCTGAGTTTCATTTGCATTGCATGTTGCCAAACTGTGACCATATAATTTCTTACATCTCAAATTTTGGTGCATAAATCTTCACATAGTAGACATATATTCAAAATTAAATACTCCGTGTATGGTGTGAAAGGAAGGACTGTCTCATTCTTAAATGATTCACAAGATTTACCTTATAATGTTTCTCTATGATGTGTACTGACCAATTTCTTGCTCAACAGAAACAGCTTATTTGCATATTTTCATATTAAACTTTAAGAATGGCACAGTATTCTAATTGTCAGTGTCTGCTCTGCATCACAAGCACCTTCTTACTGCAGGAAAGGTTGTCTGTATAATTATTATAATAAATATTACAGCATCTCCAACACAATTGCAAATGGTTTCCTTCTAAAGTGAAGCTAGTTATATTTAATTCCGTAAAATAACCAGTAAAATTCTGTTCATGGGAATGAAATAAAACAACAAGCCAGCTCTAGTTGCTGAGAAAAGCAGATAATCCAGCAGTAATTTAGGATTAAGCAGTAATTCAGAGCAGAAGACGATATTCTTTATTTTTGAAGTAGGAAGTACCTTATTGATTAATATGCAGGACACATGCACTGTTTCACAAGTGGTGAACTTGGGGTGAGACAGGGAAACCAATAAAACGTGTGCACCCCCCATATCAGGATAAAATCAGGAACGGTAAGGCTGAGCATTGCAGAAACCTTCATGTGCTGGAGCAGACGGCTTTTGCTATTAGGATTCCTGGCCAAACAAAAACAATTGGCTGCCAAAATTAGCTCCTTGGGACGATTTAGGAGCCTTTGAAGTGAACAGTGTTTTTGAGCTGGAATTAAGCCCAGGTCCAGCTTCAAACTCAAATCAAAATGACAAAGAGGAAATTTTCTGTGCCACACGCCCCTCAGTGTGAGATTACTTTGGTTTGGCAGCTGTACTGTTTATCTTGTTATTTAAAACTATTCCACCAGATATTCACAACTGAGCATTTAAACAACTGGCTCTGATTATGACGACAGCAGTTATGTTTGACCACATTTAGGAAACATTACAGAGTCTGATGGATAAATAAGAGCATTGCTGGCTTTAGAGTTAGATAAATTAAAGAAGTTTAGAATGTATACTAGATAAATGTTGCACAGTCCCCATATAAAATATAAATGTGTTTCTAGGAAAATAACCCCTGCTGTTTCTGTATTTGAAGATAAAGATTTTAATCAGATTTCAAGAGTGAGATAAAGTAAGGCCTGAAAATACCACCTGGCCTTGCAAGTTCTACCTCACAGCACTGAAGAGAGTCTAAGTAACTGTGTCATTGTAGCAGCATAGAGGGAAAGCATCTGGAAACCAGGTTCTCACATCCATCTGATTTGATGGTGAAATGATGGTCCAAAATGTCCAGGGAAGCACAGTGATGCAACTGCTCGTTGATTTGGGTAGGCTGCGAGCATCATCTGAATTTAAGCTGGTTGCTACACAGCATGGAAGTTATGAAGTTGTGTAAATAATCCTTTGAAGAACAAAGGTTGTGAGTGTATAAAAACAGACTTCTTCAAAATTATTTTCACCATCAGTCCCTCATTGTTGGTAGCTGGAATGAATAAGCTTACAAACATGAATTCACACATATTGGTGAGCTTGACCCTATAGTTTTGCACTCTCAGGATCACAGAAGCATAAAGCTGAGCTTTATGGAATTTTTCCATAACGCATTCTTAAATCATGCCATATAATTCTCAACACTGAGACCTACTTTTAAATTCCCGAACAGAGTTAATATAACACTTCCTTTTTAAACTTGTCAAACTTTGTCTCCTTTTACTCTGGTCAATTGTAGATGACTCAAGCTCAACTGCCAGAGCTTAACAAGACCTATGGACCCTTTCAATATATTTGACTACTTGACTGTTGTGAGCTCATCAGTTCGAAACAATGGAGTCAGAAAAGGTGGCATAGAGCCACCAAAGATTTGTCTCAATCAGCACTCTGATGTCATAGATTAGGCTTGCCAAGTGGTCACATTGTCTATCTTTGGAATGTTATTAAAGCAAATTCCAAAGACATTTTTCATCTGACTATGCAGACAGACATAAATACAGATCACGTACAAACACTGGCAAATGAACAAGACCTTGTAGACCTTCATATTGGCTTGGAGGCCTTTGAAAATGCCTTCTGTGATATTCTAGAAACAAACTTGTACTAACAATATTTCTTTCCAAACAATTTTGAGAGTACTGTACAATACCCTGTGAATGAGACAGGAATTACAACTAAGTATCTTGTTGGAAATTTAATGAAGTAGAAAGACAGCTGCCTCAGACCAAAGCAAGAATAGAAGAAGAGCAGTGGCATGTCTACTCACAGATTTTAAGGCCAGAGAGTACTATTATGACAATTTATTCTCAGCTCCTGCACACACACTTCGGGTAATTTCATGTGTCAAATCTCTCAAGTCCATAATAATTATGAAGGTGTTAAGCATAAACAATAAGCATACAATAAATTCATGATACCTGATAAACAACATAGCATAGTCTTTATAATGACAAAATTTGATTTTGCTGAGTAAATAAAGATTTGGAGATAAACGGAGATTAAAGTTGTTTTAGGTTGTAGGAATGTAGGTTTTCTTCATAGGTTAGTAGAAATAACATGTGCAGAGGTTTCAAAGATAAATTGTAAAATGAAAAGTATTCTTTGTAATGTAAAATATTGCTTCTATATCAGAGATTCAGAGCACCAGGTCACTTGTGAGTCAATCTAAAAGCACTAGAGACACTGTATAAATGCATTATGTCAAACCTGGCACCATGTGGTGTGCAAAAGGTAAACAATCCATGAACAGCTTGGATCTCAGAGAAACTCTTGTAGTGCTGGAATTATATCTGTTGTTTCTATAGAGACGTTGGGTCTCTTCTGTTTTTCTTTACATAGAAAACCTATTCTGTACAGAAGGAATAACTGAAAAGTGACCACAGCTGCTAGAATTAGAATTCTATTGTCATGCTACTGAGTAGTAAAACCAGGAAACAAAACTTCTCTTGGAAACCAATATCCACAGATACACACCAAGTGGGAAATCCTGCACAAATGTCCCTGCAGCAGTTACATTCTTAGTGTAGGGTAAGCCCACCGAGCAATCTAGCTTTCCCACAAAGCTGGGAGACACTTCACGTGCACACATCCTCTGGAAATCGGGCAGCACTGCCAAGTGTCACTGTACAGCTGCAGTCCACAACCCCACCTGTTTAACACTAAGTGGTCATATTTAAGTGTTTCCTGTGATCCTAATGCTTGTAATAGTAAAATTAGAGTTTTAAAATGAGCTGTCATAGTAAGTCTGTTGAACTATTAATAGCCACAGAGGTCTCTAACAAGGAAGCAAACCAGAAACAGCAGGCTGTTAGACAAGTAAAATGTTGATCCAGCTAACTTTTATTCTCAGCAAATTTATCAATACTGGTTAACAATACTTCCAACTAGTACAGGGCCTTCTGACATGACAAAATGAGTGTAACAACCCATTCTGTCAATACAACACAAATGTCATTTCAAGTGCTCAAAACCCACTAAGCTACCCTAAAAAAGATTGATTTATCTGCTCCAGTGTTTCTTTGGGGCAAACTTTTCTCACAACTGAAACCAATTAGTGGGCCTGGCACTTGTAGTGCAAAATGTAGGTCAGCATCAAGTAATAAAAAAGTATTGACTTTTCTCTGTCTGTAAGCAGCATGAAAGGGGTGCCATGGCCTTGTCGTATATGAAAAGAGCTCCATTAATTTCACTTATTTCAACCAGGGCTGTCAAATACTAATGCTTCTATTGCACTTTTCACACAAAGTACATTGACTCCAATCCTGGCCCCAGTGTAACAAGTTTACAATATTTCAGTCAGTGAAAGGGGTACTATAATTTTTAATTCCCTGTTGTACATTTAGTCTCTTTAAGCAGCACTGCCCACAAGACCTACTAAGAGACATGATTTGGGACATTAATAATGGCTTCACACTTCTTCCCACGGGCAACAGAAACTATTTCTTGGGCACAGCTTCAACAGCTAATTAGCCATAAAGTTCAGGACACAGTTGTTTGGCATAACTCTGTTTTTGTGGCTGGTGGGCACAGACTGCCAATTTTGCTTTCTACGGTGAAGAAAAAAACCAAAACTGAGGAAGAGGTCTTGCATGACTTAAGGCTATAAAATTGAAAAGCTAATGTGTTAACCAATTGGGTCAACTAGCCCCTTCAAATAAGAGATAATAAAAAAAGCCTGGATCATGCCTTAGGGACTGCATCTCATTGTGTCAGCACAGAGGTATTGACTCCAGGGAAAAGCGTGCCTAATCAGAGTTCCCTGCACCCCAGTGGACAAGTGACCAAGCTGTGATGAAGGGGGTAGAAGTGCACCTTTCCTTATTCAGCTCACCAGCACGATGCAGAGGAGGAAGAGAAGGAACCACCATCTACCTCCTCCTTCAACTGTCTGCTACTATCACAAATTCTAAAACCTCTATATTTTGTTCTTTTTGGTAAGAGCAAAAAAGTTTTCGTGCAAGCACAGATTATTTTATGAGTTTCTCCATATTGCTGATAGACACAGCAGAGGTCAAACTGACCCAAAATGTTATGATCCTGTTCCTCTCTATTCTCTGCAATTTCTAAACCAACTTCTTTTTTTTCCAGTGAAGTTTATGGTTCTTATTGACAAGCTTGAGGGCTGTGAGTCTGATATCTAACTCATTCCCTAATTAGCTCCTGCAAATGCAAACATCACCACCAATAATAAAACTCTTTGATTTAAAAAGACTGGGTGACTATGGTAGAAGGCAATTTTCTACTTGCTTTAATGACTTTGTAAGTCTTACCCTTTGAATCAACTTGCTATTAGATCTTAAAATAAAATGATATTGTATAGCCATCATAAAAGGCAATTTTATAACCTTCTGTGTTACACTTACATCAGGAAAGTTTTTTTGTATTTGTTAGTTTTTGTCTTTTATTGACATTACGATAATGTGTTGTAACAAAGAATCAGGGAATTATGTTCACAGTAGGAAATTTAACAACACTCTTTTAATATCCTATCTTCCAAACTGAAAGAGAAAACATTAATTGCTACTTAATTTATGTAACAAACATTTCATTATTTTTATACTTAATTTTTCACGGATATTTATAACTATCACTGACTCTTACATGTTTCATCTTTTATGAATTAAAAATGAGGAAGCCAAACTCAAACAGTGCTTGCTAGATATTATAAAAGATTTCTAATTATGGTTCGTGAGTTTGAAAAACCACTGACCTGATAATCACACAGGTTTAGATACCTTCTGTGTGATGTGTCCAGTACGAGCAGCACAGCAGTGTGTGCTCTCATGTGACAGCCTAACATGGGAATTAGAACTCCCTTTCTGTAGTGTTTGGAGAAGGAAGTGTTCTGCTACTCATCTGTGCTCCCTGAAGTTTGCTGTCGTAGCTCAGCAGCTAAACTGTGCTAATTTGTGCTTTGGAGATAACTGGAGACAACTTCTTATCCTCATCTGTGCAAGGTAGGAAAAGGATGTGTTCTAGTCTTGAGCCTATTTTAGCTCCTGCATGGTTAGAAGCAGTTTGGACAAAGGAATAAAAGGGTATCCCACCATACCCTTTCATCCTGCACAAATTAAGCTATGACATGACAGAAAATAATGATGCTCTTCAGAATGCAATAGTTTGAGCCATTGTACAAGGAAAGCACAACTGTTCCTAAACAAGTAAGATATTCTGCGATAGCTGTGTTCATTAAGGATTACAAATGTGTCAACCCTTACTGTCCTTTCTCACAAGCAAAGGCAAATTATCTCTTGGTTTTGATGGAAGTTTCGTGCAAGGAAGGACAAAGGAAAAAAGGGGAAGATTTGGTCTAGTAAATTACTTTATCCTGCAAGTATTGCCTCTGTAAAATTAACCTGGGATCTGATACTAGGCTGTCCTTTTTGTCATGTGTAATATAAGCAGCAATGAAGATTTGTGGTCCAAATTTGCATTTGTTACATTTACTTAGTACCCTGCAGTCATTGTGGTTGCCCAAGAGGAAGGGAGGGTGGAATTCCCAGCTGTATCCTCTACATTCGTTTATTCCATTTATTAATGATCTGCAGGCCAGGCACTGTCTAGTCCTTCCTCTCAAACATGTGCTAGCTTTGTAATACTTTGGAAAGAAATGCATTACCCCTTATAAATAACTGTTCAGATAATTAATTTATGTGTATAAAGCTAATCTACTGAAGAAGAATATGTCACCTTGATAGAGACACTTTTCAGGTACTTTTAGACATATTCTGAGCCAGTATCAATATTAAAACTATAGTTTGCCACACAAAGTTACAGTGCATCCTGTACCATACTTTAGGCAATGTTATGAAGAAACATGACCCAAATTCTATTTTGAATGTCTGCATTTGAACCAAAATTGCCAAAGATAATATTCTATTTTTTCAACTATGTAGCCTTTTATTACAAGTAAATTAAATTAAGAAACAATGTGAATTTCAGCGCAAGATATTTCGTACTTGGATACCCTTGAACTTTACTGAATCTGGGCTAAAAAACAAATGTGCACTTGAAATAGTTCAGTAAGTATTCAGAATCCCAAGAGGTGTTTATTTGCTATTGTCATGTAAATGTCTAATTCTTGCAGTGTATTTTAACAAAATATTTTTAAATAGAGGAGTAGAAGTTCATCTTAATTTATTTAAGATGTATAAATAACATTGCCAAGAATGAAAACACTCTAATGAGAAATATATAACCCTTTTAAGAAGTTATTAAAGCTGAGGTGGAGCTATGCCTAACACTACATTCCTGTGTACAGAAAATACAGTCTTAAAAAGAATCTGATGAAAAAACCTCAAGGACATATCTTTACCATAGTGCTTGTATTTTTAAACCAACTTCTTGTCCTGTCCATCACACACTCTGCTAGCCACAGGACTTGAATTAGAAAGTACTGCACTTAGGGATAAATATCTTGACTTATGCCATTTATAAGTTGCCCCTTTCATTGTCTAATCTGTTCAACCACCACATTCTCTTTCCAGCTGAAAACAAGCCAGTGCCAAGTGCTGACTGCCAAGACAAACTCAGGACCACTTTTAACCTGCTAGACTAAAGCCAGAAAATGTTTAACCTGCCAAGATCAAGTTGCAACTCTCTCTAACTTGCCAAAATCATGCCACCAGGAGGTAAGGAGGAAAAATTCCGAGGTGAAGTCCTTAAATGAAAATATGTTTTCTCTTACTTGACTTCTGATATGCAGCAAAAACTGTACTCCAGTTAGATTTCATCTGGTTTCACATTGTTCTGCATGGCAATTTCTAACCTGATTGCTTTCTGGGATGAAATGACTGGATGAGCAGATCAAAGGAGAACAGTGGATGATGCTGTCTGGCTGAGCTTTAACAAGGCTTTCTACACAATCTCCCAGAGAATCCATTTAACCAAGTTGGTAAATTACAGTCTAGATGTGCAAACTAATAGATGTAATAGCTGTCTGGTGTATCAGGTTCAAAGGGTAGCAATGAATGGTTTCTAGTCTAACTGGAAGCTGATACAAATGTATTTCCTCAGGTGCTGTCTTGGGACCCACCTTAATATATTCCTCAGTGACCTGGAGGTGGAGATAGAATGCACTCTCCTCAAGTTCTTGGATTACTCAAAAGTGATGGGTACCATATAATGAGGGCAAGCAGGCAGAGTGATGTAGACAGGCCAGAGGAATGGCCTGACAGAACCTCAAAAAACACAGGATGGACAAATGCACCTGGCACTGACTCACCCCAGAGGCAAAGCAGGCTGGAGGCTGACAGGCTGGGCAGCAGCACTGAAGAAGAGGACCTGGTGGTCCTGGTGGGCAACTGGCTAAACATGAGTCAGCAATGTGTCCCAGCACTGTTAAAAGCTAAAGAGAAGAACAGCTTTCCTCTCCCAGAAGTATAAGCTACCTTCAGAACAGATAGAAATGATCAAACAGGAATATTGTTTCTTTCTGCAGGTGGCTTACTGTGCAGATCAGCTTACACTAGACAAACTACTCATCTCCTATCGCGTGTTTACAAATGCTCTCATTAATCAATAAAATGGGAAAAAAGCTTTTAGGCTAATACCTATTGCTATTTTTTCTGTCTATATTTACTCATATATGATAACATATCTTCTCTATGTGTCATGTTTTCAATGGCACTTTTTCTTCTGTGTAAATCCACCAGTTCTTTGACACAGTTCAGAAATATCAGAATCAACTAAGGTGATTACTCACTCAGGTGCTACAGATTTGTTTTGGCATTGGCACAAAGTCAGTTCTGACAAACCTGTTGATTAGAAGCTTTGGGAAGAAAAACAGTTGGTATTTATAGCCAAACACTGTTTCAGATTCAACACTGTTCAGAAAAATGACATGGATTACACATATTAGCACAAATTTTAAAAATAGATTGTTGACCAATTCAAGAATTAAAACCATGCTGTTGGTTCTGATATGAATACATGTTATGCATATACTAAATGTAACAACTTGTGCAATGATATTCTATGGCAGTGCATAAGCCAAAGCTTACTTCATTTTTCAGCTGAACTAAATTCTACACTCTCTTGGGCATGCTGAGGAAAGAATTTAGCCTTAGACTTTAACATCTATGGCTTTAAGGTCTATTCAGAACTTTCAATGTATAGCTGAGTACGATTATGTCTTATAAATGAAGAGGAAATGGGAACTTTTACAATGTTTTATATGCTAATTTATTCATAGACAGTGTAGTAGCAATATAAGTTATACTGCAAAGTTTCCCATACTTCTCTGAGGACTTCAGATTTGAACTGAAGTGTGGAACTTCTTAAAATAGCAACACATTTTGGTTTTCCTTTTGCCAAAGGCTTGGGCATCTGCAAAAACTACAAATCATGCCAAACTCTTGAGTGATATATGGAGGACCACAATCCACTAGGAAATAAGGTAAGACGAAGTCATTCATTTCATTTAGGTCTTTCAGTGGAATTTGAACCATCCAGCCCACAAACCATGTCTCTTGAGATTGCAGTGTACATCCAGCCCACAGTAATAATGATTCATATACATATATGTGTATATGCTTTATTGCTACCTTTAGCTGGATTAAAAGCAATATATCAAATTTTATATTTCTGCTTCTTTTATTAGCTTTCTAGCACTTGATCAGCTGATAGAGGCAATAATGAAATGTTTTTTTATAAACTGGAGTTTGTAAGTCCTGTCCTGAGAATGTAATATTTCAAAAAATAGCCTAAGCTTTGGGGAAAAAACCAATTACAGAAACAGCATTAAAAATGCCAAGTGCTGGGCAGAAGCAATTCTGGATCAGTTTTAAAAAGTGATTGATGAAACTCTAATCTGAGCTGAAGGAACAGTTTCACGACAAGCTGTGACCATTCCACACACTTCATTAGCTGCCATAATTAGCCTGGTGTTTCAATTTGTTAGAACTGGTGGGGACAATTTTACTCAGAATGCAAACATCAAAAAACAGGGTGCCTCAGACTTCAGAAGAGGCTGATGAGAAGCTTTTCTAGTCTCTGTTAACTAAAAGATTAATTACAGCTGATGGGAGGCTGTACTCTGATTGTCACTCTGTCTATGTGCATTACTTTTAGCATTAGAAGAAAGACATGGTTGACACTACACTGCTCAATCAAGCAGCTTTGCATTAGTGTACAAAGTCTGTTAATATGCAATGTTTTTATTGTTTCTCTTTTTCTTCCCACCCCCCCCCCTAAGTTTGAGACTCTCATACCTAACAAGTTATTCTTTAAAACAGCAGGGTATTTGGTTGCTAATGACAAGCACTTACCACTTATGCTGCCATTCCTTCACACAACGACAAGTGAGAAATCCTAACGTGCCTCAAAGCTACAAGCCAGTAATATTAGTTCCTATTCTCACAGTCAAAATGTAAATTCCTACTCAAATGTCTCATTACGAGAAACAAAACCAGTACACTTGTGAAACAGGTGCTGTGTGCTTCACAGTCTTTGTACCCAATTCCCTCTACTTGAGGTGTGGTTTCCTCTGCACATTAACTCATCAAAGCTTATGTAGGTTAGTTATATGAAAGTGAAGTCTGAATTTGAAGTGCAAAGGTTATTCCATAACTTTCATTCTAGAACATTAACACATGGTAATACACCTACTCACAAATATGTGGATATGCCTTTCAGTTTCCCTACATGTATTATGCTGAGATCAACAAAAACTGTGAGAGAAGAAATAATATAGTTGATCATGGTGGAACATCCTTTGAACCTGAGTTTCTAAAGGGCATGTTGAAACCAGCTCTTCACTGCATTAAATGAATAAACACTGAAGTGTATTCCAAAGTAAATATCATACTACGATTTAAAACAGGGCAAACGAGTTCAGAGTTGATTAATAATATAAATTTTAAAGAAAGAAGCAGTAGATACTTATGTCAAACCATTCAAACAAGCAGTCTGTACTACTTATGATGTTTCATTCACTCCAACATAAGTGCACAAAGCTTTTACTGTGATTTTTCCTATTCAAGGAATGTAGGTAACTCTAAAATCAATTTTTCTGCACTGAAGTCCTACTACTCTGAGAATAATCTACTTTTGCTCTCTAAAGAGATGATCAAAACAAAGAAACAAAAAAAACCCCAAACAACTTACAGCCTTTCTTTCAGCTTGGGCACATACCTGGTACAACATCTTAGAATTCACCCAGAACACCTATAGGTATTAATAGCACTTGAATTATAAAACTATCCAATCATAATTAGTCAGCGTAACAAAATCTGTAATTCAGACATCATTTCAAGATGCAACAGTCTGTAGTCCTAAGTGTATCTGTTGCAAGAATATGTGTCTGATCTTAGACTTTAATTTTACAAACTCACCAGCAATGTTCATTTAAAGATGATATTTTAAAAGTCTATTTTTCTGTCAAAATAAGCAGCACCATTTTCCCCAGAACACTCTTTCTGAATAGCATGGATTTATATATTGATTATATTCGTTATGGGCCAGATCCTTACTGATGCCAATTAGCCTGGCTCCACGGATATATCTCAATTATGGTAAGGCTGAAGATCAGCTCTCAAACCTGCCGTTTTCAACAGTTGTATGGGCCATGTAATTCTCAGGGGATTGTGAAAAGCTTTCTGTTACTTTAATTTCAACTCTATTTAACAAGCACAAACAAGGTCTCGGTGAGTATTATCAAATAATAAGTAGCTTGCTTTTGCAGATAAGTTCCATAAAGAATTTTAAGTGACTTCGAAATATAGCCTTTTTAATTCAATATTGTGGCAAATTGAATTGAGTTGAAATACATTATGTTTGACATACATATAAAAAAAATCTACTTAATTCCAAGAATACTGAGCAGCCTATCTAAAACTGACATGAAAAGGCAAGGCCATGCATCTCCCAGTTTAGTGTGAGGATTTTGAATTCCAACAAACAAAATCATATCCAAATAGTCAATGCCTAAAACCAATACAAACAAAGCAAATTACATGTAATTTCAAAATCTACTGTTTCTAGATTAACTGATTTTTTCTCCATTGAAAGCTCTGCCACAAGTTACTGTAATGTACTCTAAGCACGTACTGAAGGAATTGGTCAAAATGCTCTTATTTCTAAAGTGTTTCCGATTAAATAAGAGGCTTTAAAATGTTGAAGCAATGTGTACAACGGGAATTATTTAGAAAGCTTAAACATACATACATCTCCCACAAAGAAATACTGGTTAAAGTTAATTCTTGCTAAAAAAAGCAAGGTTTTCTTTTATACCACTAACCTACAAGTTACATTATTAGATGAGGAAGGTAGGCAAAGCAAGACATTTATCATCCAACAGACAAATGGCACAGGATTGCTAGTGAGACGGTATAATAAGTGCCATCTAATTTTCTCTTTCGAATCAATTTATTCTTCAAAGCCTTGGATCATCATCAAGGGACTGCATTTTCCCGCTGAGAAATTACAGAACTGAAAATCAGGTTTTATAAAATATTCAACTGGTTGCCCACAAACCCTTACAAATAACCACTGGAATGGATTTGATTAGACTAGTGGTGACAATATCTCTTCTTATGCAAATAATCGAATGATTTGACTTCTCAGTCACTACTTTGTAGCATTCCTTCAAAATCAGACCCTGTAACTTATCAGTAACCTCCGCTAGAAAGTTTTTTCAGCCTCCCAGTTATCCACAGATTCTCTTCCGCATCTAGTTGAACACTAGCCAAGAACACATTTTGCATATTTTCTTTTGCTTCACAGTGTTTACAATATTCTACAACTAAGAAAATAATTTGAAAGCTCACTGATAGTTAATAATCATTAATAATAGTCTATCAAGCATAGCATTTTCAAAGGCAACCCAGCAGTGGTGACCTTAAGGATTTTCTCAAAGGAAACAGTCTACAGCTCAAGAACCTTTCCAGAGGGAGCACTGAAAGTGATCTTCATTGCAAAGTGTATTTCTGTAAATAAAACACAGTCATGAAGAATTTGGAAAGATCATTATGTAAACTGTCAAAAGCTGAACTGGTCATTTGTTTTCCTGGAAGACTGAAGGGGTGCATCTTATAATAAGAGATATTTCATTCTAGTCCTGTGATAGAAAGGCAATGTGTGGTGTTCCCACTATGGACATGACACACTCCTGCCTTTTTTAATACCTTTGCCTCTCAACAGCACATTATGACACAATAATGTTTAAAAAACCCCCAAAAATATCAGAAGTTGCAAAAGTGATTTTAAGAAGCTTTTTGTCACCCAATTTCAGAGACCACCTGCTTTTTAAGTTGGCCTGTGATATTAAATTGGGCAACACTGCTCTTTTTTTTGTACTACCTAATCAGGTAGCCAAACACCTGAACTCCTTGGAGCTCAGAACTCTGAAGAGTAATGCTGCCGTGGGAATCACCCCATGTGGAGGCAGGGAATCATTCAAATTGATTTTCATATGAAGATACAGCAGCGTTCTGACTCACAGTGGTTATTCTAAGAGCAGAAAATATATGCAACAGGGTACAAAAGACAGACTTTTCATGTATAGTACAGCATGTATCGTTGTAGAACTAGATCCTTGGATTTAAATGATTTGGTTTGGTGCAGTACTCAGGATAGCAAAAAAAGTGGTAGAAAGTGGTCTTTTTTTGGAAAAAGATAGTGGATAACTCAAACTTAGGGTCCTTTTGGAGCATCTGAAGAGAAGCATCGAGTCATGCCAGCAGTAATAACCATACAGTAGCCTTTCCATTGGCCGGGGATCGCTGGAGTGCAGCACACTCTGGCAACAACCCTTATTACCCCTGACATGGCTCATGCGGAAACCGCTACTGGAACAACTCTAACCATTCCCATCCGGCTGCCACATGTTGTCAGCTCTGCATTGCCTAGGAAAACACGTCGTAGTTTGATTGGGGAACCAAGAACCTGGTATTCAAAATATGTGCTAGCTCTTCTCATGCACATTAGTAACTTCTGTCACAAAGCATACTAGTAAGTATGGCCTTTAAAGTATTAAAGGGTTATAGAGCTGATAGTAAAGATGCACATTCATTAGCCAGTGTTACACTGTATTAGAAAATGTTCTTCAATAACCTTTTCTCCTAAGTAAAATGAAAACAAGCAAACACCTTCAAAAAAATGAAGTCACAGTGTGAGCAAGAAAGGATTTAAAACTTCACACATATTACACCTACTCTCAGGTCAAACTACTGGGAGGTTAGAAAAATGGAGTTAAGGTGAAATTTAAATAAATTTCAGTATAGTCAGGAATGGGAAAGCACAAACAGTGAATCAAAAATTCTGCCTCACAGAATTCTGCCTCACTAGACACAACTGTTGTGCGTTATTGGTCCTACAAGAGATAAAACCAATTTTCAAACAGAAGAAAATCACTTTCTCCCTCTACAAGAATCTTTTCCATCATCTGTTTTCTCTATTAACCCAGATTGAAAATCTGTTAGTTCTTGGACAACGAACCAAATTTATGCCTAGGGTAAAGCAATGAAACTCTATACTTCTCATTATACTTATGTTGTAACACTCTTTATATAAACTCTGGCTTAAAATACGTACTGATACTTGTGTTTATCTGTTATATATGTCATGATTTAATTGAATACTTCTGCAACTTCATGGAATCACAGTTGAAGGCAATCACTGTTCAATAAAATCAACTGAAGCTGTTGATTGTACCTTTATCTCCACTGGCTGCATTTGAGCCTGTAATTCTCTGCCTCTGGTGACAAAGATGGAAGTGATATATTTTATACATGGAACAGCTACTGCCTGCTCTAAAAGCTACACAGTACAATGTGAAAATGCCACTAGTGTTGACCACAGCCCTATTTCTACTGCTCCACCAAAAGCAGATCTGTGTCGGTGGTGAATTACAAGGGCTATTTTTCCTAACCTAGGCAAGGCCATGACAACCAGAAATATTTGAAGTTGATATTTGATTAACACTGGCAGTACTCTATAAGTGATTTCCACTTGACAACATCTAATAATTTAATTATTCCCCATTATTAATGGAATTAAACAATTCAAAACAAACAGTTAGAATGACTGTTTTGCAGAAAGCTCATAAACAATTCATACATGTAGAAATCTTACTAAAATTATCTTACTAAAATCAAATTGGCCTGTTGAACTTGAAAGGCGTATTTTATCCCAATCAATGCATAAAAATAAAATTATCTATAACTAAGGCATGTTTCTCTGCTGTACAGTTCAGCTGTAATGATCCCCACACAGTGCACTCGCACATCAATTATGATAATCATAATCACGGTCGTTAAGCTGAATGTTCATTATTATCAGGATGCTGGTGACAGCAGATTCAATCATCGGGTGCAATGGGCAGGCAGTCACAGTCCCACCCAAGTTTCTGCAGACAGCGTTGTGCCACATTAAATCTACGATGTGTTCCACATCCCACTCCATTCCAAAAGCTGTAGACGGTAAAGGTCAACTTTATGTTCTGTGCAATATGCTTAGGTTCTCTAAATTAATTCTTTGCAGTCCTGGGTATTTTTATGCTTTGTAGATAATAAAATCCTGTTTAGGGCCAAAATGCCTGTGCAGATAATGAAACAGTGATTCAGTTGTACTGTAATTCACCTATAATAAGGCATCAGAGGGAAGAATCTATCAGAATGGAACATCTTAAACTATCACTTCCTGAATTTTGCAAATAAGAAAACATTAAATGCTGTCATTAAAGTCAGGTTTCTAAAATGCATATGCAAACTAATTCCAATACCGATTAAAGACTGTAAGCTATCATTTCTGCCTCAGTAAATATGAACATATGTGAGTGTTTTGACAGCTGAAAGACTATAGTTAGTGTACCTGATCCCTTGACTGTACATCTACATTGGAACCTATCATTGTAGGCTGAATTCAGTGACTAGTAAATTTTTTATATTAAAACTTCTCACATAAATTCCATCAAAGTGTATTTAAATATGCAATGTAAAACTTAAAATATGCAGGCATTTTTATGTTTTATAGTGATTTACTGAGTAAACTAACTAGATTCAGTTTCATTAAGATATAGTTTTTCCATTTCTTGTTTATTTATAATGAAGGTTTAGAATAGAACACTTTTTCGCTTAACTCAAACTTCTTTGTAATGTAAACAGAATGAGATAAAAATTTTCAGATTATAAGTAGATGAAAAAAAGAACTATTAACTTTTCTTTACATAGATATGGTAATTATTATGTTTAGAGGAAGTCTATGCTAATACCCTTTCATTTTCCAGAAGAAATGTAACAAGGCAATATTTTTCATTGTTGTTCATTTTGCTTCAAAAGTAATTATATAATTTACATACTAATCTTCTTGTGACTTGAATTAAATTGCATAGTAATAAACACATGAAAACCTCAGGAAATTACAACTAGGACATGGTCATGCACATACACATGAAAACTTTGATATAATTGTTCAAAAAACCAGTTGATATCAGCTAACATCAACTCCCTCTGCAGCTCAGAGGGGTCACTGATCCACTGACCACTGAATTAACTCCTTGGAAGAACTTGCACAGCCATACCAGCAACAATGCAAGAAACTTGTCTAGCACAAGACTATCAGAAACTGGCATGGCAGGGTTATCAGCTATTCAGGTTGTAATAGAAGTTGAAGCCACAAAAATACAACCCCATGGGAAACTTGAAGGAGGATTGTGTTCAGTGACAAACTGTTCAGCAAAAATCTGATTTTTTTTCTAACATTTTGTTAGATGCCCTTCAGCCTTGTGATTCATTAGAACAGGATAATTTTGTTCATAGCACTGATATATTCAAAGTTTCCATATATTTTAGAAATAAGAAAGTGACAGATAGTTCTATCATATTTAACAGTTACGAAAGTATGACCTCACACCTGCCTATAGGTCTTGTTCCATTAAATTGCAGTGAGGATCTTGAGGTTTTGGGGTTCTTCTTGGGTTTTTTTCCTGATAATAATGACCCATTCAAGCAGCAAGTATGTCACAAAAAGCTCTTTTCTCCTCTTATCTCTCTGTTGGGGTAAGCGGCTCCTAATGGAAGCTTGATATTGATTTAGAATTGGGGTTGGAAGGCTGTATGTCAATGTATACAGCTACTCACCTCCAGAGATTTAAGTTGATATCTTTCCAAGATCACATGTGAGTTTAGTTGTTTCAGCTAAGCCCATAATTTATATATATGTGATATGATATATGGTACAAATACCTTTAAATTTTTTTGATATCATCATCTGAGCCTGAGCAAGAACTGCTAAGACCTGGAAAAGCAAGTCTTTACAGGACAAGATGAGTGCCAGCAGTAAGACATTTAGGTCCTTTTTATACATCATACTTATTCTGTGGGACATCAGTGAGTCATATCTTCCACTCATTGCTTTTGAAAGACAAATTCTTGATTGAATGTTAATCTTATGATTTATTTGCAAGGAAACATAATTAATGCATGTTGAAATACCAAAGTTTTAATCTGAACTCATTTTTAAAACATAAAATTTTGAGAAAAAATATTTTTAAAAGTATTCCTTCTCAAACTCGGATTCCTTGGAACTTGCTGTATATTTACAAAGGTTAAACTACTTTCAGGGAAGTAAATAACCATATCTTACAAAATCCCAGAACGGTTTAGGTAGGAAGAGACCTCTTGAGATCACCCCCTACAAACCCCCTACTCAGCTAGAGCAGGTTGCCTGGATTATGGATATGTCCAAGGATAATAATTCTACAACCTCTTTGGGCAACCTGTGCTAGTACTTTGTCACTCTCACAGAAATAGAAAAGCAAGTGTTTTCTTGTGTTCAGATGGAATTTCATGCACTTCACTCGTGTCCATTGCCTCTCATCACTGGACACTACTGAGTCTGAGAGAAGTTTGGCTCCCTCTTCACCCTTCTCTCCTATCAGGTGTTTAGACATTTTAACAAGATCTCCCTTGAGCCTTCTCTACTCCAGACTGAAGAGTTTCAGCTGTCTTAGCCTCACAACCTACAAAAGATGCTCCAGTCCCCTAACTATCGTGGTGGAGAGTACAGCACAGAGACATTTCTTGTACTTGGAAATTTTAATGTGATTAAGATACCTAATACAAATGGAAGTAATGCTAACACGACATAAACTCATGTTAGAACTGGTTCTGAGAAAAATTAACTCTTGCAGCACTACAACACCAGAAATATATGAGATGTTCCTGACAAAGCAGGCAATTAACAGATGATCTTAAAATAAAAAACCGCTATTCACTAGTTTCAGGATTTTTCCAAAGAATGTAAGCAGTAAAATATCATGTTGTTTTAATCAGGTTTAACTATAATTTCCTGAAGGTTTATCTTAATGTGCAAGAGTAAATATACAACCTCTCTTAAACCAAAAAAGGCAATACAAATAGAACGAACCTTACCAAAATGTATACAACTGAAGTTTACTTAACCAGGGTCTTAAATCCTGATTTTGTAGATCAGACAGGTATTGAATTTCCTCAAACTTACCAGAGAGTCCAGAAAAATCTGACAACTCATCACAGTTCTAATTATGTGATTTTATAACATGCTAGAAAGAATCCCATTGTATTCCATGATCTCTGGATCAGAATGAAATTCACTTAGTTCTAATAATATAGCAATCTAAACAAGAAAATAAATCCTTGATTTTTGCAGTGACTTACCTTGCCTGCTATCCATTTCTCAGGATATAATTCTCTAAAATGTTTCGTTCCATAAGCTTCTTGACCATATTTTCCTGACCTATGAAGTGATGGCTCATACTTCTCATTTTTATGATATGAAGAAAATGGCAGAAATCTGAAATTCAAAAATATTTTGAAATCAGTTATGCTCATTTCTAGATGTCAGAGGGTTGATGTAAATAATGGATAACAATGCTGCAGGAGATGACATGGACGCATGTTCCTGCTATTTTTCACTACTTTCTTAATGTTGGCCCTCACTATTTTGAGAGGATTACTGCAATTCCTCCTGCAGCTTCTTTCAGATTAAATTTGGAGCAGAGAGATAAAGAGTTTCAACAGGATAAAATGAAGACTTTGTGTGCAGAGATCTAACTTGGTTCACTTGCACTGCTGGATTATTACTTTGTGTGTATCTGCACACAACTGATGTGAGGCAAAGAATGAGCAGGGTTCCATTTGCAGGGATGTGCGTGTTACCACCTCAGGTCTTAGCAGGCAGTGCAGCCTGTGCCAGCTGTCAGTGGCAGGCACTCACCATGCACAAGGATAGAGATCACTCACAGAGAAATGCATCCTTCGATATCCGCTAACCAAAGCTAAAAAAACTGTATTCGCATTTAACAGAACAGAAACTTTCACATATTGGCAAACCACAAACCAGAGAAATTTTTTCTTCAGAATTCACAGATTGCGTACTTTACTCTTAAATTATAATTATGTCCTAATTAGCTATCTTTTTGAGCCAGATTCTTTCATTTTTGGTCTTATTGATGATGGACTTCCTGCTTGCATAGTGCCAGTGAACAGTGAAGCTCCAGCTACCTGCTGGAAGAGGTTTTCAGATGGATGTCCCTAACTGTCATGGACAACCACAGGTTTTCTGGGTAGGTTCCATAGCAAACTGTAAGGTAGAAGGTGAAAAACAGCTTTTATATAGAAGATCTGCAAAACACCATAAAAAGATGTCTTCATTCCATCTATTTCAGTTTGCAAGAGAGTCATGAGAGCAAACAAGTATGTTTTACTATAAAATAAAACATTGTGAATTAAGCTTATAATTGCTGGAATTCTGAAAAAATCAACATGCATTCCTTATTCTAGAACTGCAGGAAAAAATATTATACAGTAAAATTAGAAATATTTGCTTCAGAAGTCTAAAACATCACTTTAACCATAGTGATAAGTGTAGTTAATTATAACCCTTCCCTAGCTGAAAGCTTTTCAGAATCCAAAGTCCCTCTAACAGTTAGGCAAACAAGATTTTGATAAAGATGGGGATTAAAATACCCTTCTTTGTCTCTCAGCTGATACAGATGCAGAAAATTATTTATTTTTACTAACTGATTCATCAGCAACTGTTTGTTTTCTTAATTTATTTTTCTTTCTTTCTGTTTCATAAAAAGAAACTGTTTTAGATTCTTTCCAGCTATATCAACTTATTTTATCACATGCCACAAACAAATGTCATGTAAAGTTAGTGAAAGAAAAACCCTGAGTTAGCAGACTTTTAAATAATAAAAAGCTATAGTAGCATGTGTATACCCATGGGAAAGGACACCCTCACGTAAGATAGATTATGGTACTTGTAATGCTAATTTGCACATGGGATGGACATCACACACACACAAAAATTAATGTGGCCCCAGTGTCCCAGAGAATACATCGAAGGTGCTGTGAGCCGGCTGCTCCACTTGCAGTTTTTATCACTTCTGAATTGCATTTTAATAGTACATTTTTCTTTTGTTCAGACATGAAAGAAAATTGGCTTTCTCAGGGGATTGGATAGCTGAGAAGACAAGGCTTGCAGTTTAGGGATTTGCCCATATATGCATAGAATTTAGTTGAGCCATAGCATTCATAATTTAATATGAATACCATGTCTGTAAAATTTATACACAAAATGTTAAAAAATCTTGGGGAAAGTAGAAGCAAATTATTATAGTTTTCCCTATAAAATTTTCTACATAGGGGTTTTGATTTTACTGTGGATCAGTTAATCTTTGTCTTTTTGGTCAACAAATACTCAGAATAATGTATGTTCAACTATGATTGAAGGAGCAAAAAATGTTAGCACTATGTTAGCAGTATGTTCTACATGTAGTTTAGCACAAAAGTGATCTTCTGCATTCTGTTGCATATCTTCTTTAAGAGCATTAACTGATATATGTGCCATACAGTCTGGAGTTTATGCCTATGGATGAGTAAAAAAAATTGTATCAATTATGAATTTTTGAGGAAGAACATTGGACAACAAAAAATATTAAAATATAAATGAAAGGACATTAAAAATATAATAGGGTATAATGGTATCAAATAGAAGCTTTTTCTTCTATTCTATAGTTCTGCTGTCAGTCAGGGGGCAGATCCTTATAGGTGATGCTCTAACTACAAGAAAGGATCATATGCTTGTAAATTCAATGTCATGTTACAGTAAGTGAGGATTTTCAGTACTCTGCATCAGTAATTAAAAAAATACAATTCTTCATATTAAATAGGGTAACCAAATTAATGGGAGTCATACAAAAGTCATTATACCCCCACAACCAATAATAATAGTAAGAAGTAATAGCACTGCAAAACACTTCAGTAATGGTATTATGTTCTGCAGCTCTTTGTATACACCTGACACAGCTTTTCCCAAAATTAATGATGGTATGTGCTCTGAAAGTGAGAGAAGAGAGTGATGGAAATAGAAAATTAAATTATCAACTGCACAAGTTTAGATTTCAACATGTTCACTCATTATTCCTACATCTAGGTTTCAGTTTTTTCTTGCAATTTAAATGTAAATTCAGAAATTCTTAAAGATTTTCTGTAAACATGACAAGAGACAGAAGTAGCAGAATCAAAGAAGAATTAAATTTTATATTGACATTTTATCGTGCCATAAAACCAAGTATAAGCTCAGCCTTCCCAAAAGATGATTTAATGGGAATTGAACTTTCCCTAAAGAAATAAATTTTAAAATGAAAAATTATTTAAGACTTAAGTACCACAACAGCCTGAAAGAGAGATTTGCCAAAGAATACATTCAACATGGAAAAAGGGTTGGAACCAAAAATGGGAAATCTCAGGTTCTAGAAATGGCAGTATTACACATGTATGGGTTGAGGGAGGACCAGGACCAAGGCTGGCTGTGTCACTGGTGGTGAAGGCCAGCTGCACTGTTGCCAGGACCACACTACATTGAACCTAATTAGTGTAAAAAGACCTAGAAGCCTTCACTTAGTAGCCAAACTAGAACCTGACAACCACTAGTGTTGTGTTTTTAAATTTCAAAGACACCCTAGATATTTGGTGTTAATAAAAATTAAAATTGCTTTATCTCTCCTCTCATCCTGTCCTGTACTTCTCTCTACTATTAATTTAATTTTACTAATTCTTTTTTTCCTTCACAAGTCTATACCCCTCTCCATAATTTTTGCTCCTGCATTCCTCACCTATCATTTCTTCCTTCTATTCTGTCTCTTATATTGCAATCTCTCTCACTATTGTGGCAGGAGATGGAAGGGGCATTTTAGACAGAGATGACAGAAGCAGCAGCTGGCACTGGTTTCTAGTGTCTATGGCAGTGTGAGAGAAGCACAGCAGCCCAAACTGGAAGGAGAATTTGTCAGGTCCATCATTTACTACTGGACAGCAGTGTCCCAGTGTTACATGGTACCTACCAATGGGACACAGTATAGAGGCAGGAACCTTTTCTTGAAATTTAAATGGCAATATAAACCGGAGTGGTCCTTCAGTGTGTTCTCTGAACCTGCACAAGAGGCAAAATCCCAGCAGTCTAGCAGTTCAAGCATGTAATCCTGATCCCACAAATGCTTCAAAACATCCAGGCTTCTGAGAAAAAACTGTCAGATCTACTGCTGGACTGCCACACATGTTACACTGCCAGGGCACAGTAAGAAACGCAAGGCCCCAAGTACTGCTTATGTGGTTTTTCAAATTTCATATTCATATGTACTGTACATTTTTGTAATTTAGTAGTAAAAATAACACCAAAATATTAATTCTGTGTGACATTGTTGCTAAATTTTTGTCTAAAGTGCTTTTATACAATAGCAATTCAATTCTTTGTTGTCTTGATTTAATTCAAGTAAGACAATTTTATCTTACTTTGATGAACTCCATGAACGATTGTCTCCAAACAAACCATGCTTCTCTATCGGGAATCTGTGAATATTTTATCTATTTTTTAATTCTTAAATAAAACATGACATTAATTTTAAGCTTTCAAATTTGGATTATACCTGAAGTAATTTTTTCATCAAATCCAATAGTGCCTACCTCTTCACTTGGGGAACAAAGAAGGAAGCATAATGGTATTCCATTGCAAAACAATTGCAGCAGGGCAGCCATTATTTAGTTTAGAATAAGTGTGTATTAAAATCAAAGTGTTAGATACAAGAATAACGACAGAATATTTTACCTAACATATCCTGTCACATTATCTTTAGAGCACTATTTTTGCCACAAGAAATGCACTTGGGTGTATTAGTACAAACCTGTTTCTGGTAATATACTAAATACACAGTTTATTGAAACAGTATCAATCACTTTGATTGTAACATCGGTAAATCTAAAAATCCTCCAGTCATTTTTCTTTAACCCCTGTCTGTGATAATGTAAAGTGGCAAATAAAAGCACAGTCTAGTTCTTGTAGGAAGTAAAAGAGATCTCTTCTGCAGCAAATTCCGGAACTTCTTAATTATACACAGACTTATTATCTGCATCCCCAGTGTTATGAAGTACCAGAACTTCATTAGAAAAATTAAGATGGAAAAATGAAGGCGCTACTTTGTAAATTTCCAGTGGAAATTAGCTGGAAGAAGCAGAGGAATACTGGATCAAAAGAGGGTAATCATGCTTAACTGTGCCCTAGAGCACCCGCATGTATAATACGATTTGCACAGTAACTACCTCTCCTATTACTGCTTGTTTGGAGTATTCTGTGTTAATGGGGTTAGCTAATTTAGTATTTTAACTTAAAAAGACTCTGCTGATTAATAAATGTTGCACACTGTGCTAGTAATTAAAATAAATGGAAGAGTTACAAATAGAAGTTGAATTGTTAAGAAAACATTATCTGAAAATATATGATAATCCCTGTTTATCATAATACAATAACAGTCCGGAAAATATGCAAATTGCTGAAGTTGCAAAGCATATGACAAACTAAGTATAATTTGGAAAAAGTTTTCAGATGTGTTGCATTTTGTATGACATAAAATGTATTAGCCATTTTCACTGGAGCTAAGTCAGAAATACAGTAAAAGATTTTATTACTCTAAAAATTAAAAGATTTTTTAAAATCCTAAATCTTAACGTGACTTTCTTTTTAAGTTTTCTCACCATTAATACCAGGCAGCTCATAACACTGATGCTCTCCAAGTACAGAGCTTATTTAGGTCACTAATTTCTCCATGAGTGTACCTTTCATGCACAGTACAGGGTAGCACAGAAACACCTAAGATGCTTTTACAGGAAAGCACAGTCTTGCTGAGAATAAGCCCATGAGGAGCTGGGTGCTGCAATATTCTCACAGCACATGAGAGACTTGGTGTGCAAGCATTGCTGCACAGGGGTGAAGCAGAGGCACCAGGACCAGGTTGTGTATGTCCGGCACAGCACTGGGCAGACACAGCCAGGAGCTTTTCCTGATGTGCCTGATGGCACACCAGAAGGCTGCAGTACATCTGGAAACCTAAGCCTTACACCACTCCACATCTCATTCTGCTGGTTGTTGACTTCATGAAGATGTTTAATACTATACTTTGAAGTATGAGGCATATTATATGAGACGGATTTCATCAAAGTTAATGAAAATAATTTACTGGATTTGTTCTCTGTTTGAAAATTTGTTCTCTGGAAAATTAGGCCACCATGCAGCTGCACACAATTGAGGAAAGAACTTTTCATGCTTAGTCTAAATCTGCTGGATCCAGCAGTTGGTGTCTTAAACTAGACACTATATTAAGTGGCCATCCCTCAGGAATACAATTGTCATTCCTATCCAAGTGGAGGGGGAAATAACTTCATTTGCATGAAAAATAGCACAATAAGGTAGTAATAGCTTCAATTACACAAGAAAAAGGAATCATTCTTATTAGGCTAGATTACCCAGCAGTTTTTCATTATGGAATGGGAAATTCCAGCAGTTGCTTTCAGTTAGCACAACATTCTCTCTTGGTTTCATTTTTACTGCTTCTGTCTGCCACAAACTCACACACAGCTTTTTGAAATCTTTCTGCATTTTATCAGAAGCAAGAACTTTCTTAGAGTGTGCAACACTCATCCTATCATCCTATAAGCAACTACTTTAAAGAGCCCTGATAATCGGAGGTGCGTGGGAATTGTGAATGTTGTTGAAAATTCCAGGTACGTGTCAACAACCTTTCGGTCTTAAGAGACACCACACAATACTCACTTTGGAAATATACACATCAAGCATTCAGTTTGTCATTTGATGCAAACACAAGATTTCTCAACAAATGCCACATACTTCTCTGCTCATTCTCTCCTTATTTTCTAAAATAGAAGAATTATCGGCATAAGAAACACAACCAGGAAGAAATAAAGTCCCAAAGTACACAATTACATAGAGAGAAACAGAAATTTGTCAATTCATAATAGACACTGCTGAGAAAAAACTACTGCAGAATCTGTGTAACCCTTTGCTGGCTCCTCCCTGGGGACCAACATTCCACACAGCAGCTGCAGCATTACTGGTAAGCATTAGTCCTGGTGATGACCTGCAACTCTGTCATCACCTTTTCAAGGTTACAGATGTGACCTTTGCATGGTTGGTTGAATAAGAAGCACAAATGGAATGATCACAGCCTGAAAATGTATAATACACTCTGCATTTAGCGTGCATGAAGCTGAGAATCATTGATTGTTAGGACATTGCTTCTGTGCATTAAGGATGGCATTAAATGCTTCCTTACCCATAAAGTAAATAAAGACCCCATACTAAATAATATCTATCAAAGTTGGAGGCTCCAAATTTAAACTGTACAAGACCAAAGCTTCCAGTGAAATATTTATTACAAGATCTGACCTTCTGAAAGTGTTGACACAATGATTTCTAGGGTAAACTTCATCAAATAAAGATTGGGCAATGTAGTCATGCCTATAAATGAAGGACATCACCTATCCTCAGCTGGAATGCATCAGTCACAACTTATACAGTGAAGAAAACACTTTAAATGAGAGGTAGAATATTAATTACTACCTAGTGACATGGGATCTTTTAAAAGTAAATATAAAAATTAAAAAGAAAAAAAAAAGCACAAATTTCAGCTGAGATGCGAAAGTTAAGCTACTTCCTCCTCACCCCAATACATGAAAGAATACAGTGAGGAATAGAAGAGGGAAGAACATTTGTACTTGTAACTGACCTCAGTTATGGTTTTGGTATGCAAGGAATGTATGAATATTTTGACACCAAATGAAAAAAGACCACCAAAAACATTGCCTGAAAGTGAAAAAGTAGTCTAACTAAAGTATTTCTTTAAAAGCTGGTTTTGAGTAGAATTTTCATTCAAAGACATTATTAATACTAAATTGGGGGAAATGGTCCAACAATTAAAACATGCAAGCTAAACCATGTAAATGCAGTTGATTCTGGCGCTCTCAAGTCCCAGGACTGAAGCTGACACAAAGCAATATGGAGCTGATAAAAAAGCATGAAACAGATCAAAGATAGCAGAGCATCATGTGCCAGTGAATCAGTGGATCACAGACTGCTCATGAGGAAAAGTGATTCCTTTCTGTCCTGAATTCTGGTATTAAAGGGCCATAGGTTTGCCAAGAGCAGTGATTCAGGGGTAAACTTGACAAAACATTATTTCCTTCTAGTTAACTACAAAGCCAGAGAAGGTGACTTAACAGGCTTTTATTCTGATTGGACAAAAGAGTTCCATCATGTAAAAAAAAAAAAATTTTTTTTAAATATTTTGGCAATAGCCTTTAATCTTTTGGGACAGAAGCCTTAATCTTTTGAGATGGATTATGCATGTATTTGAGATTTTATGGACAAGAACTGGCCCGTCTGACACTATTACAAATGCAATGGCTTAGGGAATCAAACTGCTTCAGAGATGATTCCAGTTTTCGTATCATGTTCTAACATGCAACATATGCTCCCTCCCAAGTGAGCTGTGGTACTCTACTGGGAGTGAAAACAAGTCTCATTGGCATGCATCACCATTTTTTCATTCCACAACCAGTAAGCTCCCAGAATATGAAGTCTGAAACGATATTTTTATCTTGGCAAGGTGCATGCGGCAAGACAGAATTTGCATTTGTTTTCCTTTTTCCCATTAAAGCCATCTGTTGCATCACATATTATTATTATTACAAGTTCTTCTATAGATTCATAGATATGGATGGCACATGTCACACAATTACAAGATAGGGCCTCTGCCCTGAGCAGTTTATAATCTAAGGACACAGAACTTAGAAGTATATACATAAAATGTTTTCTAGTAAGCTGTCAGGTTTGACATTTCATTTTGTCAAGCATGAAAGGTTTCTGAAAGCAGTGCAATAAAGAAAACATTCTCATAACAATATAAGAAAAACCAAAGAACTTACTCATTGTCATGTATAGTATTTCTCTGTTCTTCCTTTTCTGTTTTGTCTCTGGTCTTCTTGGGTGGTGAATTCATTGATTCTGCCACTCGCAGGGTTGGTTCCAAAGGCTTATAGCGCTGCCACAACACTTCAGCGGTAGCGCGGAAAGGGCCCTGAAGGGCACAGGATAATATAAGTGGTTTATCTGGGGGTTTCAGGTCTTTCCCTCTTTTTATTCACAGCACATCACTGAGGAAACAGGACACAGACTGTCTGGGAAGTGTAGTGATACTTTTTTTCCAAAAATAATTAAAGCAGTTCATTTTAATAAAGAGTTACAAATAACACAAAGGTTGATCACATACTCTAAAGTGTCAGAGATAATGAGAAATGTGCACTCCAAGTTTATTTAACTATTAGTATATACTAACTATTTTAAACTAATATATTGTTAGAACTGATTAAGAAAACTTAATTTTTCCCTAGAAAACAATATTGGTGAAATAAAATCCAATACACAAATATTAACTGCTTAAGCAGAAAACTTTTTTCTTCGCACAGAACAAATAAAGTTTTGCCTTAAAGAACATGGTTTTTTCAGTATAACTATAAATCTACCTGGAAGGGAACTTCATGCATGACTTGAGATATAACTGTTCTAACAGAGTTCAAACTAATGACTTTAGTAGTATATGTATATAGTCCATTTTTGAAAAGTCTAGTTTCACGTTAACTTTATTATTTTTAAGAAATACATATATACATCTTTTTTTCCGGAATATATTGTTTAATAACGGATTGTATCAATATTTACCATTTAACAACATGGATAAAAAGCAGCAGGAAGCCCTCTCCTGTGCTCCTGAAGTGACATATCCTATATGTCTTGCTTTTAGAATTAACCCATTAGAACTTACCTGGAGCATCATTAGTGCCATGTTACACTCAGGACAGTCTAATGGCAACCCTGGACTTAGAAGTATTATTAATTAATTTTTATTTTCATCACTGTTGATCTTGCAATGAATTAGTGAAACCTTTTGAAACTATGAACAGACAAAGAATCCTAATCACAGCCTTTATTCTTAAAGATATCCTTCTTTAAATAGGTTATCACTAACAAGTCACAGCTGGAGTTACTGCAAGCACTGAGTGAAGACTGTGGGGCTAATAAAAAGAAATGATTCACGCCTCATTTATGTTCACTTATGTTTTACATTAATAGAAACCAATAATAGGAACCAGTTACCATAAAAGTCATGGACCGTAAATAACACAAATGGCAAATAAGTATCATCTAGTACTTTTCACAGCTGGACAGGAGGATTGCTATATTTGAAAGTAGTTAATGGATTTTTATTGGAACTTTACTTTTTAAAGGCACAGCACCAACTCAGAGATCTTTCTAAACGTCCCAGTAAGCAAATAAGACTAATATTTACACTTCTTGCAGATATTTTCTTGCTTCTGTTTTCCAAGTCTGAGTTAAAAGTATGTTCATTTAAAAAGAACACAAAAGTCTTTAAAAACAGACAAAAAAGTGTTACTGTCCATGAGAGAATAATCAATATTAGAACAGGTCTCTAAAACTAGTAATCAATGTTCTATTAATACATAACCTGATGATCAAGTTATGAAAAAGTTTAAAATTTGTAATAAAAAATAAATACTCTTTATTGCAAGATGTTGATATTAAGTGGGTATATGGAGGAAGGAAGAAAGAGAAGTACTATTATCAAATAATACCACAATAAATATGTTTGCTTTTAAAAGTAGTCTTTCAGAATATTGGTTTTTTTCTTCACTGCAAAATATTGGCTCATATTCCACTAGAGTAACGGCTAAATCAGATATCCAAGCAAGGGTTTTTCTCCATATTTAATTTCTAAGACCTAAGTAGGAGTTAAATGCAGAAAAAACCCTCGGTCCATCGTTCAAATAAAATTACAACTACTAATAGAAGCAGAAGAGGAAAGGATGTAACTAAGCAAAGGTCTCTCAAAACAAGACCGTGATATCACTAATGAAAGCAGGGTATATTTATTAAAATACTGAGATAATTCTAAACATTCCCAGAAGAATTTTCCATTCCTCTGAATCATGTATTTGAAGAAATTTACTTAGTAATAAGCGCCTCAGAAATGTATCTTAAATGACAAGACCTCTAAAAAATCCATGTGCCTATTTCCATTTCACAAGATTAACTTTAAGATTTGTGGAAACTGTGGTAGAATGGTGCTTAAAAATGTTTTCAAATTGACAATGCTTCCAAGCATTTCAGGCATCCTCCTTCAAAATGGAAATCTTCCTGGGGAGGTCAGGCTAGGAAATGAAGAGAAGGAGTAAACTAACAGTTTTTACCCTGAAAGAAACTCACACAGTTCTATGCTCTATGTTTGGAATTTGTACTGAGTAGCATAAATCTACTTGATGCCAACTGGTTTGCCAAATAAAGGTTAGCAGATCATCATCCTTACTACTTTACCATAATATCAGAAACTCATGGTAAAAAACATGATCTCCATGAAATTACACATTCTTCACTGTCCCCATTCCACAATAGATAACAGCACACAAAAAAATCTAAATGATAATGTGCTTTCTGTTATTAATGCCTTTTAATGAATAGATGACTAATTTTAGCATTATCCAGTTTCTATCAAACTGTAATTCTAGTTAACTCGGTAATAAAAATGATAGATCTAACTGATGTATAAGCATCACTAAAACTTTTATTTTAAATACACTATCTTATACACACAGAGCTTACCTGTTAAATGCTAAACACCCATTTCCCTAAGAGAAAACTGAAAGATAGTTAATTTTTTTCCTTTTAAACATATACAATTGACATCCTCATATAAAATATCCAAACCTATGGGTGATAAAAATTTCAGACACCTGAAAGAAAGCAACAGGTGGCTCACAGTGAGCCAGAAATATATTAGAAAAGGAAGGTTGGTGCAAAAAGTGCTACCACAAAGAACTAGGACACAAGTATATCTAGTAATTAAATTCCTTATTGTCACACCAGAGAACTTTCAGGATGATGTGTTCTGATGGGTTTTCATTTCCAGCTGTTTCATCAGCTCAAACCAGTGTCCTTTTCTTAGACATACAACCCTAAATTGTCAAAGTGTTGTGCAGGGATTTAGCCGTGTGACTCCCATTAACATCAATAAGAGTCGGGCAGCTAAATCCACGCGCTGTGCTTTGAAAATTTACCCCACAGTGTACATCCCAGGGTGCTGAAAGGATTAAAGTATTATATAGTAAATTCCCCCTTTGAGGTGCAGAAAATAAACAGAACTCTTCTGGTTTGTTCTAAAAGGCTATCTGTGCATGACTGCTGTGCATGCATCTGAACTTAGAAAGGTCTATAAAATATTCCAAATCCAAGCAGAAGCTTGTAAGATACTTTGTATAAAGTAAAGCCGTTTTGCAAGAGCACCTTAACAATGGAAAAACTGTGAGTTCCCTATTTATTTAAAAGTGTGATTCCCTGTACCCTGTCCACTAGGCAAAATCTTTCCTCTATCCTGAGAGACAATTCAGTCACATCCTGCTCAAGGACTGTCATAGCCCCTTTGGTCCCAGAAGGTAAAGCTATAATGTCATATTTATGTCAACTCCAAACTCCCTAATCACCCAAACTGCTTGTTGGCTCACACTTTGTCTCAATTCTAATGTGAGTCACTGAGGTCATTCCATGCAGAAGCACAAGCAGTCAAGGTAGGGAGAACACAAAGAGGGAAGGACAGAGATGGAGAACTGCCCTGAAGTTGACTCTTACTGTTATGAGGAGTGGGCTCACCTCTACTTCTCCAGAAGTATTCTCACAGGCCTGCACCTTAGAATCATAGAATCATAAAGATTGGAAAAGGCCTCCAAGATGATTGAGTTCAATCTTTGACCAAACACCACCTTGTCAACTAAACCACAGCTTTAAGTGTCACATCCACTCAGTTCTTGAATGCTTCCAGGGATGACAACCCCACCACCTCCCTGGTTAGCCCATTCCAATGCCTGACCACTCTGTGAGTGAAAAATTCTTCCTCATGTCCAACCTGAACCTCCCCTGGCACAGCTTGAGGCTATTTCCTCTTGTCCTGTCACTAGTTGCCTGGGAGAAGAGACTGACCCTCACCCGGCTACACCCTCCTTTCAGTAGTAGAAAGTGATACTGATTCAAAGGAGTAAAACACCATTAAAGACATATATATACACATTGCTTATTGCTCAAATTATGACATTTCTGGAGATAGATGACAGCTTCACTGAAAGTTACTAGGAAGGACTCATTTAGAAGCATGGTCTTTCAAAGCAAAATATGGATGAGGAAATTTAAATATAGAATGGAGTGGCAAAAAAAGAGAAGTGGCAGAGGTTCTGAAGACATTGTGGTAACTCAAAGTCAAACCAGCATGAAAAGTGTATGTGTGAGGTAAGCAGAAGATTCAGTAGACTGACCAAACTGAAAAATTATTCATAGTAGAGGGAAAGACAAAATATTTCTATCCCAAAAGTAACTGTATCAGGCACCTACTGGCAGAAGCTACATGTCATTGTACTGTCAGCAGATATGGAACATAAAGGTCTCAAAAGTTTGTCTGCTCTGTATGTTGGGCACATTCCCAGCAGGCTGTGATAATAAGGTGGCAAAAGCTGTTTTGCCATCTTGTGAGACATTCACTTTGATGCATTATCTCACAGATGTCCATTACTTTATAGAAGAGGAAAAAAGCTATCTGCAACATATGTTGACATCAACTGAAATTAAAACTGAAACCATGACTGTTTAAAATTGGACTTGGGCAACTTTGCTGTGATGGAGCACAAAACGCAGAAATTTTTAAAATTCAAGCTGACACACACCCAGTGGACACAAGAGAGCAGGAATTATTCTGAACTATGAGGATATCTTAGTCTTCATAACAAAAACAATTGCAAACTGAGGAAAAAGTTATCACAACTGTTTAGTTTGTTCTACTACCTTTCATTTCTCCGTTTTTATTGATTTAAGATTGGAAATTAAGGTTTCTAACTCTAATGAATTTAGAATCTATCATAATATTGATACTTAATTATACCAGGTTGTACCCTTGAAACATCAGAAATTACACTTTTTTGCCTAAAGGACAAAATCAACATCTAAAGAATCATATTGACCTGCTTTTACGTAACACCTAGATTTCTTTTTCCTTAAGTCAAATCTATGTCAAAGACTTTATATCTTAAATGAAAGCACTAGATTTATGGGGGTTTTTTAAAATCCAAAAAGGGATTTTCAGATCTGGTGATCCAACTCTACGATAATCTATGATAAAAGAGATGAAGAAAAGCTGCCTCAGAGGCACTGAGAAATGTTACCTGAGGTTTCTGCCTGTCAATAGGTAGCAGAGGCAGTGCTGTGACGAAAGCTGGAGGCTTTTTACAGGTTGGCCAGTCAGAGAGCTCATAGGCAAAGGGACTCTTCACTTGCTGCTTTCTGTAGGTCAGTGGCTTTGAGTTCCGTAGCAGCAATTCCATTGGATCTGGAGATTTTCTGAATGGCGAATTGTAGATGCCTGGAATCTGAGCAGAAAATGGGATTACCTTTGACTCATTTAAATTCCTGTATGCAATAGGAACAAAATCAGATAGTGGCACCTATAGCACTTTTAAAAGAAAAACAGTCATTAATTAAGGAGAAATAGAAGAAAATTTATGGAACACCAAACCCCAATAATTCCCTTTTTTCCAACAAAAGTTCTCAATAAATTCCTAGAACTATTTCAACGTGTTTAGTTTTAATAGCATACAACACGTGAAAAATAAAAATTTAGCATAAGAATTTCTGAATTGTCACTAAAATTGAAAGGTTCATTTTTCATTGAATCACTAGTGTGATCTAATGTAACAATTACTAATATAAAACACACATTTCAAATTCTGTTGTAGTAACCTACATCATTAACAATCTGTGAATATCTGGCAAGGCAAAATTATGTGACAGACTGGTCTCAAATCATTCCTATAAATGTAGGGATTTTATCAGTTGTATATAAACAATTCCCAAATAGACATATGTGAGTTTACTGAATTAATTACAAATTGATAAACATGAGAATCCCTATTCCATATTGCACAAAGCCACTAAATTTTCCAGAAAACAGATAATATGATTAAATTCCACAAAAATTTAGTTAAAGATGAGTTGTTTTAAGGATCATTACATTTTCTACAATGATATATTAAAACTTTTAAAGTAAATTTGCTCAGTTAAAATATGTTGTCCTTGTTTTGATTGTAATTCTAATTAGTAAAAAATCTTGAATAAAAATAGTAGGAAAAGAAATCAGTTTCAGGATGCAGGGAAAGTTAAGGAAAAGAGTAAATGTTTAAAATTTTGTATTGCTTGTTTGGTACACTACAGAGGACCCATGAGAAAACTATGTAGGACGTCAGCCTTCTCATAAAGTATTAAACTCTTGGGGCTGAGAGGATTGAACACTCCCCAATTAGCTCTAATGCATTTTTCATTAACATATCCTACTGGGAAGTTCCAGTTTCTTGTGTCAAAACAATTAAATAAGGCACATATAAAACATAGTGTTTAATGGACAAAAATATTGAAGGTAGCCTGTTCAAAATACTGTTGTGCTATTCAAAATTTTATGGGCTATTTTCTTCAACTCTAAGCAGTAAGGATCCAATGACAATTTATTTTGGTCCTCTATGTTCCTCTCTTAGTGCAAACCCTGCAAATTATTTCACTGATGGTCTCAATGTATAGTGGGAAAGAGGACATGAATAAAGGTAAGTGGTAGAAACATATTATGCCAAACAACCACTGGGTGTTCCTTTATCTCTTCAGGATGCCAAACAAGGATGGCAGGGATCCATGCTACAAACAGCTGGGAAGCAGAATCACTGGAGTGAATGTGAAAATGCAGGTCCATCTGTATGATCTGTAAAGCCCAGCTGCAACTTAATCTTTGGTTCTGCAAGTCTGGCTTTTAGGTAAACATCTCATAAAGTTACAGATCTTCCTCATGCTGTTAATATTTTTGTAGTATTTCATACATCGTTGTCTTTCCTTGTGAACACTTGGTGACCTGCAAGTGCTACATAAACACAAGTTCCTTATGTTGTCTCCGGATTTATTGGACTGTCCCACAACTACTGAATGCATTTACACTACATACTTGTTACACAAGTTCTGTCAAATATAAAGTGCCACAGGCAATACAAATTCCATACAAATGGAATACATATTAGATTCATGCAAATTAGATCCCTTGCTGGAGATGCACAAACCATCTCTATGCCATGGTCATTATATCTCTTCACTCAGTAGTCCTGCCATGGCCATTGGATCTGCCTACATTCTGACCAATTAACTTCTTGCCTTCACTGTGTTGATGACAGTAAATAGAAAAGTAATAGCGTAAGACTACCTTTTTCACATATTTCACTGAACTGCTCATTGTATTGCTGCTTCATCTTTCCACCCCTTCCTACACCATCCATATTCAGCAGAGGAGTTGTGTTCTAGCCATGCCGTGAGCATGCAGAGGTCCCCAGCTAGTGGGAGAGATACTGGACTCTCATGGCATGTTTGTGAAACATGTATTTTATAGGAAGTGACAATGTCACTGAAAATTTTAAACATTATCCAGAAGAACAACATTTCCATGTGCATCACTGAGAATCAGGGTGATCTGGAAGAAACCACTAAAATAACAACTCTCTAAAGTTGTCAGGCATGGATTTGCTAATCAGTAGCAAATCCTGATCAGGGCTGTATCCACCCAAAATTTCCACCCCTTTTTAAGCCTTTTCTAAAAATAAAAAATAAAAAATGCTGAAGAGTAAATTGGGGAAGAATTTTTAAACTTTTTATTACCAAAAAAATATTTTATTGTATCAGTCTACATACCACATTTTGGTTCTCCAAAGTGGAAAAGTACAACATCTGAAATACTTTAGATGTTTTTTCTCTGAATAATTTCATGCAGGAATAACTTTAAATTTATGTGCTGTCTGGGCACTTCTTTTAGTCACACTGAGAAGTAGTATACATGTCTCCATGAGTATAATGGCTTCCTGAAACTGCATTTTGCAATCTCCATTGACGTACTGTGTATAGTCTACTTTGTGTTTCTTTGATTAAGTGTTTGGCACTAATAAAAAACTATAGTTCATAAAGGGTTCAAACACTGTGAAATGCTACTAAGTATCTCAAGGTGCACTAATAGAATTGGCTTTTAGCACTTTTAATGCAACCAAAATTAGCCATAATAGATGTGAAAATCCATTGATTCAGTGTCTGTTGAACTATTATTGCTGCAAAGGTGTCTTAACAAAGAGTCATCTTTAGTTGCTCCTTTTTACATACTGTCAGGTTAAATGTATACAGATATTATATCCACTATGAAAATGGATTTGGAGTTTAGGGAGGCCGGATGAACACTTTAAAAGTTTTTGCTTCTTCTACAGTTGAAATTCTTTGTAAGATGAGGGTCAAAATTTATTATGAAGTGCACCTTTAAATAACAGTTTTTCAAGCAATCCTTTTTAATTACTTTACATTTTAATTATATACATTCAAGTATTCAACAAAACACATAGCAGAGCAATCCACAGAGTGAGTATCTAGACAGATAAAATTAATACTAATTTACTCTAAATTCCCAAAGGTTTGTGGTTAGCTTATGCCTAGATTTCAAATTGGCAAAGTTTGGTTGAAGGGACAAGGGGATGAGTTTGATTCTACTTGCAATTCAGAACAATCTCTGGAAAAATTGTTCCCATTCTTTTTTTAAATATCTCTGCAAATCTATGTCTTATTTTTGGAATTTCTTGCACATGTGCAGTGTGGTGATGAATGCCTTATTCACTCTATCCTCTGCAGGGAGCTGGCAGTCTGCAGAAATCTAAGAATCCAGGGGATCAAAGCCTTTGGTACTTAATTCATCTGCATACCTTCTTGAGACAAGAACAATGCATTAAAAACTCTACTTCATTTTTTTCCCTACTTTAATGCAATATTCTCTCAACTACAAACCCACTGTACTGAATACTGCTTTTTCAGTGGTAGAAGAGTATCTGTCTTGGATATTACCTCATATTCTGATTTCAATATTTACCTCACCTTTAGTCCGTAAGAAAATATGTAACCCTCCAAAATATTATCATAGATCACAAAAAGTACCTCTGGTCTTCAGGGAAAATGACACATTTTTCTGTACCCATGCTCTTCAACACTAAGAAGGGACTCTATCAAAGCCAGCTTTCAAGACTTCATTTCCAGGAACAATTTTCTAAAGTGACAAACACTATGGGGAAATCTGTGCTAACTGTTAAAAAACTTGCAACTGAGTTATTTGCAGTACTGTCATGCTAACTTCCACCTCAATAAGACCAAAGAAATCTCAGGAGGGGACTCTGCTAATAGCTTCTTACTGACCTCCTTACATCAGGCCCTTCTGGTGAATGGTGGCCCAGTGGTGAATATGGCAAATGAGGTGTGAAAGCAGAGATATATTTTTTTTAAGACTACTGTTCTGACTCGTCAGGGAAAATTAAAAAAAAAAAAGAAAAAAAAGAGAGAGAGAGAGAGAAATGAGTTATACAATAGATATATTTTCCCCTAGTATCCTCTGCCTCACACCTTCCATCATGGAAACCCAAGCATGACCTGGAATATTAATTGTGTCAGGTCAAGCATACTGGCAAATGTACCATTTGTTACCCAGTCATCCTTAGCATTACATTAATATTTTGAATCATTTTGCATTTCTAACACTCTATCATTTAGTTTCCTCCCAGTCATTTTCTTATCTTTATAATTAATGGTCACATATGAAGGAAGAAAAAAATCATAAGAAAACAAATATTAACTTAATGAACATTAGCAAAGATTAGGGGGGTTTTATAATCTGTATTGCTTCTACCACTAATGCTGTATTTACTCTATGCTACAGAATATCCAATTTTGTCTTTTCCTGTTTATAATTTCAATACAGAGAGGAAGACTAGACTTTCTTTCTGTCTAGATCGATATTTTCCAGAATAAAAGAAAAAAAATTATTAAGGAGTTGCCTGGAAAGCTAAACTATGAAGTAAGACTGCAGCAAAAGAATTAGAAAGAAGGAAGAAAGGAAGGAAGAAAGGAAAGAAAAAGGTGCGGGTAGAAAGGGAAAGACAAGGCTGTATTGATGTTGCTGGACTGCTCCTCAAAAAAGATAGGTGACCCCAAGTGGTATAATAAAACCTGAACAGTTTAGATTCTGTAATATTTATTTATTTCTTATTCTTCTTTCTTACTTCTTGGCTGAGCTTTTAAAGTCCATGTAAAAAATTGCAAACCAAAAATGTTTTAAGATACAGTATAGCTACTGTGCTGCAAATAATTACACACATGCAAAACTAGAAATTGACAAAGTTGAGCTGAAGATAAATTGCAAGCATTAAGTCAGCAGAAAGTGTATTCTCATATATTTACTTATTTTTACAGTAATTTAACTAAGCAATAATAAAGTTATGCTCTATTTTAATTGGTTTTCATATCAACTCTGAAAGATTGAAATAATCAACATATATCACAAATATAAATGTTTCATTTTACAGACATTTAATCTTGAAAAAAACAGCTTTGAGGGAGGAAGCCTGTGCAAGTGGTTGTCACAGCAAGAACCTAAATAAAGTGCTACTTTCTCACTCTGGTCTTTTAATGAGGAGTTAAATGAGAAAGAAAAGACTTCAACAAAATAGGGACTTAACTTGAAAAACCCTTTTTGCTCCATTGCAATTTGTAAAAAAACCTAAGCAAGCTGAGAGGAGAAGTAAGAGATCTTTAAAAGCCATAAAAGTAAAAGCATGAAGGAGAGCTGTGAATGAAATATTTGCTAGAGATGGGATTGCTGAATCAACACTGACCAGTGCACTTCATCATAATTATCAGGACATACTACTGCCAGGGGATTTATAAAAATCCCACTCAGCAAATAATTGCCCTGCTGTTAGGAGATAGTCGGAGTGTTAACACACTGTCACAGTCCAGCGTTTAGTAAGATATTCAACATTCAATTACTCTTGCTGAGAACTAAAAGGAAACATGATCATTTCTCAGCTACTGCAGTTATGCTTCCACATGAATTCCAGTGAACAATCTTGTTAATCCCCAGATACAGTTTCTCTAGGAGGGAAAAGAAATACCTTATAACATTAATGATTCACAAGGAAATAAGTATTTACTGCTGCAACCAGGTCTGCAAAAGAAAAGGAATTTTTAACTTCTAAATAACTAGCTTTTTACAGGCTGTCAGAGTATTTCATATTTAGTGAAAATAAAAGAATAATATTTAATATGAGATTTACTGGGGAAAGTGCATCTATAAAAATTTATAAACACTCTTCTAGAAACAAGTATAATAAAACTATGTCCATGAACTCAAATTCAAAACATCAAAATATTTAAGCCACATTAGAATGTGTTCTACTACAAACGACCTGCAATTTTTTAACTAATTTGAACACATTTTTGTATTAACAATTAAGAAATACATTGTGAAGTTTACGCAGACATCGGAAAAATACCATAGTATGGTTTAACATTTCAGTTTGAGATAAAACTTCTTTACCATGCCTGACAATAGGAAAAATGTCATCCAGCTTTATAAATGTAGGTTCAGTTCTCACTGAGCTAATGCTACTCCTTAGGTCTGATCCTCTAATCCCTAAAAAACATACTCTCAGGAATTTCATCTAAATAAGAACTGGAGGACCTAGCCTGTTATTGCACCTAAGGTATTTTACCTTTCTCTGAGATGCTGCTTTTATGGAGAGACTGAAGATTTCATAAATGAGTGATGAGTAGTGTATTTTCTTTCAAGTGGGATTAATTACCTGTCTTCTGCTTAATATATATTCTGTTTAAACAGAGTAATAGAAACATTAATTATTGTTATTCTGCTTTCAGACTGTAAAGCTTGGTTCAGTCCTTTTCATCTGTGAAATGTTTGCTTGATATCAAAATAACAGTGCAATCACATTTTAAATGCACTTTTATAAGTAAACCAGGCTGCAATTTTATGAACTATACAATGAGATGTTAAAGAAATATTCAAATTTGGTATCCTGGCCACAGACCATAAAACCAACCTCTAAACCTGCAAGGAACTAAGTTCAAATGCAGGAAACAAAACTGTAATTGAGTCTCCAAACAGGTACCAACTGCTTGAGTATTTAGGCACCAAGACAAAAGAGAAACTTAATCTTAGTTTAGTGCATGAATCATTGTGGCACAATATCCAAAACACAGCAGCCCAGCAAATGCAGAGGCCTCCCAAAAATGTGTCCACCTTTCATTGATTCTCTCTCTGACTGAGGCTTACTCTGTCAAATCTAATTCTTAGGCAGGCCCTTGATGACTTGAGTTATTATCAGGGATAATAACTTGAATGAGTGAGTGATGGCATGGGAAACAATAGTCTTATGATGAAGATACAACACAGAGACAGCACATTCAAAGTTCTCTTACACTCTTCTAATTTGACTTCTGATTTCAAAACAAGCAGAAAAATAGAATTTAATTGCTTAATGGCTTCATTTTAAAAATAGGAATGGGAACTTCAGTTACTGCTATCATTTTTCCTTTAAGTGCTAGGCTGAGAATGGGATCATCCACAAATTACAAGAATCTCTGAAAAGAAACCTTCTTCTATAACCACTTTCTGTAAGTGGGAATTAAAGATCTTAGTCTAAAAAATAATTTCTGATGCTGATTTTATTCTTCTCTGTCTCAATAACTGCCTGTAAACACACAGACAGCATTTCCTTACTTCACAGGGCTATTCTGAGGTTAAAATTATTTATGCTTGTGAGAAGTTTTCAAAGCCTTAAAACACATACCTAAATATGTGATATTACTTACATCTTTAAAATTAAAATTTCATCCACTGTCATTGTCATATTGGAAAGGATCGGCTTTGTACAAAAAAAATCTAGTTTAGATTCAGTCCTTTTCTAACTGGATTGAGAAAAATCCTTATAATTATACCATGTAGAATCTTTTAATTTTTAACACCACAAGTTACCTGCAACAACATATCAGAAGACAGGAGAAGCTCATTCTAACTGATGGAGATGGAAATCATATGGAAATTTCCTTTGTCAATGAAATAACTGCTAAGTAGATAATTCTTTCACTCCTCAAAAATACATATCTGCAACTAAACAGTGTAACATTTCACTGCTTTTCATTGTTCCTTATGTCTGTTGCATTGTGCTTACATGCGAGTATTCCCCCACAGACACATATTCTGACAAATTTATTAAACAATTTGCTGCTGTAAACCTATAGGATTAGGAAATGACTAAAAACTCAGAATGTGGCAGAATGTTTAACAAAGTAGTCTGAAATGAGACCAATAAACAATGAGGTGAAGGTTTAATGAATGGTCATAGTATTGTATACAGGAAAGAATGGCAAGGGAGCAGAACCATGTTAGATTAGCAAAGGTAGTCAGATATTACTAGAAAAGAGTGACATCATAAGAAAAAAAAATGAAGACTTTGCTAACAGATTGTTGAAATAGAAAAAACTGAAAGCAAAGCAAACAATAGATAGGGGGAGATATATAGTGTTCATCAGGTCCCTTGCAGGACAGACACAACTCCCAAATTAACAGTATATATTAGATACTAAACAAAAGCACTGAATATTGAATAAACAGTGCAAGTAAATGAAAGGATTTTGCCATTACACTATTCAGTTGCCTAGGAGCTGAAAAACAAAAGAATTGATGTTTACATCACTCATCTTGAAGTCCCATTAAAGAAAGGATACCATCAGTGCCACTTCTAAATCAACAGGAGGGTTTGCTGTTGAGACACGCATGGTATTTTATCTTCATGGCTTCTCCCATGCCATTCTTAACCTCTCTCTTCTTATGCACTTATCTCTTACTTAGCATGTACTTCTCCTGATAGAATAGTTTCAAAAATTACCTGAGCAAGACCATGCCTCACACCAAACTTGTACAAATACCAGATGGACTACTATGCACCAACCAAATTTATACCAAGGATGTCAGTGGAGTCCCAGTGTCTGTGAATGTGGCTTTGTGAACTATTTAGCTGATACTGCACTGCATTGTGATTTCCTAGCAATATAGATTCTTTCTTAAATATTTTGACCATATCACACACAAAGCCAGCATTCAATATATAACTCAGTCTTACCAGTTTTCTGACCCTGCAGCAATCCAACCCTTTCACCACCCCAATTGACAGTAATGCACAAAATGTGGTCATGTTTTTCTAAGATCTCAGCATGTACACTTTTTGATAGATCACACAGCTTGTCCTTTAAACTCTGCCATTAATCCTACCCACAGGAATTGAGCAAGAAGTTTGTTGTCTAGAAAAAAATCCACACAAACAAGGATTATGCAATTCAGATGCTGAAAAAGACAGTTTAAGTGCAGGGATATTCTAGCTAGTGGATTTTTAAATGACTAATGCTAGATGCAGAAATGCTCAATGCTGTAATACATGCTTGGTACAGAAATGTCACTGTGCTGTAATGTCATGCTTATTGTGACTAACATGGCTAGTAACAGCTATTGAGAAGAAGCTCTGAGAAATATTGCCATGTCTACATGGATATACCTTTAAAAACTAAGCTTCCTAGGGAGATAACCACCATTTCTTAGAGAAAAAAGAATGGCTGATTGAAAAGAAAATGAGCAAAACTGGAAAATCTATGGAACTTATAAACTTTGTCACTAAATTTTGGCAGAGTGTGCACCAGATAGATTCAGGAAGTATAATACTGTCTTTCAGCATTTGTCCTCTTTTTTACATCACCACAATACTGTGTTGAGTAGCAGAAATACAGTTCTTAGTGTCCCCAGGATGAGTTCTCCCAAAGGGCAAGAGCTGGACTCAGATTCTAAGAGAACCAAAGATTTTTGATTGTGTGTGCAAATCACTTAAAGGTCATTTTTGGAATTTAGACCTGGCAGGACTAATCTTCTAGACATAAACAGTTTTCTTTGTTCGGGAACACTGTCATTCAGAACCACAAACAGCTCAGTTACCGGCTTCTCTCAGTTTACCTAACTTTGTCCTTTTTGACAGAAACATTAAGCAACATGAACTGAGATCCCTTCCAAGTGAACTGAGATTGTGTGTACAGTGCCCCATGAGGCACGAGATTTGAATGATTTTCCTAGAGTGAATACCTGTGACTAGACCTATACATCTGGCTTCCAATGTGGAAGAAGTGAACACACGATAAAAGATTGCTGATCAAACATACCTGTCACAAGTACTGTCAGAGGGATGTAATGTAAATTGTGAACCCCTCGGAAATAAGATTTCATAAAAACAGAACACTGCAGAGTGAAGTCCTTCACATAAAAACGCAATTTAAATGTGGTTGCAAGCCTGCCTGAAAACTAGGAAAGCTCACTCTCTCATCTTTAATTTAAACGGCATTTTTTACAGCACAAGCTTTGGAAAGTACTCAGTAACATCTGACTGCTTGGCAGAGAAGTGATGAGTGGATATTAAACACCCATGGATAGGTGGGGATGTTCATTGATTGGAGCACCTAGATTAAAAAAAAAATTGACTTTTTTAGTTCATCTTGAGGAAGTATTAGTACTTATAATGAATGATAATTTCATTCCCTGAATGTTTTAGAGACAGGATAATAAAATTACAACAGTAAAGAGGGAGGAAATAAAATGTAAAAGGTAAGAGCTAATTCATTCTTCATGCTAGCTCAGTCCTTGGCCTTTCCTGAACAGACACTGCCAATAGTAACAAATTATGTATAATCATTTTGTGATGTGGACTGTTCACTCGGGACTAAGCTCAAATGACCAAACTTGCAGCCTTGTCTCTTAAACTGTGGATCTGAAGATCAAAGGCTAGGGCTTTATCCACTGAGTCCTCACCTTTATAAGAATAAAACTGCCAGCTGTCCAGAGACAGAGTGGATGTCAAACAGTGTCATTTTAGACCAATGGTTTTTCAAGTTCTTACAGGACAGCACATTAGGTTAGGAGCATATTAATCAGTTGTGTCTTCTGAATATTCATTAATCTGCTTCAGGAAGGATTTTGTGGCCTTTTTTCTTTCTCACTTAGAACATTAGATATTTAGACCTTAATAAGTGCAGTAACTTCAATAGAATTAACTCCTGATTTCCAGTGATGTGAAAAGAGGACAAATGCAGTCAGTGTAATGTTTATGAATTTCCATCTCTGTTGACAGGAAAAATTTAATAAAAGAATATCTTAGCATTGAATAGAATTTGAATTTAAAATATTTCACTCTAGGAACTGACAAATACTAACTAATTATGGAAACAATTGATAGAAGTGATATTTTGAGGTCTACAATAACTACAGAAAATCAAAATGAAACTGGTCTTAGAAACAAAAGATTAAATAAAGGGGTATGTTTTTGTTTCCTTTATATCTGGAGATGTTTGCTAAATGGCTCCCATTAACCTAAAGTGGAATTGCTTATGGAGTTACACAGAGTGAAAATGGAAAAACTTGGTTCTTGTTGCTGACATTAGAACTTTTCTCTGTTACTCACTTGAGAGCAACTCACAGCAAATATTTCCTTCCCTCTCACAGAGCATTATTCTTAAGGTGGTTTTCCAGGATTTCTTTGTAAATGTTTTTCATAGTGCTAAAGTATTAAAGAGTTACTTTCTCACATGTTTATGTCTCCCTGAAAAGGATCATCTCAGCCAAGACTTGTTCCATTCAAAATACTTTCTTATTTTATAGCATTAGCTATTATATCCTTACAACTAATCCTTTCCAATGCATTAGGTCAATCAGAATATGTATGGGCAAATACCAGGCACATATCTAAATACATTAGCCTTGACTCAAGAGAGACATGATTGTAGTTCTGAATTACCTAGGAGCTTATGGGCAGTATCTGTTCACAAACTGCTAAAGAGGGATGAAAAGTGATGGACTTTAGTGTTGCTCAGAGTGGAAGAGGCAATCCCCAGAACCACATCAAATTGTGAAGGAAGAATAAGGCACTTCACAGTTGCATATTCTGCACAGAATACCAGAGACAGTGTATGCTGTGAAATGGGCATGCACCAGCAAAACCGCACTGCAAGGGGAATGAGTGAACCTGGTCTTCCAAGGAAGCACAACTTGAGACCTAGTGTTGTGGGTCCAGATCTCTTAACCCACTCTCGCTGTCTGGGTTATTCCTTCTCTGAGTATTAAGAGAGGCAGGAATTGAAGGAATACAGAGGCAAAAAATGAACATCTTAATATTTCAAAAATGGAAAGCTCTGCAACAAAAAACTGCAAGTCCTTCAGCTACTGACTGCTGGAAAATAAGAGAATATTCTTGACAGTAATGATATTGTCACATTGCTCCATTTTATTCCTCTTCCCTAGGCACATGCTGCTGGCCACTGACAAAGATAGGATGCTGGGCCAGAGGAGTCTTTAGTCTGACCCAGTCAGGTCTTCTAAATTAGTCAGGGTCTAACGCATCCAACAGCATGATTAATTTTTCTAAGGTCTCAATAGTTAAAGCATTCAGATAGAACAGAAGCTCCCAGAGAAGAGAGGATCAGTATTAGCTCATCTGCTCTCAGCATGATTTATCACAGAGCAGGAGGTGTAGGTTTAGAAATGAGGCTGTGACTCAGTCCACCAGCCACAGCAATGATAAGCTGAAGTGATGCATGTATAATATCCCACTATCAACAGTGTAAAAATACATTCTGCCATTGTGTGACAAAGCTCTCAAACTTTTGCAGATCAAAAGAACTTTGGCTTGCTGGACTAGTTGTACATTCATTTTGTCTGACAAAAGGTAATTGTGGTTTAACTCTTTAGAAACAGAAGAAATGGAGAAAAGAAAATTAAAATTCTCTTTTACTTCACCCAGTACTGTTTGCCATATAGTAAAAAACTATAAAGGAGGAAGGTCTGTTGCTCAACTGACTCTCCAATCCTTTTCTCAGTGATAGGAGAAACTGTAATAGCAAAAGGCTTTTCAGCTGTGGCACTTAGAAGACTGTTTCCATAAGACACTTTTCCTGATCTCAGTACTTTACAAGACACACACACCATTTTGCTCCTTCCATCACTCTGCTCTGCATTTTAGTTACCACTGGCTTCTGCTCCTCGTCCCACTGTGGTACACCTGCTCCCACTCACAGAATCCCCTCAGCACCGCTGCTTCCTGTCAGCAGATACTTAAATGTTCCAGGTCTGCATTCTACCTCGATACTGGATCTTTGGGTTTAGGCTGCCATACTCCTACTTCTAATCACCATTGCAAGACAAAGACCAACTGCAAAATTTCTTGAAAGGTTGGAAACACCAATGACGGGAATCATGCAACCACATATTTCAACACAAGTGGGCTCTTCCTCCCCATTTCTACAAAGTGCCATCAGTGTATTCAGTGCTTCTCTCTGCCATTGACTTTAAAGGTCATTTGTCAGCACTTTGCAGGGGATGGCCCTTACTACAAATGTTGGCCTTGAAAATATGACAAAGAGCAGAAGTAAGAACCTGTTCAGTTATAGTGAAGCTTGTTAACACAGAACTACAGGGATATAGAAGGATAATCTGCATAGGTAAACATGTTTATAATAGAAACCCACATTTAATAAGTAGTTCATGTATTAATGACAACTGGAAAAAAAAGGGATCAATACCACTGTAGTGGAAATAGCACACTGTCATTCCAGGCTAATAAGAAAAACTTAATTATTACAAGTTTCATGTCTCAATTAGAAATCACAATTCAGTTCATGATAAAACAGTTAAAAACAACGAAAAAAAATCGCATTACCAAAAAGAAATGATAAGAAATATTCTTAACAAAGGCAAAGACTTGTTAAGTATGTAATTTTTAGCTGCTCATCATAAAGTCAAAATTTATCAGACTGCTATGGTAATAAAGACATTAAAAATTGTGTTATATAAGAAAATTAAAGTCTGAAATATAGAGAATCTTATTTTTAAAATGGAATTTGGTTTGGAACTCCTACAGTTGCCACCTCACTGATTTATTTCTTGCTCTCTTTTACATTGGAATCTCTTGCAATAAGCAACCATAAAGTGGAGCAGAGAACATAAGTTATCATGTGGTAAGAAGAGTTTTTTTGTTTCATTTTTTTTTATAATTATAGGAATCACACATTCCTATAAATACAAGAAGCTCATGCTACTTGACTAGTTATTTATCCTACTGGGACATACAGCAAGTTGATTAAAAGCTCAGTCTTTCATGACCATGAAGTTTTAGAGCTTATGCTCTATTTCTCCAGATACTATTTAGGTGATGTTGGCAGGACACATGGCATTGGATTTTCACAGAAAGACAGTCAATAATTATATTATTTAATATTAATTTAAACTTTTTTGCTAAAATACTAACATTATTTCATACAAATGAACTGTTTAGTTCTTATGTGGATTATCATATTTGTGTAAATGCAAAGTATTTCTACAAGCAGCAATAGGAGATAGTCATATTTTTGTAAGTTTCCATGGCAAAAATACACTCAGTCAACTGTTAGCAAAATATATTGGAAAACTGTAGAGTATAGTATACTAACACATTTTTTTTAATCATCCAATGACTTCCCCGAATGTCAGTTGCATAGCAATGGTACCCAATACACACCTTCCCTCCCAGAAAGGTGTGTAAGTGCAGACAAAACAACTTAATTGTAGGTATGTCTATATAATATTTTGTAGGCAGACCAAACTCCTTTTTCCTTAGTTTAAATCATGCACACATTTTGCCCATATTTTGAGCTGACCAGGAGCTGTGTAACTGCATTAATTCTTGACCTAATATACTGTGGCTCTAAACAGGGCTAATTAGTTTGGGTTCAGACCCACGTTACACCTCCAGATTGGCTTGAACAGCAATCAAAGCAAGCTCACATCTGTCTATATAAAACCATGTGTATATACCTGGTACCAGGACAAAAAATAATGCAGTGTAATTCAGAGTTTGATATCTATTTCTTCATCTTTGTTTTTCTTTTTTATGGTAACAGTTTTTGAAAGAAATGAATGCTTTAATAGCAATTTAATTCATGAAAAAGAAAAAACATGCTGACTTAATCATAGGCCACACTATTACATACATGCCAGACAGCCCTGTACATTCAGGACACTCACATTCTTCAGTTTTATTTCCTGAACTGTAAAATAATGTTAGCAATTAGGAGTGGGCACACCTTGTATATAGATAAAGATAGAGATATAGATAGATAGGGATATATAAACAGTCTTCTGAGGTGTGTTTGTGGGCTTCAGCTTGTAGGAAGTGGAGAATGAAACTTGACATGTCTTTCTGTACAAAAATTGAGCAGCAACAACTTAATTCTTTTCACTCAAAAAGTAAAGACCATTTTCTCACTCCTTTTGCCTGTAGCAAAAAAAAAGATTCCAAACTAAAGGATATATTTGAAACAATTATTGCAAATACAGATTTTGCAAAGCTGTCCATATAACCTGCCTGAACATCTGCAGCCTTGATGCGTGATGTGGCTCAGCTCCATCATTGCACCTTGTTTTATATGGCAGGGAGGAGAACCAAACTTTAGCAGGTCATCTCCATGACTTACTGGGCTTTAGTTAATGCATGACTCTACAATAAGTCCAGCTCATCACCTCCTCTTTTCATTTGCTATGTGCCCTGCTAACAAATTATATGTTTTCCTTAACTCTCTCAAAAGTGTTGACTTTTGCTGCCTCTTTCTACTGAGACATGAATGGTCCTTGCTCAGTAATCCAATTAACTATACTTTGAAAACGGCAAGATGTAGCTGTAGTCAGATCAGAAGACCAGACATTTAGAGAGTAAAATGTCAGACCCAGAGCAGCACCAAACCAGTAAATTGTGCACTGAAATAATTTGCCCTGTGTCTTAGCAAGATATCAAATTCTACAACTATGGTCAAGTGTGGAATACAGACTTTGGCTGCAGTGAGGAGTTAACTTTGAATATATCTTCTCTGATTTTCATGTTGTCTGTAGGTTTTGCATTGATTTACACTCATTTATGTTTTGAAAAACTACCTGCAAAAGAAGGTGGTTCTTGGAGCTCAGTTCTGTGACAAAGAAAAAATTCTGTGGGCTCTGAGTGGCACTATTCACAAACCATCTCAGCAAGCAAAACCAAGCATTTTTTTTGTTCTGCAAAACACTGCTAGCTAAATTCTAATTCTGTAAAATTAGAAACCTAAATTCATCAGAACATAATAGTTACTGCTGCCCTCTACCAGCAGACCTCTGGGTGCATGGCTGAAAAATGTGTTACAGCTTGCTAAGCCAGTATCATCAGAGCTGAACTAAGTTTATTAAAATCTTATTAGACCACAGGTCACTCAATGTCTCCAATCTGACAATTTTTATACTCCAGGTAAACATTTTAATATTTATGCATTTGTTTATATAAATTGTTCTGTTCAAAAGAAGACTTTCCAATTTTCTACAGTTTTTAATAATATTAAAATACTGTGCAGATTACTCTTAATATCCTAGATCTACATGTGGAAAAATAAATTATAGTGAGCTAATTTCAGTGAGCTATTAATAAGTTTCCCTGTCTAATGGCCACTCAGAAAACTTTTAATGCTATTTTTCACTTATGACTTCTTATGTACACATTGAGTTTTTATAACGGATATTCAGTTAATTAAACTGTACTTGTATCTGTAGGATAGATCACAAATGATTCCCAAACAGAGGGGAAGATTAAATATTTTGTCACTAAGTGTCATGATATTTTTCCGCCATTCTTTAGGATTAACAGTTCTTACACACATATTATAATTAACAATTTATGGAAAGCAAGCATTTAGTTCATACTAACATTTCACGTTAACTCTATATTCATACGAAGAACAACCAGTCACCAAACATTTTTGGAGAGACAATCTTTTTTTTTTTTTTTTTTAACAGAAGTTCCCAAAAGGGGACTAAAAAAAGGCAAACAGAAAGCTTTACTAATCATATCAATTTTGTGTAAGATATATCTACTGCCATACTTACCTGCTTGTTTAAAGAACCTTGCATAAGAAATCTTGGAAAAATAGTAGTATTGATACAAAGCAAATTAATCAGTAAATATTTAAAATTTATGAGGCATTTTTCAGTGAAAACAATCATGCTAAATAAGCTGATTCAGGCAGTTCTAAGACAAGCTTTTGTTGAAAACCCATATTTACAATCTATCCTAAAAACAAGCAGAACACAGCACCAAGCCAAGCATTAGCTCAATTAAAAAAGGGGAAAAAAATGAAATCCCTTCTCAGCTTAATAACTTGTTAGTTCTTGACAAGTGCAACAACACAACAATAAGCCAGTCAAAATGAGTTTTTAAAGCGAGGTTATGCCCTTCATGTTGTGTTATCACAGTGGCAGATCAAACTGCTGACTTGGACTCTTTCTGCCAGCAGTGCTGATGCTGCCTCTATGAAGCTACTGTCACAGAATAGTCATGGTACCTGCTCTTGCCTATAGAAAAGCACTAAATTGAACTCGAAGTAGTGTCTTTGTGATATCTTTTCAACAAGTCATGTCCCATTCAGCCTGCTAGTTTATCTCTGTCAGGCTGGGGACCCAAGTGGTTTGCATGAGCTGTCAGGGACAGGTCTACCAACCTGCTCAGTGCTAAGGAGGTAATGCATCTTTCGGGCTTGGTATTTCTTTTCCTTTTCTTGCTTTTCTAGGTCTTTCATTTTCTCTTCATTTTCTCTCATTTCTGTGTATTCTTGAAGTTCACTCCTGTAATTAAATGTCTGCTTATTATATTATAACAACAAAAGACATGCTAATGTTCTATTTTACTTTAACCCTTGCACAGCTTCAGAGTGTTCTGCTATTATATATTAAAAGTATACTGACACCACTGGAATGCAAAATTACCATTCATTCAGTTCCACAGCAGCAGGATAACACATGGATATAACTATGAAGTATTAGGATTAAAGTGATCAAAAGCAGGAACCGTATATTAGTTCATATTGCTTACAGCTTGATAAAATACTATTTGCATTTGTCGTTTTATTTGCCTTTAAGTGCCATTTTGCTTTGAATTTCACTAAGCAGATGCTATTACAATATAGTGATTTTCCTTCAAACAGTTTCAACATAAAAGTTGTTCACTTGTTTCAGCTAGTGCCTTGTGACACCTGCTGATATGAAGAAAGGGGAGATCTTATGGAATGAGAGAGGATAGTAGACATGGGATAAGAGATGACATTCACTCCTGGAGCCTTGAACCTTTTGTAAGGTTGAGGAAGTAGGCACGGAGAAGAACTGGATGGAAACATTTCATGCGTACGCTGTCCTTAAGAGGAGTGTCCATGGCACTGGGCTTCTTGCACAGGTCATTTCTGCTCTGGTTTGATGGCAGCTGTACAGGCCACAACAGGAAGCAGGAACGTCACTGCCTCGTGAACTACTGCACAACAGAGGTTTGCAAACACACAGGGGCTTCTAAGTGGGTGCAGAAAATCCTCTCATCAGAAATGGAATAAGGAATTACTTATTACCAGGTTTCAAAGAATGGAGAAAACTCATGATTTCAACTGAATGTTTAGAGGAAAACTCGAATGGAAAATGGGCACAGATTTCCTCCTCGATGGCTCTTTTTTTCACAGAGCCAGGCTTGCCATAAATTATGCAAACAGTAGAGTGAATTAATGTTCTATAAGAAACAAAATTCCGTGCTATTGCGCACAGCGCACGTGCATAGAATTTTTTGACCCAGTTAAAAAAGGTTAGTTTGATTAACATTTGTTATTTTTGTTATTACAAAATGGCTAGTTCAAATTAACCTGTGTGCCAAAGACAGCAAGCATATTCAGTCAAGCATTTAGATTGCTAAAAAGTTAATTGAGTAAATTCTAGTCTTTATTTTTTTAAGCATGTGTATATATGATAAAATAAAAAGAAAAAATACTATTCACATAATTGGATAATTCAAACATTCCCGAAAAACAGATTATTTAGAGAGGTCCACATTAATAGTCTCAGTTGTTTCAATGAGTAACAAATAAGACACTAAGAAGACATGGGTCAAATCGTGTCAAAATATGCACATGGATAAGATGAATAATCCCATGGGAAAACCATAGTGCTCCTGAAAGTGTTTTCAAGATTGTGACTCAGATTTACTCTTAATATTTTAATTATCTCTAAATTAGTTCATCAAAATATGTGAAAGAGCAATAATTGCTTTATAAATACGAACACTGTGAAACCACATTCTTAAATACAAGTCGAGATGTAGATCTTTTATTTGTTTCATGCTATCCTTTAAGATTTTACCAATTAAAAGAAGTAAAATACTAAGTAATTAAAGATACTTTATTTTAACTGTAAAAGAAAAATAGATGAAAAGGAAACAAAGTTCAGAAAAGATGCATAGGTATATTTCAATCTCTGACAATATTTTTTGTTGCAGTTTACTGTTAAAGGCTGCTAATACAATATTTCATACAAGGTTACTTATGAAGCACACTGACGTTTAAAAATCACCATGCTATGCTTTTGCAGCAGTGTAATTTTTTTCCAACATAAGATTAAATTGCAAAATAAATGAATTACTTAGAGTGGCATGGCCCCCATTTTGCCACCCTTCTCTTGAAAATTGCTTATTAATATGAAAAAAGAAGTTGGAAAATAGCCTGTTTTACTTTATGCATAGCATTCCGGGGCCTCAAAGCCCGCAGAGCCAGAGTAGCTGCACATTTTAGATTGTGTTGGCAAGCGGGGACGATGACCTTTCTGACCTGCATCTCAAGGCTATTATTAATCGCTAAGTAACCTGGTAAAGCCAAACAAATTTGTTTCCATTGAAAGGATCTCTATCTGTGTCTGAGAATTTGTGCTGTACCAAACAAACCTCATTAACTGTGTCCATTTTTGACAAAGAACTAGGAGTTGGAGAGATTGGCGACCTTTCTTTGTCCTTAAGGTACAGATTTCAGAGTCACTACATGTAGGTACATAAGCATTTTTACAAGGAAACTCTTTGTTCTATATCCATCAATCATAAACAAATGAATAAATAGACAATACATATAGTATCAACTTTGGTCTTTTATTTTATGCCTTTACCTTCAATATCTGAGTGTATGATCCATGGTTTACATATTTAATACTATTCCTTTTTGATTATAGAGCCCTCTATTCAGCTTTAGTACCACTATCTACAACTGATGAAATAACTATCAACATATTACTACAGTCTATTGATGTTCTTATATACTCAGGTACTTCTTCCCAACAGTGGATATGGAAGCTTTTTTATTTAGAACACGACTGGTGATAAAAATTCACAAATACTGTCAAGAATGAAGGTTTATATTCCAGAAATAACAATCGGATGCAAAATATTTCCCATTGTCATCAATCTGAATTTACCAGAAAGCTTTGAATGAATGATTAATAATCATTACTTGCTGAAATTAAATGAAGTCTAAAATATTTGTTGAAGTTCAATGTAGTTCATGATCTTTTTAGACAGTGCTATCATCCAAATCATCATGATCATTCCTGATTATCACACATCCTCACCAATACTTGTACCATAATCCATGTAAAAGCTTGAGATTATTTAAGCAGTTACAAATAATTTTCAACATACTTTTGCAGCCTACACATTTTGTCAGTTGTTCTAAAATATCTCTATCAGGCATTATACTGCCCTGTACAGTTGTACAGAACATGCAGACAATTCTGTCTCAGGGATAATAGCTCCCAAGATGATTCTCTCCTGAGAGGCAGTACAAAATAAGTGGTATGTAGCAGTCCAAACACTGTTTGACTGGAAGAATAGATATTTTAGCACAAATATGGATTTATTTTAAAGCTATTTGAACCTGAAGCTTTTATTTCTTTTACCATACTTTCAAGAATTTGAAAAGGAGCAACAAAAGCAGAGAATCTAAAGCAGTTAGATGTGAATGCACTATTTCACATATTAGCATATTAATGTTAAAATGTCATGTGCTGTGAAACCCCTTTTCACTGTTACCATAAAGAATGAAGGATAAGTGATACTAAAGACATAAACGTAAGTCTTCCAAATGGAGCTGGAGTTACAGATAACTTACATGGAAATGTGTTCATTGAGAAGTTTCATGCTTGGGACCTTCTACATGTGTGCCTTCCCAGAGAAAATAAATCCAGGCTCCATTAAAGTCAATTGATAATAGGCTGAAATTAAATGATTTTTGGATTAAATCCCTACACTCACTATCAGCCTTCTCTTTGTTCATATATATTGTGGGTTCATTGAGCAACCTTTTCTTGGGCTGTACTGGTATCATCTGTGTGACATTATGAATACTATCTATGATGCATGATACTCTGTGGACTCTGAACCAAATTGGCTTCAGGATGAACCTTTCCTGGTTCAGTGTGAAGTGAGAACAGGCAAATTGTTTGGCCTTCATCTTTAAAGCTTCGACGACTTTTTGGGGAGAAAAAGAGTTCTGTAAATGCAAAACATGTTTTAGGTTATTTAATAATCTTGTTCTATTTTTATAAATGATCTGCCTGTTGCATGGTTCATAGCTGGAATAGTACTGCTTATTACACTGTTATTATTCAAAAATTGGGTAATCATTTTAGCACATAATATTTTCATTACCTTAAAGTTTATCTCAATATATTAACAGGATTTACAGCATCTTCCTACAAACCTGGATTCCCATAGAAGCTTAGTCCAATCAGACTTCCTCCTATACAGATTTTTATGGAATAGCTTTATAGAGAAAATATATGGACTTTTAAACAAATGTAGTGTCTTATCATGATCCGAAAATTATCAAACAAATCAGAAGAATATCAATGTTTATTAGTGCAAGTTTAGGATGCATTTTTTTACTAAAAACATGAATATATTCACTAAAACAAGGTGTGTTTTTCTTGTCATAGGGAATGTTCCATGCATTTGAAAATAGTCATAGGATTATCAACATATGTGCTCAAAACCCACAATTAAAAATGATCTTGTGTAACAAATCTGTGAAGTAGCTACTGAATTGTTAACAATACAATTATTTGTTTTATATAGTCCAAAAATTAAAAAAAATTCATCTGACAAGGTAGCTTATTGTTATTCTGATACTTCATTATGCAGTAGGCAATGGTGTTGGTTCCTGCTATGAGATGCAAATTCAGTTGACAGTGCTCCTGCTGTCTGTATAAAGGTTAAAAACACACATATAATATTGTTCCTGGCACTTTTGGAAAGGTCTTCAAGTGATGATTTCAGTAATATACAGATTTTAATAATTCTGCATAGAACCGCATCATTTTACAAATTCATACTGACCTACATTTATTGAAGTTTATCAAACTATTGCATTCAGTTTCACTGGCATTCTGTGGTCCTTTGGCCAAATAATATTACAAAATTATAATATTAACTAAAGGGCATCTGATAAAAAACAATAATTAGTACAGTTGCCTAGAGTACCCAGAAAAAGTATTAAGTTATTGTGATTTTAAACAGTTCAGACACCAAATCATAAAATTCCTGCAGCAGAGGCAGTAGGTAACCTTAGCATAAGAGGAGATAACCAAAATCTATTTAATCTTCCTGACTATATATCATCCTCCCTGCTCAAATACAGAATATGGAAGCTAAAATAAAATTAGAGAGAGAATAATTTTGGTATATCCCTGCATGTCACTTGATTTCATATCAGATTGGTGTAGCTGAGAATGGAATATGACCTGCCATGACAATATCGTTTGACTTAATCTATTAAATTTTGGGGAAAAAATGAAATATATGTTGAGACTAGCCTAGGATGTAAAAATAGTTTAGAGAGCTCTGTACTTTAAAGGCAAAGTTTTAGCAGAACACACATACTACATACTTATATTAGCTATGTGCCATTGAACAGCTTGATCACACTCAACCTTTTTCTGATTTTTTGAATGAACCAATTCAGATTTCCAGCTCTGTAACCCCCTTCTCCTCTTTACCATGATATATAGTTCTGTGTGTATCCTAACATAATGTCTTGACCAAAATATTTGATCTTAAGTTGCAGTGAAACAGATATTCAAAGAGGTAGTGAATCATTAGTGGTACAAGGTATCTTACTGCCCAGGAGATCTACCACAAATAGATGTCCAAAATCCTTACTAATTTTAAATGTGAATGTTTACCACAGTCCATTGGACAAGTTAATCATGACTCTCTCTTCCAAATCTGGAGAAATGTTATTGCTCTGTCACTGCAGTGAACAGGAAATATGACTCCTTAGGATGAGAGAAATGAAAATAAAGAAAGCCAATGTTTAGGCATGTGAAAACACCCTGTAGCTTATATTATTACTAATTTTACAGGAACAAATTCATAACACCTTAAAATCCCATTATAATTTGTGCATAGTAGCACATAGTCTGTCCCCCTTCCCTTAATCACATAGTGTACCCTGCCAATGGAATTAAGTGACATACCAGTTCAACTGCCAAGGTCCACAATGTGATCAATACACCAGGCAGGAAATGTGATGAACACAGTGCTGAAGGGCATACAGTGAATGAACACCTTGTGCAGATCAGGAGATCAGGGCACAGCATGTACCAGACGATAGGGAAGAACAGACTGATGCATCCTTCTTATCCTTCCAATTTCCACCACTGCACAGTTACTCAAGAGAGTGCAACAGCCTTTCAAACTGCTGATTGCAGAGGCAGCTTATAACTAAAACCAGAGTATTTTCCTAATCCATTACACAGAATCTTCTAATTAAGGTTTCAATACCAACTCATACAGAATTTTTCTCGCATCTACTAAAAATTTAACCTTTGTTGTCATATATAATCTTTTAAAATTATTCTATTTTCTCAAAACATGCAAAGTTATTGGTCCAATGTTTTTCCCTTGTGTGTATATATCCTTCAGGTGAATTTACTTCATCCTCACTGGGAGCATAAAATGCTGCAAAATTAAAAATAAGTTTTGTAAAAGGTCCAACCTAAAAATTTTTTTAGCTTAATTATTTTGATTTAATTAAACTGTAAACCCCACCCATTACGCATGTGGCATAAGAGTAACTACAACACCAAAGCTTCTGTTGGCAGANATAAGTTTTGTAAAAGGTCCAACCTAAAAATTTTTTTTTAGCTTAATTATTTTGATTTAATTAAACTGTAAACCCCACCCATTACACATGTGGCATAAGAGTACAACACCAAAGCTTCTGTTGGCAGAGGAACCAGATCCAAGTGCACTGGTTGAGCTTTATTTACTCTCAGGTCTATCCTGAAAAAGCTAACAACAGGAAAAATGTTTTCATTCAATGTCTATTTGCTATTGACCCCTTCATGAAAAATCACACTGATTGATCAGCTTAAACAGTGAAACTAGTATTTGGTAATTAGCTCAAACAGTGAAATTAGTATTTGGGGCTAACAAAGCTGATCTGGCCCAGAATGGATAACAAAGCCCTAACACAATTTATTCTGACAGCAGTTTAGCAGCAGTGATCATTTTTAGCACAGTGTCAGTTCTCAGCTGCTAAGAGAGCAGTCATGTTCCTAATTTTGCCTGCAACGTATGCAAGAGGATGTCTAACCACAGCCAAATACCATTGAAAGTTTTCTAGCGAATGTCATGTGAAAGTATCTGTTATCTTTTGGCACTGCAATTCCCGGAAGACTATATATGCTACCATCTGCACAGTAATAACTAGAGGAAAGCTCACTGCTATGTTTTGCTACAGTTAAGCTGTTCCCAGTACTAGAATGAACTCATTTAAGCTAACTGTTATCTCTCTGCTGCAGTGCAGTACAATGTAGACATATTTGTATTTCTTTTACTTTAATATATGGTACTTGGCAACATGTACAATATTCAACATCATGTGATTTAGAAAGCAAACATGATGTTATAGATTCTAAAGGTCATCAGCTAAGTTGATTTTCCTTTCCAGAGTATTATGAAACAATTTGACTGAGGTCTACTCAGTCACACATCTTTCACTTACTTTCACATAAAAGTCTGCATATGCTTGTAAATAAAATGGTAGACTTTGTCCACATTAAATAGGTTTTACAACAGCGAGGCTTTTATGTAATGACCTATTACATACAGCAGAGCAGCAATGCCAAGTCTCACAACTTCATAGTGATTTTCATGGTACCTGCTGGTTTTCTCAAATTTCATATTCATGGAATGGTGTTACCATATGAGCATCTATGATGTCATTTTTATTGAAGTACAAAACATGGAAGACATAGCAAATAAATATTTTTTATTACATATCAATTGTAATTATTTTGGGAGAGGTCTGACACATTTTTTTAATACAGCAGTGCTACTTGTAAGTATGTAATTTCACAGCAGTGGTTAATTGCCAAACTGAAAATATCAACTAGATACAAATTTTCAGAAGTATTAGGAAATCTTATCCCTTACTGTCTTGAAAACTTTGAAGTAATCAACACCAAAAAAAACCCCAGGCATTTTTATTATGCCATGCCAGAAATTACACTCAGAATTAAAGTCTATTCTTTCAAATTTTGCTTCTACTTTATAAATCAGAACTACACTAAAGTATAGATTTAGACATCCAATTATTCCTGCCTAAAGAGTACATCCAACAAATATATTCTATTGTCTATACCTAAGAGCATAATCCTCTGGTCAGAATACTGAATACTTTCCTGAGAGGCCAAGCACAATGCTAGATGGTTGTCAGGCCTCTCATCACCAAGCACAAGTAGGCAAATAAGTGCTGCATCATTTTAGGTGTCATGACGCTGAAAGATCAAATGGGTTTGTTAGATGAGGCTGTAAACATCTAGTGATCAGCTAGTTAATTGGACAAGAAAAGAATAGCCTACTTGGAGAAAAGAGGGGGACAATGTTGCTTTCTTGAAACACTATGTCGTGTTGATTTGGTTTGAAGGTAGCAGGAACTGTGAAGTTCAAGGTAAAAAAATGAGATTTAGCTTCACTGTCAAGGATAAACCACCTAATGGACTCCTGTAATTATCCCTACAAGGTGAAGAGTCTGAAGAATTTGAAAGGGGCATAATAATAAGTAAAAGTTTCTCACAGCTTAAAAAAAGTCATGCTCACAATATGAAGAACTATGGCTTTTAAAGGAGGAATTCTAAGCAGGATTCATAGAGATGAAGAAGCTCTTTTATAATACTGTGATTAAAAGGTATACAAATGAATGTATAAGCTGACAATACAACAGAAGGAAAAATTAATTTCCTACTCATCATAATTGTGCTGAGTTTTGATGCTGATAGTATTTTAAAGGATGTTTGAAGGTCCGTCCAAAATGGTCACAAAAATTATTTAAAGCAGAGACAACATCTTTCAATGATCCCCATTGTTTTTGTTTAGCACAGAGTTTGCAGTCTAGTAGAGCTGAATATAAAAAGAAGCAATGGTTCAAAGATAAAATGAAACTATTTTAGTGCGGAAATATGGCACGTACTTTGAACACCAAAGGTAATAAACTCCGGATTAGAATAAAAAGGGCATTTACTATCTTTTGATGTTATTAAATCAAGACCAGATTGTTCATTCAAAGCTTAATGGACTTTCTATAGACATTGCTATAAATTCGTTATTGATAGACATCATATTGGTGATAGGTCTGAAGTCAGACTAGACCATTTGTTTCCAAATAACTTTATTTTCAGTATCACTAGAACGAAAAAACCAACAATTTTTTTGTTATTACTCATTAGTTTTAGACTGTAAAAACAGAAGACAATTAGTTTTTCTGTTTTCTTCTCTGAGTGAGCACTTCAGAGACTTAACTCTCCTTAGATAACAGAAGAGTCTATTTATAATGATCTAGAAAACAAAAAAGCAATTAACTAAGACAATTTTTGATCCCTTTTTTCTTCATTTTAGACATTTTTCTAAAACAAACAAGAAAGTGCTCATGAGATGCTGTATACCACTTTTCATGTCATGCAATTCTATGATATTTAATGGGATATTATAGGCTATACCAATAAAAAGCAAAGGACTGCAATTTTCCACCATAAAAAAATCTGAAATGTCAAAGAAAGATCAATAAGCCTTCATGTCCTCAGACAAAAATAAAATCACGAACTTGGAAAAATGTAATGCGCAGTCACAACACTTCTAAAAACAAAAACAATTGTGAGGTGACTCATTCTAAAGGTCTTCACCACTGTAGTTTCTATTTGTCTGACATAAATTGGAAATGTTAAAGGAAGTCTAATCTCAAAAGCCTTTCACTGGGTAGAACAGTAACAAAGAACCCTTTATTTAGTTTGGCCTTCCTTAACATTCTGCTATGTCTGAGCATTTTGCTAAATTGTGAGGAATGTTACTTCTTTAATAAGGAGTTATGAAGTATGGGAACAGTTAATGGCAACACTCAGACACAGCATCTCTAGCAGCTCTGGCAGCACTCAGACACAGCATCTTCCATTAGGATTTTAAAAAATAGTGTTGTTAAATCAGAGACGTTTGTGTGCCAACTAAAAGAATAACAATAACATCTTTTTATTTCCTTTTGCTTCTTTGGCAATCTCAAAAATAAGCTACATTACAGAACAGTCTGGAAAAGCTGTATGTGCAAATTAAGCACCCACTGATGTACCTGCAGATGCACTCACATATGAGCTGGAATACTTGGACAACATTGAGCAAACTTAGTTACATAATTGTATACAAATTGCGTCTACAAATAAAAGAAATATCTAATTTTCTTATGTAGCACAGAAATGAATGCATTTAAATTTTATGCCTCATTATTAAGCCGAAAATTGCACAACAAAAAGGACCATCACCTTATTTTAATAACAATAGAACTGCTTTAAGTGAGTTGAGTAAATGGCACATAAAATTTATCATACTTCTAACGACCTAAACAGCTGAAGTGACTATGGCACATGAAAAATATTTATATACTTCTTCATGAGCCTTTAGTCTTCAACTGGTAGAGCCCTTGTCTGATAACCTAGTATAGCCTGTATACAGATGGCCTGTCATGTCTCTACAATTAGATAAACCAGAACTGCTATAATGTAATCAGTTACAACCTGAAAATTATATTTTGGAAATCAAGTTTATTAATATGTAATCTTTAGGTAATCATATTTATCCTCCTAATTTACACAATATTTATGATGGTCTACATGTCCTTGAAATAGGGAACAGGGACACTACACTATGAAAAAGTGGTCTAGCTGCTGGAGTTCATAAATTTTGTTCAGCTTTGGATGAGTTCAAAGAATTGCCATGTAAGAAAAGCCTTACAGAGGGAATTTATCTGATTATGGCAGTAATAATTACCCAGCTGTTTATTGCAGATAGAGAAATAATTCATGTAGGCAATAGGCCGTGGTGGCAATGACACTCCGCATTTAGTAAATATGCAAACTGTTCACTTCTAATTAACCAAGCTAGAGGATGCCCTTATTAAACGTATAAACTAAAAGTGGCTTCCTGACAAGTGATGAATTGTTACATTGCACAAACTCTTGCCACAGAATTACTGGAGTGAACTTGGGGCTTAACTTCATTAAGAGATCTTGTGGGATAGTTAAATGAGGATGGACAGCATAACAAGACCTACCTGACAGTCAATGATATGTTAGAGCTTAATGAAACTGTGCCTCTTCCCCTTTTCTACTTATTTTATAGTGAAGATCCTACTTCAGACAAAATAGAAGACTGTGAAGTCTGTGTATATAAGACAGTTTAAAATGCTAAGATTAGTCAGCCTTTGTCCATAGAAAATGTTTTATGAGTAATTCCAACAGATCTATTATAAAATAAAAAATCTATCCAGACACCAGAGCACCATCAAAGCTCACAGGCATAGAACTATTGTTATTCTACAATACTATGTTGTCACAGCTGTTTTATTCTACCTGCATCAAAAATAATCATCTACTCCACAGATTATTTAGTTCAATGCGTGCAAACAAGGATCTCAAATTTCTTTCTACACATTCAGATAAAAAAATTTCTTTTGGATATAAGTGAAATAAAGATTAATGTTTCACCTGTTACTCCTAGTGGTGTGTTTAGTGCTGTAAAAATACACGAGAAAATATTGCCTTCATGTTTGAAAGACTACAGTTTAACCAGCTAACTTATTTTACTTGTGATATTCATGTTTACCTGCAAAACTTGAACTGTTTACACAGAACTAGCTAAAAACATGGTAGGACTGCCTTCACCATAAGCTCAAGAGAGACATGGACAGAATAAGGCTCATGAGGTAAGTGTAGCTGAATCTGTGTTGGAAATTCAGTTTGCTGTGCAAACATAATGGTTCCGACCTTAACCTCACTACATTCAGAAAGTGCTTTCCCATGGAGTTAAGTTAAAACAGGGCATTCCCTGCTCTACTGCTTTAGAAACTTCATTTCAATTTCATGATCAACCCAAAAACCTCATTTTTATATCTTACCTATCCAAACAGCATCAGATTTGTGGCTACAGAAGTACTCTGGGATCCTCAGTGGATTACAGTTCTAAGATTCCTACAAAATCTAGTAATTGTGCCTAAAATCCTCTGGAAAAGGCAGAGGTATCTAACATCATGTGTCCTACCACTCAAAATTAATATTTTAATAAAAGAAAGCATACTTGGCGCTTGTCTCTATTTCTGTGGCTCACAGAGAAAGCTGCCAGATAAGTCTGCATTCAGAAAATTCAAATCACGGGTAAGTAAGTTAAAAAGTATAATGTATTTCCTCTGCATATCTTTGAAGACAAGTAAAAAAAGATGGGTTGAAGATAAAGTAGGTAATTAAACATCAAGTGAAAGACAGCATTACAAAAATGAGGTTTTTATTGTTGCAAGAATTCCAAGGAGCTGTCTGAAAGACTTTGGCACTAATTGAAAATAGACTACAGAATCAATTGCTTCTGCAGTCAATGATGAGGAACATTTTAATTGAATTATAAGACAATATATACATTCTTCAAAACACTTTGTCACTTGAGAAAATGGCCAGCACCTGGACTTATCTTTATCAGAAAGGAACAGATAGGTGGAAGCTGAGCAAGTTCTCCTCATATTACTATGACAACAGATGATTTATTTCAAGCCTGCTCCATGGAAAATAGCTATATCTCAGAAGTCTTAAGAAGCAAAGTACTTGCCATGATAAAAGTAAACAGAACTTCAGTAATGGTCCAGTAATCAAGAATAAGATAGATAATCTTATTTTTTTCCATACTGGATGCTCAGGCATATTTACAGAATAGCTAAACGCCAGATTAGATCACCAGCAACATGTAACAGTACTGTATTTCACTGTTCATTAAGATTATAAAAAATCAAACTGCACAAAGGATTTGTGAATATACATATTGTCAAGGAAGTGATTTTTATCACTTTATATTATCTATTTCCCTGACATTTCTTGAAGACATAAAAGTTTTATTGATGACTGCGAAACTAAATCTGCTGATAGAACAGCTGGTCAAACTTGGGTGAAAGTCACACTCTCCAGGGCTACTCACTACTAAAGCCTACAATGGACAGAAGAATCTGGTGTTGATCCTCTAAGTGTGTGAAATTCATGATTTATAAACTTAACAATGTTTTAGTAGATTATGATGCTTATTAAAGGTAGACTCAGGTCTTAGTTTGCTACCATTAAGTCCGTGTTTATTCAGTAGCCAAGAAAGCTGAAGTACCTGCCTTGGTTACATAAGAACCTCAACGCCAGTACTTTACCACTGCCTTGTTAGTTTTCTGATACTGCTATCTTTACCCATTTCTGTGCCTAGGGAAAAATTTAAATGGTGCCATTCATCAGAAAATGGAGCACTACATCCCAAAATCTTATCTCTCCTTGCACACCTGACATACAGCAAAGTTGCTTTACTGTAGTTTAAAGGCCAGTGTGTAGATAACCTTAGGCAAAGAACTGCAAGTTAATCACACAGTTGGGCAACTGACATCATCCATAAATTCTTCTGATATAATGGCACCAGCATGCTAATTTATGTGAAGTGATGTCCATTTGCTTATCATGGACTAGAAACTGTTTCACATAAAACAAAATTCTAATGCATCATATGGAGTTATAGCCTATGCTAATTGCTTTTGGCATATTTTCCCTTGTAACCATTTAGTCAGCTCTTAGAAATGGTAAATGCAGCTTTAAGAGTATTTAAAACCAAAGCATTTTCCCTTAAAATTAAATACATTAACTGCACAGAGAAGTAATAAAATTTATTTTAATGCACGCATTTATAATTTCAACCACCCAACAAATCCATATTCTGATAGAACACAGTATGTGCTGGTATTTAACTTATATAAAAAGGGATGCTATGGATGAAGATTTAGTACTAAAATCTAAACAACAAAATTTGTAAAATAAACATTAAAGAACAAGTTTCCTATTTGGTTGATTAAGAACTTCCTTTATCTTGTAGGAAAAAGAGAACTCAGGACTAAAGAACCCATTTCATCATTACCCTGAGGACAAACTCTACAAATGCCAAAAAAAATCTGTATGTCCTTATGTAGACAGAGTTTAGGGCTCAAATTTGTTCTTTTTCCATCTCTCAAGGGATTCTTTCAATCACTTCTCAACCTAAGTACTAGGGGACATCAGCAGCTGTCAAACCTATTGGTTCTGTAGCAGTGGGAAGTAATAGGAACGCTGGAGGAAAAGCCATGCCCTCTACAGCCAGTCTGGGAGCTAAAGCCAGGAGTTGTCTTCAGTTTGTACAAAGACAGTGCCTTAAGTCTGTTAAGTCTAACAGTGCCATAACCAGTCTGTTAAGTGAGTGGAAACTCACACATAATCTGACCATTATTATTTAATTATATTTTAGGTCAATTTCTGTTAAATCAATTTCTGTTAAACTTAATTACATCCCTCTATGGCTTTAAACTGGGGCAGCTTCTATTAAGTTTACTTTCTCCTGGGGTTTTCACAGTAAAGACAAATGATAAAGGTCTGGCTACTAAATTAGGGCAGCTATTAAATAAGGACGGCTTGTATTAAAGTGGAATGGTAAAGATGTGGCTATTGGTAGAGAAAACCACTTAGTACAACAGGCATTTTATATTTTTTTTTAAATAGCATGAAGGAGGGATGAGAAGGAAACATTGGTCAATTACTCTCATAAGATATCCCTATAAGAAACTTAACAGAACATCCGAAGTTTCATGACAGCTTCCACTGAAGCTTCTTTTAGAAATGAGTGAGCAGTGGTTTGATACAGGCTCCTCCTTAATGAAAGAGGAGAAAATTAAGCACAAACTCTGGTTCTGGTGACCAAGAGATAGAAGGACTTGCAATGTGTTTTTAGATAGTTGTTGACAAATAAAAATTCTGTCAACTTTATTCTAGAATATATAATACAGAGAATCATACTGTGTGGTTCAGTTCAGAATTACATCATAATTCTAGTAAGAATACAGTTTAAACAAACTTTTGAAATAAAAATATCTTTTGCTTTTTTTGGGGGGGGTGAGAGAAGAGGGGAAGGGGGCAATTTATACTACTCTGGAGTTCTCAAAATCAGTCTCTTCTTTACTGTTGCTCTATTATTATTTGTGGAGAAGCTTGTTTCTTTACTAGCACTAATGCACACATTCTGAAGAATATAGCTGTAAGACAAATAAGAAAAGATGTGTTATTTCATGTACCATGCTGTGTTGTCTTGTGGTGTTCTAGAGATGTGAAACACTCAAAGGCAGTCTAATCTGAGTGCACAAGTCTCTGCCCATCAACATGTAAATTCCATAATGCTGATGTTGGAATAAACCCCAGCCATTTCATAAATGCACTCCTATTTCTGACAATTCTTTGTGCTTTTTACAATGAACAATTGCAATAATTTTTATATGCAAAAATGTTTATGAACAACCAGGTTGTACTTGTGCACAGTTGATGTGATAGCTGATGAAAACATAAGGAGAATCTTTCCTCCACCTGGCTCTATATTCCACATAAGAAACACAGTGGGCCACCTTGGGGCCAAAGTAGTTGGCAGGAACTTAGCCCAATGACAGGAAAAATCTGTTTGGCTGAGGGCCTACACCTAATCTTCTCTAAACATCTGTTGGATTTCATAAGAAGAATGTTGAAGGTGATATACATATTAGTTTTCAAATATACCCCAGTAAAGGGATTACTGCAGTGATTCTTGATTGCACTTGGGAACTGCTGCATTTTCAAAACTGAAACAATAAGATCCATTTGTCCAAATTAACTCAGAAATTAATTTTCAGCATTTTAAAGTGAGAAGATGGATTTTTTTTTTCACCTGAAAGATATGTATTTCTGTGAACTGTGGAAGACAGAACTCAAATTAGCAAAATATCAATATATCAGTTGCCAGATAAGAGCTCACACAGACCAATTTTGACACATTTTGATGTACCTGAAGTCATGCTGCTCGTCTTATCTGTTAAAGAGCATGAAATTATTTCTTGGCTAAAATACCTATGCAATGCATAGACTTTATGGGTTTTTTTAATTACATAAAATAAATACTAGTGAATTTGATCAACATGTCAACGTACTGAAAACCAAATATTTTTCTCTTCCAAAGTTAGGTATACCCAGAAGAGATCTATTGTGGGAGTATGGAAACAAAATATGAAGTTACAGTGCATCCATGTTCATAGTACAGCAGGAATACCACTTGCTATCTTGTTTTGTTCTCACACATCAAAGGTCAATCTAACTAATAAATTATGAGCCACGTTCCAGGTTTAGGCAGGGAATGGAGAAGAGTGATAGAATGATTATGAACAGAGAAGCAGGTTATGTCTCTGCAGTTCATCCAGTTATATTGATTTTAAACCAGAGAAGTTATGGCTTCATTTATTTTCCAAGATTTGGTCTAGGATTCCATCTTTTCAAGAAGAGAACATATTTCAAGGATTTCAGATCAAGAAAGTACAGTTGAAGACATAACAGAATTTTTAAGTCTAGTTTTGCTGAGTTCTGATCTAACTTTCTGCATAGAATACACTTAAATGAATAATAATGAGAAATCAGAGGTAGGTGACTACCGATATGCTTCATTATAGGGAACAACGGAATGCACAAGAAACAATGTTATGACAAAGAGGACGTAGCATCAGTTATTTGTGGCAAAATAATATAATTAATAAGCAGCATACAAAGAAGTTGGGTAATTCTGTGTTTTTTCATATATAACTTGCATATGCTGTTTTATGTAAGTCTTTGCCATGTGATTTAGACAAGATTTCCTGAAATATTGGTTTACTAGACTCCCTTATATTTCTCTGCTTCAGAAAGCAAAGATTTGTCTCAGACATTCCGAACTGCAAAACTGCATGGATTTTGTCCAACAGCTTTCATTTACAATGAGAGAGTAATGATCATGGTCACCCAGTATTTTGTCTGTTTGTTTCCACTGTTATCTGAAGTAATGGTCATGGATCAGGACATCAAATCCACTAGAGGGAAATAATTACCTCTATTTTAGAGAGGTTTTTAAGTACAGGGAAAGACAATGGATGGGTGGGAAAAATAGAGTAAGGACATATAGCAACAAGAGTTTTAGCCAGAAGTCTAACAGGCTATAGGTTCTCTTCTGTAACTATGAAAAGGATCTACTTCACTATATCCTCACCAGTATCTTTCACAATTAATATTCATAGTATGGCTCATGCATGTAACATAAATCCAAATCTACCCTTGCATTCATTATCAGTAATCAATATGCAAAACAAATTATGAAATTTTTGGTTAGCTTGTGTATACTGGGAGAAAAATAATCTAGTTCAACAAACCCTACTTGGGGCATAATAACCTATGAGTTCTGAGCACAGGTTTAGAGCCAAATTCATTTTTATTAAACTGGTACAAACCCAGAGTACATCTAATAAATTCAAAGAAATTATTCTGAATTCATAACAGTGTAAATGAGAACAGAATGTGGTGCAACATGAATAGGCATAGGATAAAGAGAATGACTGATAGATATATATATATTTGATAATGGAGGGGAACCTAAACTCAAAGAAATAGTTTAATTAGTGCAATGAACTTTTTACAAATAAAAGAAGAGGAAATGAATGCTTTACCACATGGAGCTTTTATCTTTACCTGACAAGCATGTTATTCACAGAAACGGCTTTCAGGTACCTCTTCAGTGCATAATAACTATGGATATACCTCCGTACATAATAGCCTCGCCACGTTCTCTGGATCTAGAGGAAATAAGTATTTTCTTAGTATATTTCAAATCAAACGTTCTTATGCATATCAAATATCTGTAGTATATCCCAAATTATATGGTTTCCTAAAAAGTGATACCAAGTAGAAGCAACAATAAGTTTCAATGAAGAAAATTAATGTAGGATGTAACATATTGTAGCTAAATGGCAATATGAATGTACTATTAAACGCTGACGTTAAAAAAATAATATCAAGTTTTAAACACTGCTTATATTGGGGTATTACAATGCAAAGAAGTGTCTGCTACTACCAGTGGCATTGCTCTATATAAGAACAGTTAAAAAAGCAGACAGGAGAAGTGGTGTCTCTTCTCAGGTGCAACATGCATTCCCTACTGAGCCACCACCTCACCAACATCTTCTGCTACACTTTCATATTTGTACTCTGGATATATTGTAAACTGAATAAAAGTGTTCCCAGTAACTCAGTGAATCACACTTTCTAGAAACTTCATTTAGAAATTGCAGTTCTTTCATCTCCAGTGGAAAATGATTCATGTCTATTTGTTGCACATTAACTTTAATCTTCTCCTGCATAACAGAGAAAGCCTAACCCAGAAAAGGAAACCTCTTTATCTTTAGCTAGTTATAAAAGGGTAGTATGAATAGAAATTAGGTAGCACCTCCATCAGAAAGGATTAATATTTTTGTGCATTTTGAAAATGCATCAAAAAAAAGAAAAAGGGAAAAAAAAAAGAAAGGGAGAGAAGGAGAAAAAATAAAAGAGAGGGAAAAAAATGCTTAGTCAACCTGACTTTCCCCAAGACTTGATTGATTTCAACAAAAGCAATTAAACCTTCTCTGATACTTAAAAATGCTAATCGTGATGTTTCTGAAATGATTACCTGTTTACCAGCTCTCTGGTTTGTGGCATGGGAAAGTAAGCACTAAGTATGAACAAATAAGCATTGGAATGGGCTACCCAGGGAGGTGATGGAGTCCCCATGCCTGGAGGTGTTCAAGAAACAACTGGATGTAGCACTTAGTGCATTGGTCTAGTTGACAAGGTGGTGTTAGGTAAAAGGTTGGACTCAAAGACCTTAGAGATCTTTTCCAAACTAAATGATTCTGCAATTCTGTGATTCTGCAGTTAGGTAAAAACCTAGCAGGACTGCCATTTGGTGAGTTACATTTATCCTTGTGCCATGACATGTACAGGTGAAAGATGTAACTTGCTCTGTTCAGTCGTACTGAGGGCTGCTCTTGCTCCTCATTTTCTTTGCCATAAGAGGTCCGTGTATTCTAGATCTACATATCCGAAAAACAGTGTAACCATCTTTTCCTCTGGTCCCGATGTCTAGTGCCTCCATCTTTAAGTTCTTCCATCCTTGAATTTATTAATTTTCCTGCAAAATATTCTTTACTTCCTGCTTTGTGTTTTGTCTCCTTTTTAACTCAATATTTTTCTAAGCTAATCTCCCAATTTCTACCTTCTAGTCTGCAGTTCCTTCATTACTGGTCCAACATCCATCTCTTTGACCTTTACAGCTTTGAAATCTTAAAAGATGTACCAGCTGAAAGGCAGGATCTACATTTAAAAAGCAAGAAGTTTGAGGTTTTACTATCCAGAAGCAACTCCAAATGAGAAGCTACTCCACTAATGCATTGAAGAAAAAAATGTTGCAATTTGCTAAGAGCTCTCCTTTTCCTGTGGGTCCCTAGCAAGTGTGCTCATTGCCCACATCATCAATAATGTTTGCACTCAGTGACTTCAGAATCTTAATCATCAAGTCTTGGGAGTGCTTTTCAGTAACAGGCAAAATAATCTCAACTCCTATCAGTTCCATTGCAGTCTATTCTGTACCACTGTGACAACTGACAAAAGTTACTGCAATTTTTCCATCTCCTGACTTTTATTGGAGCCATCTACAAGAAGACCAACTAAGGCAGAACTGAATCTTTTCATACTTTGGTACCATTTTGCAAACACAAATGCCAAAACACTACTCTTCAAAGTAAAAACTAGCATTTGGCCTCAACTAATGGCACCTTGGGGTACAATTATGATTAACTCTTTAAGTGAGATTTAACAAGAGAATAAGAATCACAGAAAAGCTTTCAGTAAGTCTTTGAGTTATATGTTAGTTACTAAGAATAAGAGGACATTAACCTCCAGTGTTAATATATTCTTCTATTTCCCCTTTGTGCATCAGCATGTATTTTCCTCACTTCCTAAATAAGACTCAAAACTAATTTTAAAAGTTGGTATTTTCTTTATGTGTTGTTATATGTTTGGGATTTTTTTGAATGAAAGAGGTTTGGACCTCTAGATATTGTTATAATATGAACAAATAATAGTTCTGGGAACGAGAAAGACACTAGACATGCTGCTTTGCACTAAGTGATAGTAAATTTCATATTCTTTGCAACACTACTTTCTCATACACCCAAGCTTATTGGGTTAAAAAGGAAGAGAGAAAGAGCAAAGAATGAGTATGCCTTCAGAGATCTGGGATTAAGCAAAATCCTTTGCATGTGAATAAGGATCTTAGCTTTGTTTTTCTGTTTGGCTTCAAAATTTCTCAACAAGAGCAACTTGGCTCCCATATAGCCATGTGCTCATTAATGCAGGATTATGGTCCCTTTGAAACTCTTTCTGACAGTCTTCACCTCACAGTCATAAATGCAGAACCGGGTATTTCTGGGTTAAAGGATCAAAAATCAAACTGAAAGACAAAAGACTCAAATTGTACAAAGCTATAATTACCTCCAATGGGCTCAGTGTACCAATTAAATGCTGCACTCTACCTTTATTTACACCACTTTCTGTTCAGAATGAACACACTGATTTCAATGGAATGAAACATAAGTAAGAAAAACTGCATTATGTCTCAAATTATGTTATGCTAGATTTCTGTTTCCCTAATACTGTGTGTCAGAGGTCCCAAAACTGATGATTAATCTCTTTAGAAAAGACCATTTTACACAAAGCTTCTGATGATGGTCATATTTTCAGTGTGAAAGTTCTGTTTGCTTTTATAAGGAAGTATAAAGTGTTATGACTCTATTTCTTTTTAATTCCAAGGTGAATGTTTAAAAAATTCTTGAAAAAAAGAGACAAGTGTGTGTATGCCCTTCAAAGTAATTAGCAAGTTTCAACAGTGATTGGTACAAAACAATTATTGTCATTGATCAGCACTGAACAGATAATTTTAAACAAAGTCATTGTGTGCTCAGCAGATTACAGCTTGTTAACGGGCAAGTTCTAAATGACCTCTTAAGCTAGTCAAATCAATGATGCATATTCCTCATTAAGTAACATCAAAATGTAAGTGGTCTTATAAATAATGTTTATTTTAAGCACTAAAACAAATGGCAAAACCTTGATATATCAAAAGCCATCTGCTCATGGAATTTTTTTCTGCCATAGGATTACTTTTGTTGCTGAAAATTCACAGCAACCTTAAATCTTTTAAGGGAGAGAACCATATTTTGCCTCAAAGCTGAAACTGATCAAAACAAGATCTCTGATTTAATTTTAAAAGGTAAAACTGATAGCTCTGGTTACAACTAAATGCAATCCAGAAAGACAAGATATGTAGACTGACTTCAAAACTATGAGCATGTGTATGCCCTCAATGATACTTCAAATGCCAAATTCAAAACTGTCTTTCTAAAGAGTGACTATAAACTGAAATAAATATTTTATAATACTATGAGGCAAAATTAAGTGGTTAAATAGAAAAATATACAGAGTTATTGTTATATTTTTAGAACACTGAACTATATTAATCATGAATCAAGCTCACAATGTATAAATATAAGGTACTGTTAGCTTAGGAAACCTAAAGTCTTGGCACACATTTTCTAAGCAGAAACTCAACAGTCCTGATTTGCTGTTGTCCTGGACCTTGGTTAGTTCTTCAACGAACAGATGACAGAAAAAAACCCAAACACCCATTCAGTGTTTCAGATTGGTAGCATTTTAAATCTGCTCTGCAGATATGATTGCACAAGATTTAGATAGAGAAGAATCGGATTATGACATCTGCAACTAAATAAAGATCTGTTCTATTGTTTTCTACTGATTTAAATTTCCATTAAAGAAAAGGACACAACTGAAAAAATGGTACTTTGAAGATTTATATCACCTAATGATTCAACATTATAATTCCATTACAAATGAATGGGAACACATTCAATTTCTTTTAAAAATGAAAGACCAAATGCAAAACTCCATTTGACTAGAATACATAATTACCTCTGAAATTTGGTCTTCAAATGTCTTCTGAAAGTACACAAGCACCTTTCAAGAGCTGGCTTACATCTTATGTTTTCTCACTGATCTCAGCTGCATGAGTAAACAGCTGTGGAATACTTTCAAACTAGCTAAGTAAGGAATAAATGACAACAACAACAACAACAAGGTACAATTGTGACGTATTAAACTGCTGTTAAACACCTTCGGTTCTCTAACATGCACCAAATGTAAGATTCTGCTTTGTGCCTTTGATAGAACCAGAACCAGAACTAAGCAAAAAACCTGATGAATACAGATCTCTTGACTCTGAGTTATTCTGGGCCCAGAGAGGCCACAAAATTAAAATTCATTTTGAGAATCTTCCTACTTTACAGGAGTTTCCTCAGGTTAATCTCCATCCTTATCATTTTCCTACATTTGGTAGAGTTCAAAAGGTAAGATGCTTTGCCTAAAAAGATATAGGCCTCTAAAGTAAAGCAGTTTTATATCACAAAATGAAAGAAATAAGTAAGATTAAAAGATTTCATCCCAAAAATTATCTTATGTGCTTCCAATGTTTGTTTTTTGTATTTAAATGCAGTTCCAAAGTTAAGAAGACAAAAAAAGCTAATTGCTAGTTAAATATATTTTGCAGTTTCTCCCACGACAAACTTCATTTGCTGTAGATTCATTGAAGTTCAAGGACTGTTTATACTCTTCTTCATGTAGCAAAATTCACTCATAATATCATCAATGAGATCAGTGCAGTTCCACCTCTACGTTTAAGCAATGAAATTGTCCTCTGCTCTCTGAACAACTCCTGAGATCCAATACATCAAATGTCATGTACTCACAAAAGAAAAAGCACAGCCACATCAGCAAGCTGAAAAGCCTACAGTTTGTTGAACTGTAAATATATATATATCTACATTTGTAAGAATGCTGGCAGATAGAATGTTTGGGGGTTTTATCAGTATCATATGTGGTAAGGTACAATGAGCATTTAAATGGGGCAAGACTCATTCAGGTACCTGAAATTCAGCTACAGTTTTCAAATACAACCCCGACTACTCAGTGTAACTTTAATTTTTAACTATGTACTATTTCCTGCTGTTGCCATCAGCATATCAATCAAGTGTATATTATTCTGGTTTGCTCATTTTATTAAAAGCAAATTCGGAGCACAATTGACTTTTCATTTGTTTAACAAGTGAAGAAATATTTACCCTGACAGCCATTTCATTGTAGAAATTCATCTTCTTAATATAATATGCTGTCTGTGAATCAAGAAAAAAAAAAGATGGCATATATTTCAGTTACACAAAGACAGTCCTCCTATTTTTACATATAAAAGATAAGAATCTTTATACATAATACATAATAAGAGTTGTAGGCTTAGAGAGAATAAAATCAAACTTTGTATTGAAGAGATAGGCTTCCTAATACATAATGCAGGCTTAACCAGAAAAATCTATGGTAGTCAAACTAGGAGCTAATGGAGATATATGATCATAAAATGCTCTCCGCTGAGTTTGATAATCAATGGTGCTCTACTGAGAGTAGAATAACAAAGCAGAAATATTCACAAGTGCTGGTGACACGTAGTATTGTATGATTTATTCACTGGGGTTCTTTTAGCCAAAACTCACAGAAACATAAAAGGAATTCATATTTCAAGACGTCTGGTTTAATAAAAAATTCAAAGAAATGCTGTCTTCAGTCGAAATCGTTCAAGGATACGGATGCAGTGATGGAGCAAAATTGTGCCTTCCAACCATCTGTACTAAATGTTATGTACTTAGCTGCCTCCCGAGTAATCGTTAGGAATTTTGTTTCATTTAATATTCATTTTAACATCATAAAATCATAAATACAATGATACCATGTTACAGTGAATCCCCTGATATAGAAAACATTTCCTGAAGTCCTGGTTTCCTTCCAATAAAGTAGAATTCCTCTCATAGTGAACGAATCCCCTATTATACTAAGCAATCACTTGGCAGCATAGGTTATTTTAATGGATACATCACTTTAAACTAAGCTTTCACATCTGTTCCGCCCTCTAATTACAAATGCAAAATGAACATAATTCACAATTGTATCATAAAAAGTAAAATATAAGTACTTTGAATGCAAGAGTATGTCCTTTATTTAGCACAACATGCAGCTTTTATGTGTTTCTCATGTTTTAGACACAAATCAAAGGCAAAAGTGCTTTCCCCTGATATAGTGATTTTCTCCCCCATGGCAAACAGGAATTCACTATAAAAGGGTTTCACTGTAATTAGTGTTATTTGAATTGCCTAGTCTGATCCAAAGCAAATTGTCTGTGGAGAGCAGCAGGACTGGATTATTTATCAACAGTCTGGGCAATTAAGAAACAGTTGGCTGCAATATGTTATTTACAAATGAACACAATGATGCTACTTCATTTTAAATTCTCTTTCTTCATTACATTAAGCAAGGCATAATTCCTGCAGTTTAATTAAGGTGCATTTTAAATGCTCACTTTAATATCATACCAATCTACTAATAATGGAAACAGTACAAAAGATATTTCTTATATAAAAGAAAATTACAGGATTGTTAAATTTCAAAAAAGTTTCATGTATATGTGTAGATGTACACATACACATAGAAATATACCTATATATATTTGAGGGAAAATCTACCCCAAATGTACAAATCAGAATAAAAGGTGGACTGTCTCTCTCCCCTTTAGTATCCATAAATGTTTATTGAGTGATACTAACTGTAGATCACTAATAATAGATTGAAATAATGGTTGCCAGATTTAAGCATATTCCTAAACTGTTTCGTTAAATTGCTAAAATTTTGTTTTGCAGCTCATCTTTTCTTTGGAAGGGAACATAAGAGTTGCCACACCACCAAATAGATAAAAATACATTTTTTTATGGAAGTTCCTAAGCTTAAAGATTTTAATCAGATTTCTGTCCATCAATGGACAGAACAAACTAAACAATCTTACACCTTTTTGTTTATTCTCCTCATATTTGAAGGCTGTGAGCACTTAGGTCTGAATGCATCCCATTTCACTGAAGAACCTAAACTGGACACCTAACATTATTAATGCTCTTTATATCATCTATATTGAAAGACAGTATCGGCAAAGAGCTTGACAAAGTATTGAAGGACTTTGTCTACTATTTACAGAGATAGTCAATGGCAGCTAGGGTCCTACCTTGCATGCCCTACTAAGGTCTGAGAAAACCAGGCCATACCCTACCACCACATAAGAAGGTCACTCACAATAAGAAGGAAGTTACACATTCCTGCTCTTACTCAACTGTTGCTCTAAATTACAAGCCGCCCAAACGCAGAATTGCTCAGGCAACTGTCTTACAGCTTTATTCTTGCACCAAAAGCCAAAGGCTGTGTGACCATCTAGGTTCTTTTGCAAATGGATTTGCCCTCTGTTATCTAATCCTGATTAGAAAGTTCTGCTATTACAAATGAGGGAGAATGTGTTCATCCCTATTCACAAAAGCATAGTCATAGTTTAGTGCTTCAACCCAAGTTCACATTTACGTGCTCTCTTAAGAAACAAAAGGTATTTTCCTGAACTGCTTGTCCAGAAGACTCTTTTCTTATGCTTAAGTGGAATTTCCTGCATTTCAGCCTGTGCCTATTGGATTGCCTCTCATTTTTTCACTGAGTGCCAGTTCAAAGGTTACTCAACTGCCAGGTTGACTCTCTGGAAAGAATTATCTTCCCATCTCACCCACGTGTACCACTTCTGCTTCTGAATCATGATGTATTTGTCTTTGTCATGAAGTCTGGTGTTAATATACAGGCCTTCCTACCAGCTTACTTTAAGTGTATGTTTCCAAAATATATTTGAAACCTTTTATGTATTAACTGTTGTATTACTTTCTCCTTTTGTACTTCAAAACATGTTTGGAAATCATCTACAAATGTGCTCTGATTCTGATTGGTCTCTGCTTTTGCTTTAAACAGTTAATACAAAATGACACATTCAAAGGAGAACCACAAATCTGATTGAGTTTGAGATTGAGTTTGAGATTGAGAATGAGGTTAAGAGAAGAAAGCAACTCATGGTTCAAACAGGGAATGGGGTGGTGTTGTATTTTAGGGTTTTTTGCAGAGCAAATAGGCATTTGCCTAATTCCTATTGGACTGAAAAGACTTAAAACTGGTTGTTGAGTTGAAGCTAAATTATTTTAGCTGTCAAAGTATAGAACATAAAACATTCACTTTTCTCACCTGCATCCCCTTCCAAAGTAAGCCAAAAATATGATCATCATGCATGCCAAGTTCATATGACAATGAAATGTTACAATTTCCCTGGCTTTAACAGTGATTCCTTGACTCTGAGAAATACAGTAACACAGAAACAGTGATGTACAGTTTGATTCATGTTCTGGTGTTTGGTTTTAAAATTCATACTCTCCTGCAGCACTTTCAGAATCCAATACAAGCAATGAAACTAAGTTACTAAGAAAAGTGTAGGAGAGCGGTTCTTAATTTTAGCTTGAGATTAATTAAAAAACAAAACTTTATACCAAATCACCTATCTTTAGAATAGAAAGGCACATAACTCTAATCATATAAATGCCATCGATAGGTGCTGGGTTTTTTTACTTAATATATTTTAACAATCAAAGGAAGAGGCACAGGAGGAGATGCAAATGAAAATAGCAGTGATGCACATATGGACAGCCAATCTGATGAGCCTCTGCCTTTGTTATTTTCTGCATCAGTACCATTCACATTTCACAATTTTGAATATAATCATTAAAATGATTTATTATCAAGCAATCATGGATATTTTGTGCATATGCTTTGCCTTGTTTGCTGGCAGCAGATACCAATCCAATCACTATCAGCAGACAAATTTTAAAGTGACCAGTGTACTTAAGGAACTATCATGTCTAAGGTGTCACTGTGTTTCATAGCCAGGAGTCATTACAACAGTTATTAGCAAGAGTTCATTGCAAACATTACCTGATCCTTTAACTTGAAAGTTACGTTAAGCTGTTGAGATTTTTTTTTTAACGTATTTCAAATTAATTGAGTAAAGATAGCAAAACAACAAATATGAGACATGAATTTGAACTTTATTTTCAGGTCCACCCCAAAACAGACAATACTGAATATAGCACTCTAAAGAGAGCAAAAGGTGCCTTTTTATCTGCTACTTGTGTGGTGCGTGGCTTTCAGGTTGGCTTCCAATCAAGCTGTTCCATTTAGTCTTCTCCAATCAAAGTGATGGCAAGAACAAAATGAAGTGTTTGAGGGGAAAAAGATCATTTTCTGTGCTGATTGCTGTAAAATTTCTGATGAGATTCTCTTTCTCTAGAAAGCACTAGGCTAGCACTGGATAAGTACTGGAATCCAGAAATTGGATTAATTCATGATCTGAATTAGAATGTGTGTGCTAAGTATGGGCTTGCAAAATTTTTTGTCCTACATTATTTCACAGACTTCAGATGTGGCAAGAGTTTGTCAGCCTATTTGAAGAACTTAATATGAACCAGGCTTTATTAATTAATGACTTTTAAAATTTTTCTTTTCAGAAATATATTTCAAGAAGAGAAAGCTGAGAGGGTTTTATGCTGTTAGCTCTCTGCTTTACGATTATAGGAGATCTGTGCTAATTTGAAAGACTTATCTTAAAATGTAACTGTCAGAGTGCTTTTTAAGGAGAGAGGGCAGAAGAAATCAGAAGTAATAAAGAGATGAGGTAAAAGATCTCTGGTTTCATAGATGCATAGAACAACTGAGGCTGGCAGGGACCTCTGAAGCTCCAAACCATTGCTCAAAGCAGAGTCAATTAGGGAAAGTTATGCACAGCCTCATGCAGTGGGCTTTTGAGTATCTCCAAGGATGGAAATTCTACAAGAACAGCTTGCACAATCTGGACAACCCTTTCCAGCATTTGACCAATAAAAAAATCACAATTAAAAAAAGTTTCATATCTTTGAGTGGAATTTCTTGTACTTTAGTTTGTGCCCACAGCCTCTCACCCTGTCCCTGGGCACCAATTCCAAAAGCCACTGCAGGCTAGCTGGCTGAGAAGAAGAGCTCTTGTCATCTCACCCAGAGGACACCACTCAGAACAATGCAATGGACAGTAAGAACACCACAGTGGTGGTGATGTGTTCACTTTGTATCTTATCTATGCACCACTGCTCTTACATGTAAAACGGAGCCTCTGAAGTGACATAATTTGTTTAAAATAGGAAACTGATTACTACCAAGAAAGAAATTAGCATTTGAACATGAATAGCCAAAAGATAGTTCCTTACAATCCAGGAGGGCTTGAAAATTTTGTAAAATGGCCACCATCAGACTTTAGTCTGATTAATTCTTCTTAAACACTTAATGATCAGATGCCAAAAACTGACACGGCTCTTACTCTCACCTTGAAAAGTGTGAGATGACTTCACCTAAGACATTGCCTGAAGTGTATCTAAGCCATCCATTAGCATTTGTCTAATCTCCTCTAAACAGCCTGCAGTAGGGGGAGTTCCACAACATCTTTTGGCAGTATGTGTCAATGTTTCACATGAAGTTGATTTCTTCCTTCCCTTTTCCCAGTGTCTGCACACATCCTTTCTTTTCATTAGCAAATTTTAAGTTACATTATCATGTGTCTCTTCTACAGAAGCTTTCCTGGATTAAGCAAACTCTTCTTAAACGCTGGAACAATATTCAGCTGAAGTCCCACATTTTTCAAAACAGAACTCAATGCAACCATGCAGCTATCTGCTCTGTATTAAAGAATTAGTTTCAGAAGATGACTGAAAACCACAGCCTGAAAGGGTGGCTCATAATTTATTAGCCAAACCAGTTAGTAAGTTGGAAGAGAGAAAATCTTTCACTAGATTACTGATAGACTTGGGGAAAAAGTAGATTATCTTTCAAGTACATGAGTCCTGCTACTTGAAAATGTAGTTTTGTAGGGGGTATGAACTTTGGTCTGTAATATATGGTTTATTATAGCTCTTTTTGTTTTCCCTTGAGTTGTCTGTTTTGACCAAAACACAACAATTTAACAAAATTAATCAAGAATAAATGACAATTTAACACTATTGTAAAACATTAATATAAATTGATAAATTAGTGAAGTAAGCCACGTATTAAAAACTTAATTTTTTAATGTTAAAGGCAAATTATTTTCTTCTTGGTCCCCTAATCCTGTTAACAGAAGTTTTAGCTTGTGTGCTATCATACACTTTTGCTGTCTTCAGGTCCATCACGGGAATTAGATTGACTGTGATCTGCTGTGTGCCTTACGGCAAAACCTCACATACTTCAAGGTTCATTAAGTAAGAAATTTAAACCACTAAAACATAAAACAGCAATGTGTACACACATTGGCCTATTTTATTTTCAAAATTAAAAGTTCTGCCTGGAAAAAAAAAAAAAAAAGAATCTTGTAAAGCTCCAGTCCTGCAATTAGCATCATGTGGGCAGACTTTTGCATGAGCAGATCTCATTGCTGGTTTGGGGACTAATACTCCAGAGCTGCAAACACTTAAACACTGACTTAACTTGACTGTTATGAGTAGGCTCACTGAAATTAATGGTGCTTTTCATTATAGTAAAGTGCGTGTCTGTGCGTATAAAGGATCAAGTTTCAGCTTTTTAATTTCATGAGGAGTGAATGAATTATTCATATGTATTCTACAAATAACCAAACAAAAATTTTTAAAGTATTTTTCTACCTCCACCGTTTCTCTGAAGCATTTTCTTCTTCGATAACCTCTCCATGACTTCTGTATCCAAATCGCCATTTTGCTCAGTTGTCTAAAATGAAATATATTAACAAAATAATGATTTTTTCAGACTTCACAATTGACTTAATTTTTTCACAAGAATAAAAATAACATATAGTGTATTATCCATACTTATTCCAAACAGATGACCACTACAATCATACTTAATACATATGCATGTATCCATATATACATATGCACATACACACACTAATAGACCATTATATACGTATATTAATTCATACACACATACTTTCATTTTTGGAAAACATGGGTTACTGCAAACTTACCTGTATACTGTTTAAAAAGTTTAATGAAAAAGCCTTACACATTTAATTTGCATAATAGATGATTTTATTTTCATGGATGGTTTTAATCAACATATCTGAGCAGTTCAGAATTTTTTATGTCACATGCAACATTTTCACAGCTTTATAGTTTTTAAATACTTGACAAAACCCGCTGATATCCATAATTTTTAGACACCCTAGTCACTTTTAGACACCTTATTCACCTTTATAAAATTACATCTAGCTTAATTGTAAATATTTACTTTGTCCTTATTTTATTTATTTATATAATGCTACTAAAAATTTCGTAATTGATGTCTCACATCAATTTCAGAAGAAAATAATACACTTTTTACTTTGGGACTACCTATAAAAAGAGGTAGAGGGGATCATTCATACCACCTAACTAGGGACACCAAACATATAAACCTTGCACTCCCCTCCGTGCAGGCAGTCTTAGAGCAATTCAAAACATTGAGAATTGGCTACATTGTGTCTGTGCTCCTAAGTAAGCCAGAGAGAATCACAGAATTACAGAATCATCAAGGTTGGAAGAAACCTTCAAGATGACCTAGTGCAAGTGTCAACCCAGCAGCAGCATAATCACCCTTAAATCATATTGCCAATGCCACATCCAGACACCTCTTGAATACTTCTGGAGATGGTGACTCCATCATCTCCCTGGGCAACTTATTCCAATGCCTAATCAGTCTTTCACTGAAACTTTTTTTCCTAATATCTCATTTGAATCCTCTGGTGCAATTTAAGTACATTTCTTCTAAGTGCACATAATAACTGTAGCCTATCTTTCTGTGAGGGAAATACTAGTCATTAAGTAATTGATGTTGTTTAACCTAGTAATTCCTTATATTTGATACAGTATGTCTGGATGATACATAATAACTTGCAACAGGCAAGAGGTCAAGCTAGAAGATGCAACAATCCCTCTCTCTCAAGACCCTTAGTTTTATGAAGATATAGAAGTTTGAGCACAGGAGTTTGACCAGTTGGGCTTATGATCATGAAAAATGGAGGAGGAGTTTCTGGGAGAATGAACCAACCATAGTGTTTTCAAGAAATTTGCATCAATGTTATAAAATCATGGAATCACTAAGGTTGGAAAAGACATCCAAGATCAAGTCCAATGTAGATACAACATTTTACACAACTAAGAATGTGAAGGGCCTTGAGGGGAAGCCATTCAAGGAGTAGCTGAGGTCACTTGGCCTGCTCATCCTGGAGAAAAGGAGACTGTGGGGAGACCTCATCATGATCTACAACTTCCTCATGAGGGGAAGCAGAGAGGCAGACACTGATCTCTTCTCTCTGCCAAGCAGTGACAGGACCCAAGGAAATGGCCTGAAGCTCAGTCAGGGAAGGTTTAGGTTGGACATCAGATAAAGGTTCTTCACCCAGAGGGTGGTTGAGCACTGGAACAGGCTCCCCAGGGACGTGATCACAGCACCAAGGCTGCCAGAGTTCTAGAAGCACTTGGACAATACTCTCAGGCACATGGTGTGATTCTTGGGGTGTCCTGTACAGGGCCACGAGTTGGACTTTGAAGATCCTTTTGGGTTCCTTCCAACTTCAGGATATTCTGTGATTCTATACAAAAAGTCTCTGAAACAGCATATCTGAGGGACATCTGGTTGTTTGTTTTTTCTTCCAGTCATGATAAGATTTCTTAAACAATACTGTGTATCTATTCTGAAGATAGCATATTTCCATGCTACTTTTTAGCATCATGCCTTTTTAATTGTACACAGTTCTGAAAATCAAAAATTATTATTTCTTGCAGTGACACAGCATATATCTCATTCTCTTGAAAAACTGAGTAACGGCTGTTGGTTTGTTTGTTTTTTTTCAAAATGCTTCAATTTTATTAAAATCAAGTAATACCATGAGAAATTTTGAGGAGAAATTAAAGGCTGAAACATGGATTAAGATAGGCTTAACATACTACCTTAGATAGGCTCGGACTCTACATCCTCGAAACCAGCTCTGGATTTTGACAGCAGCGTAGTACTTTCTTTTTCTGTCTTCATCTATGGCTCTGAAAATAAAAGTAGTAATACTTCTCAGCATGATAAAGTAGAACCGAAGCCAAAACATTATTCTAAATATGTTTTATTGTTGTCATTTGGGATCCTTTTCACCAAGTTTTTCACTTTTTAATTCTACATAATTCAGTGGTAGTGGGGAAAAATATAATTCACATTAGTTACATAGAATAAAGGTAACAGAGAATATTGCAGATCGTAGAGGATGTAAGTTTTGGGAGTGTGCATTTCTTATTCCCATACAATACTGAATATACATGTCACGACATCACATGGACTTCTTCCATTGTAGGTGAAATATGTGCATAATGCTGCAATGATAATTAGGCCTGAGTTATACTAAAAATCATGTAACTATGTATAAAATTGTGCATCTGCATGAACATTAAATACATTCACTATGGTCAATATTATAATCAGATATATTAAGTGTAAAGTCTAGTTCAAACACGTTGTCTTTTGATTGATACAAAATATTTTATTTGTTTATTACCCAAATATTGATATTACCAATAATGGTGACAGATACATTCCTTGTCTGTAGGGTTTTTTTAATTAATATGAGCTGACCTTAGCAGGGTGAAAATAGAGGATTTAGACATTTTAGCTGGTTTCTTAGGAAGGAATTTAAAGAGGAAAAATATGAAAAAGAAGGGGTGACTGAAGGAAAGAGAAATACAAATGCAAGTTTATACTGCTATAATAATGAAAGCATAGGAAAGAAACTAGGTGTGGGAATTTCCAAACTTTAGAAGGCGTGGAACATCATGAAACAAATCTTAGTGTAGCTTAAAAGGAAACTGGAAATTGGAAAAAAACTGCGTTAGTAATTTAAGTAGATTCCAAAGGGATGACCATAGGAATCTTTTCCAAGGAAATAAGAGTAGTCAATGCAACACCTTATTGAGTCCTGACAGAACTTTTCACATTGGGAATTCAAAGACCCAGATTTTGGAGATAATGTAGGTATGAAATTGGCAACATATTGGCATGTGCTATAGACAGGCAAGGAGAGTATAAAAGAAAACAAGAGAATTATAAAATATGCTAGGGCTGCAGCACTGATTAATATAAATGCTAGAGAAAATAATAAAAAGGGAGGATACAGAGAAGGAGAAAGGATTTGGTTTTAAGTTACATAAGAAGAAAGGTAACCTAGAAAGAGATAGTGGTGAGGCAGCAGAAGATGCAACATAGATGTAAAGGGAAAATGATGACTTCAAGGAGATTTTCAAGAACAATTAGAAGTCAAAGCTTTGTGTCAAATGACATAGTACAAGGAAAAGACATGCACATGTGGGAAGGAAACACAAGAAGCACAAATAAAAGGACCTCATCAGAAAGACAGAAAATAATTCCAAGAGCAAGTCCTTGTTTGCCTTCTCTCTGGAACTCTATTAGAGGAGAACAATGTTTGTGACAAAGTTAAAAGTCATGTAAGGAAAACCATGAATCTAAAAGAGATTAAAGAAATATATTAATCTGGAGGAGATTTTTAAGTTAGTTCAGGAAGAAATCTTTACCATTATGAGTTTCAATGGTGAGGGGTAGAATTCAGCCATGAGCTTTTACTCATTTTCTGTTTGTTTCAAAATGTCAGTTACTGTCAAGTCTTTGAACTTAAAATTAAATATTAATTTTCATTGATTTTTTTCTTTCCTATTTTTTACTGGGAACATACTTACCAAATACCTTCATTTATTACACCTGACACAAAATTACAAGTATGTAACACTTAAGAGATTGAACTAATGGATGTTGTATATTCTAATCCTTCTGCTGAGGGTATTTCTCAAAGTGCAACCTTATGGGCTTTTTGCATTGTGGCATCATTCAGCAAGTCCTTCCCTAGAAAGGTGTTTTCCCTAAAAAGCCACTTTAGGACACCTCATACCTCTCACATAAACAGAATTCTGTATAAAGCATGCCAGGAATGTCAGTAAGATCAGACAAATATTATTAAGAGTAGTTCCTGAGCTGACTCTTTGAATCCTCTCATTTAAAGTCTCAGTTGTAAATCTGAATTTTCAGAAACTGATGGATCATAGCCTATTCTTAAAAGGGAAACAATTCATTTTTTGAGAGCTCTGCCAAGAAACAAATCCCCAAACATCAAGCATGCTGCCCTCCAATGGATTTCCAAGTCTGGCTCAGACTGCTCTTTCTAACCTGAAATATGTGAAATACAAGCATAGTCTACTGTAACTGATGTTTGTTTCGTGAACTGCTGTGTGTACAGCCACAAGAGTATGAGTGAAAGTTCAGGGAAAGAACAGAAAAACACAACACTTTACATGAAGGCAAGACTTGATCTCTGTAAGTTTTAGCAATGTTCAGGAGCTTTGTTACTCACACTAACGATGTTGTAATTAGATTCAAAAATAAATGATTCATTAATTAGTAAAGAAAAAATAAACTACAACTATGCTAAACATGTTTGGGTGTCTTCTGTTTGAGCTTTTGCATTACACATACAGCAATAATGCAGTTGAATAAAAGGATTTACAGGACAAATCTATGCAATATTTAAATAGGTCTTAAAACATTTAATTTCCTAAAATCTGGTCTGGGAAAAGTTGGCCACCACAATCTTAGACGATTCGGCAGCACAGACTGTCCCACTTGGTGAGGAGAAGGCTAACAGCCGATCTGATCTGGTCTCTTCCAGTTATCTTAAGAAAGTTTTTAAAAAAAGGTAGTGCCTTGCAAGAGGACAAACGTCCCAGGCACAGTCACAGATCTGAGCCAGGAGCGCAAGGACTCAGGGCCCGTGCCCCATCCTGGGGTCGCTGTGAAGGATGCTCAGGGAACAGCACCGCCGCTGGGGCGGGAGAGAGGTGGGAGGCTCCTGGGGCGGGACTGGGGAAAGGGGGCCGGCCCCCGGAGCGGGAGAGGGCTGTACTTGACAGGCTCAGCGCCTTTCAGGAGTTTCCAGAGGTTCGTTTTGCCTCCAAATGAGCGGGGAGGAGGGGAAGAGTGGGCCATTCAGAGTGGGCCCTTAAAGACGCTGTGCTGCTGCCATCAGATCTCTCTCAGATCGCGCTGGCAATATTTTGGAACAAGGAGGCGGGTTGGTGCTCTCGGGAGGCATTATAATGTGAAACAGTTTCACAGAATCACGTAATCACATAACGGGTCAGCTTGCAAGGGACCGCAGTGGGTCACCCGGTCCAATCTTCCTGCTCAAGCAGCGTCATTCTTGAGCACATGGCATAGGATAGTGTCCAGATGGTTCTTGAATATCTCCAGTGAGGGAGACTTCACACCCTCTCCAGGCACTTTGTTCCAGTGCTCAGTCACCGCACAGTAAAGTTCTTCCTCATGTTCAGGTGAAACTTCCTGTGCATCGGTTTCTGCCTGTGGTCTTCTGTCCTATTGCTTGGCACCACCGAGAAGAGCCTGGATCCAACCTCTTGGCACCCTCCCTTCACATACTGATAGGCACAGATGAGGTCCCTTCTCACTCGTCTCTTTTCGAGGCTGGACAGGCTCAGCTCCCTTAGCCTTTCGTCGTAAGAGAGATGCTCCAGTCCCTTAGTCATCTTCGTAGCCTCCACTGGACCCGCTCCAGAAGCTCCATGTCTCTCTCGTTCTGAGGAGCCCAGAACTGGACACAGTTTCCAGGGGGGCTGCCGCCATCTCGTTGCCGGGGGAGCGCGGGGACCGCTCGGCCGCCCCAGCCCGGCATAAGGAGGTGTGTCCCGCCCCACTCACTACTGTCACGACCCGGGTACCTGTTCGCAAGGAAATACTCCTCTAGCAGCCCCGACAGCCTCTCCTGAAGCCGGGCCAGGACGGCCATGCTTCCTCCTTCCTCCCGCCCTCCTGACGCCGCCGCCATGGCAACGGGACCGTCCCACTGCCCTCGGGAGCGGGGGTGTCGCTGCTCCCGGCAGCCGCGCAGCCAGGAACCGACAGCGCTCCGGAGGCAACGGGAGCTCCGCGAGCTGCACCGGACCCGAGGCGGAGGTTGCTGGAGGGGACGCGGCGCCCCTGGGCTGCGGTCGGGAGAGGGCAGGGAAGACGCGAGGTGGTCGCGCCCGGCTTCCTCCGGTGCTGCGGCTGCTTCCGGGCTCTCATCATGGGGGACTGAGGAGCTGCGCCGGCCGCCCGCGCCCTCCCCGCCCGGCCCGAGCCCGCCCGCCCCCGGCCCCCGCTCGCCTCCCCTCGGCCCAGTCTCTACGAAGCGGCGCCAGCCTCCCCGGGGAGCGGCCGGGGGAGGCGCCGGGTTCATGTTCCGGGTCGCTGAACCTACCCCGACCCGAGCTCAGGCGGCGAGGAAGAGCTGGTAAGCCCAGGGGGGACACGTGTCTGCCGCCCCTGCCCGGCCGCGGGGTCTCTCTCTGCGGGAGGGGGTCGAAACCCCGTCTCCGCGCCTCGTCTGGGGCCTGGGAACGTGGGGACGAATGGTGGCCCTGCTCCGGCCGGGCCTCCCCGCTGCTGCCGCTTGTGTTGGCGGGGAGGTGATGGTGCCCGGCCGGGGCCCCCGGGGACGAGGGGCTGGAGGTCTGAGAGCTGCCTCTGTCATGTCCCGGAGGCTCGACGCGTTTGTAAGCGAGCAGTGGGCTGGAGGAAGAAACTTACACGCCTTGTTGAAAAAAGGACAGCGGGCAAACGATAAATCAAAACTTCTGTCCCAAGCTTAGTTAGGTTTTCCTGTATGTTTGGGTTTTTCTGGTAGTGATAGGCTCTCTAAGGCCTAAAGCCCTTGCAGTGTGTGCAGCTGAACATCCAGTGGGGTGTGTTTGCTGCTCTGAAGCTTTTCTCTTGCAAACCAAGAATCAACAAGTGCTGCTGTAGCTATGGAGCAGGGAAAGTATGGGTAGTTCTCCAGCAATAAAGTTCACAGATTTACTGTTTTATGTAATTCCATATACTAGCATAGTGACCCCAAAGGCCATATTGTTTTTACTGTAGCGCTGTAAAGAGGGGAAACTCAGTAACAGAATAGAAAAGGTCAGTTTTGTTAGTAGACCATGGAGATATAAAGACTGGTAGTAGGGAGACTTGATGGAAGCAAGATGTCCCAAACAACCAGCTGGGAAGCCTTTCATTTTCTTCCTGAAATATTATGTATCTTGTGATATGTAACATACCAACCGCTGCATGCAGCTTCTATCCATTTCACTTCTATTAAAGGAAGCAAGGAGGATTGTGGTGGGGTTTTGTTTGTGGATTTTTTTCCTCAAAAGCTGACAAATATCTCTCAGAGGCTATGATATATATACAGATATCTGCTGGTAGATTTCCCAGATCTGAAATAGATTTATTTCATGTTTTTCTTTGTTTCTTTTCTGGGGATGGGGAAGAAGGGGAAAGGAAAGACTTAGTGCTTTGTTTACAGAGAAAACTCCATTTCTCCTCCACTTTTGCTGATATCACCAATTTTTTTTTTCTGTGAGTTTTTTCACATCTTCTCTACATTTTTCTAAATGAGAAGACTTTGAAAGAGAGATTTATTTGCCCAGCTGATACTTATTTGCTAGAGCAAGTTTGTCGGTATTGCTAGGCATCCAAATTTGCTTGGTGTAAATATAAATTAACTTCTGTTGGTGTAATTCAGAACATTTCAGAGAATGAGTTATACTCTAGTGGCACACATTTTTATTTGAATACTAATGCTGCATGCATTAAAAACATTGTCTAAGACATTCCAAACATGTGTCTGTATTCTGTGAAAGTTCTCATTATATATTTGACCTGTTATTTGTCTTTACATTTTACTGTTTTGTATCCACATAAAATAATTAGTTCCAGAGGCTTTTGGAACAGCCTTCAGCAACATGAGGTGTTCCTCAGCAACATGAGCATATTCTTCTGTAATTGGCATCAGACAGTAATGATTTTGCTTATGCAAGTACACTGCCTAGAGGAATTCAATACAGAGAAAAATATTGGAATGTTATCCATTAAAATTCTGGCCACTCCTCAGAGCTGCTCTCTTATTCTTATGCTTAACTTATTTCAGAAGCTGTCTGTTAAGGGAGGCCTGTTTGAGTGGGATGCAGGAAAATGCTTTTTGCAGTGTCTAATATTTGATGTAGGAAATGAAGGATTTGTGCTTTCTAAAAACATTAAGAGCCTAAAGAGGTGGGTAGATTCAGAGCAGCTACAGAGTAAAACCTTTCACTTTGGGTGGCAAAGCTTCTCTGAACAGGAATGTTTTTCATTTAAATTGTGAATTCATGTGGCAATTTGAAAATAGTTTGCAGTTTGGATACTTGCTGGGCATGCTGATTCTTTTGATAATGACTGTGGTGCTTTAGTGTATTACCACTCTTTGACAGTTCATGTGATTCTGCACCTTGACAATTAATTAATTAAGTCATACTTCTGAAAAGGGCAGGCATATCAGTAAATGGCACCAATGATTGCAAGAATTACTCACTCTCATGATAAATTGCTCCAAATCTCATTTCTGGCTGACCAATTCATTTGTATTAGAGCCTTGTTAAATGTAGTTCATGTCAGGATCTTTCTGACTGTATGCAATTGCTTTGTACTGGACACTTTTTCACTGTGAAATATGAGTACACTGATAGTATTTGTTGTTACACCTTCTTACATAAGCAGCAGTTTTCGAAAAGTCAGATGTACTTACTGCAACGTGGCTGTTACAGGCCTGGGTGCAAAGAGATTGCAGTTTCCTGACGAGTGTCTGTGAGAAAGCAAGGCTTTCTCAAGGACGCTGCAGGAAAACAATCTAAAAGTATTGTAAACTATGGGCTTGTTATGAGACCAAAGAAGAAAATACTTGAGGTAACAGTTACTGGGTCCAGCCAATCCCTCTGGGGGGTGGCTGGTCAGTGAACCAATGACCTTATGTTAGTCCAGCGTGCTAAGGTATATAAGCACCTTTGTAAATATAATAAAGAGGTCGGTTTTGCATCTACATAAGGCCGTCCGTGTCGTTGGTGTCCGGGCCGGCTAGCAACACTGCAAGTTAGCCTGGCCTTAATTTTTAGGGGGATCAGCAGCATAATTGGTTATAAAATGCTATAATTCCTCAAATACTAATAACTTTTTACTGTAGAGGACAGAATCACAGAAACGCTCCGGTTGGAAGGGACCACAGGGGGTCATCTGGTCCAGCCTCCCTACTCCAGCATCCCAGCGCACATGGCACAGGATTGTGTCCAGATGGTTCTTGAGTATCTCCAGTGAGGGAGACTCTACAGCCTCTCTGGGCAACCTGTTCCAGTGCTCAGTCACTGCACAGTAAAGCAGTTCTTCATGTTCAGGTGGAACTTCCTGCTCATCAGTTTCTGCTCATTGCCTCTTGTCCTATTGCTTGGCACCACCGAGCAGAGCCTGGCTCCATCCTATTGGCACCCTCTCTTCTTCTAGACAGTGATGAGGTCCCCTCTCAGTTGTCTCTTCCTGAGGCTCAGCTCCCTCAGCCTTTCATCCTAAGAGAAATGCTCCGGTCCCGTAATTATCTTCGTAGCCTCCACTGGACCCATTCCATGTCCCTCTTGTGCTGAGGAGCCCAGAACCAGACACAGCATTCCAGGCCTCATTAGGGCTGAGTAGATGGCTCAGGATCACCCTCTTCGACCTGCAGGCAGTGCTCTCCCTGATGCACCCCAGGACACCATTGGCCTTCTCGGCTCCCAGGGCACTGCTGGCTCATGGACAGCTTGTTGTTCATCAGCACCCCCAGGGTCTTCTCTGCTGTGCTGCTTCCCAGAGGCCAGCCCCCAGCCTGTGCTGGTGCACAAGTGTAAGGAAACTCCAGAAGTTGTCTAAAGAAGTTTCTCAAATACAAAGTTGGTACTAAAAATTGATGTATAGTGTGTGATTGGAGGGATAAAATGGTGATAGTAAATGTATGCATTTAAATATATGGGAGCTGTATAGAAAAAGTTTGTAGACATTTCCGGGAGGTGTAGTAATTATGTCTTTAATTGAGGAACAATGACTTTCATAAATTTTTATTTTTTCAAAACCGTCCTCTACTTTTGTTATTTTGTGAAACTAGTTTATGTACACTCATAATGGACTGCAAAAAAGAAGAGCTGACATATCCTGAAGATGAAAAATAGCCTGGGATTTTGGGTTTGTTTTTCCCTTTTCTTATATAGATGTGCTCCAACATAGTATCCTGGCTTGTCTCAAGAGTTGTTAGCTTTTACAGCTGTTTACACTGTCTTAGGTGAAAGTTAAAAACATTTAATTTCTGTAAGTGTTTGTTCTGATACTTTCAGATTTTTAGCTTTTATATTATGAAAATTACATTTATATTAAATTTCTTTGGTCTGCATGTCAGTTTTACTTCGAAAGTGTTGCCAGTGCCTTGACTCTTTACAGGAAGGAGTATCCTCAGAAGTGGGAGAGTATGGACATTCTTGGTAGATAGCTGTTACGCCCCACTTGATATGGGGTGGAAGGGGTGGGTCGTGGTGTAGCTTTGCATACCTGGTTGTTCAGCAGACAGTGTATGAGGATATAAACAGGTGTGGATGTGGAGCTGGATGCTTTGTCCACCTCTTAGTGATGGCTTTTTAATGACAGGTGAGTTTAAACAGTCCAGGCCCAACTTCAGTTTCTGATCATAAAATTGTTATTTTTGAAAAGACCTCTGAGGCAGAGCCCAACTGTTAACCCAGCACAGCCACATTCACCACTAAACCATGTCCACAGGTGCCACAGCCACACATTTTTTGAACACTTTCTAGGCTGGTGGTTCTACCACTTCCCTGGGAAACCTGATTCAGTACCTTACCATTCTTTCAGTGAAGAAAATTTTCCTGATATCTAATCTGAACCTCTCCTGGCGGAATTTGAGGCCATTTCCTCTTGTCATGTTACCTAGGAGAAGAGAACCATAAGCTTCAATGTAACATAGGTATATCAGTTATTTCATAAACTACCGATCTCTGGATAGCTTTTTAATAATTTTTTCTTAATTGTATTTCTTCATTTTGCTTCCTCCATTGTGTATCCCAAGAACCGCAATAGTTCTCTTTCTCGAACTCGTGAATTCTTCAGGCAAGGCAGGGAGATTTATCATGTGCTGCTCCCTCCCAAGTACTTGCACCTCTTCAATCCAAATTTCAGTCACACACATTAATAAAGCAGGGATCTCAAAACTAGTGTTTCTAAGGCTTTCTGAAAATAACTTCTGAGGTGGAGAAATGGGATTCAAATTAGTACCTGTCTGAAGATAAAGGTACACTGTGAGTACAGCTGTGTTACGAGACATCAGAGAATCCATATGGGAAAAGATTATAGGAAGTCAGGTTTTATAATCCCGATGTTGAAGGAACTATTTGATTTTTCTTGTGCTTTTAGCTTGTGATCAAGGTGGATTGTGAAGGCAGCAACACTCATGGTTCTTTACAGAACTGATGAGGCACAGATGCAGCATAAATTTAGCTACAAGAAACGCCAGACCTATTTAAGAGGAGAAGGTATAGAACTAGAAAGTGAGTGTAAATGCAGCTGTTGGTTTGGTGAGAGATAATGCCTCTCCTTAAGAGTTGTGCAATTAAATTAACTTTCCCATCAGTGTGTTGTTAAATGTTTCTTGAGCAGTCAGAGCTCTACATCATTACATGCTTTAGGTGAAATGTGAACACATATGATACTTAACTTTCACTGATAAAGTGCATGCCCATTATTTCCATTAGGATTTTCAGTCTGAATATTAATACTGAGCAGAAGCTGTGTGATCTGTTTTGGAGTAGGTGAAAGCAGTTACGCTGTTTTCTGCAAACAGTACTTACGTAGTCTGTTCTGGTAGGGGTTGGAGAGGAAATGGGTCAGCCTTTGGTGAACTACATTAAAATAGCTTCAGATAAATGTAAAGGTCAGTGTAGGCAAACTAGATTTTCTTGTAGTAAAGTAGAATCTCCTCCTAGCGAGAACATTACAGTTTATTGCTAGCTGTGGGCTGTTGCTGTAACAGCATTTTTATAGCCTTATGTGAGTCGTGCTAAACTGTGGCTCATCTTAATATTTTATGTACCTCAATATGTTGTTCTACATTTGTTGTTACAACCTCTGAAATTTCTTATCTTACTGAATACCGCTGATACTCACTGGTAATATCTTTAATACTTCTTGTAGTTATTTTTCAACTTGTTTCAAATGCAAATATTTTTGTTAAAGTACCATCTGCAACGATGATTAAAATTGCTTCATAGGTTTGGAATACAAGCTTGACAGCTGGTTGTGAACAATAGAGAAAGTTTCAAAACTGAGTTTGTCTGATAAATAATGCTATAATAGAAATATGCTCCTGAATTTTGGAGACTGAACAGTTAATCTGAAATATATCTGGCTCCTGCTGCCTTTGGGGTTTTTTTCTTCAATTATAGCAGCAGAAATGAGAGAGCCAATAAAATTAAGCAAAATATTTTTTGAGTTTATGCAGTTACGATACAATTATATTATACATTGGACCATGGCTGCAATTTTTAGGCTAAATAAGGTCACTGCCATGTACAAATCTTAATTCAGGAGTTGCAATGAAGAGACTTGATATTTGGTAGAAAAGATTAATTGCAGGAGTGCATAATGTTCTAAGTCATAGTCTGCTGGAAATTTTACTTTACTTCTCAGAGCCTTTTAAGAATCTTGTTACCACTTTACTTCAAAAACACTTGAGGGTGCTCACTTTTCTTGAGTTTCATCTTTTGATCTGGCACCATCTGTATTGACAGTATTTTGGGAGGAATTCAAGGCAAGTTTCATTCAGGTATAAAAATCACTGCTGGATATATTGTGTTTGATCTTGAAGTATTTTGTGGGACTAAGGCAATTTTACCACAATACTTGTGCCATTATCTGTAGTAAATTGGTATGTCCACTCTAGGAGCTACATTGATTTTAGTGATATAGTTACCCATACAGTAGGGATACTAAATTGAAGGAATTAATCATAAACTATGGTGCAAGACATTAGTATCCCTGTCTTCTCTCCCTTTTGCTTTGTGCTGCAGGGTCACTAGCAGAATAGGCTGCAGTAGATTTAAATAAACTAGTTCATATTCTGGCAGGTTCACAGAAAACTGTTTGTTTGGAGAGTTAAATGTGGGTTTGAGCCTACTAGTTCACTTTTTGGTGCACCTCTACTTCTATTAGTTTACTACAGATGCAAAAGACCGTGGCAGGAAGGGCTGGGCAGGCATTTGGGGGAACTGATGTCTCAAATTAACCCAAACGTGCTGCGGTTTGTCTGTGCGAGTGCTACGGTTCTGTTAAATTAGTGCAAGAGTATTAGAAAGGCCCTTAAATCTCAAGGGCATCTCCTTTCTGATACGTGCACCTGTGAGAATACCTGTATTCATGGGGTTTAGCAGGAAGGCTGAAGGGTTGAGTGCCCTCCCCACTGTGCAGCTATAGCCACTGAGAAACATGGGCTAACACATCTGTTTAAGCCTCATGTGTATATTTCTATACACAAACAAGAAAACCCAAGCAAAAACCAAACATCAACTTTCTCTTCCCAAACTCTCCACAGTTACTGAAACCTAAAAAAGTCAAAGAGAATTACTTTTAAATTATTTTGATAGGAAGTACGCATGTAATTTCTAGGCTAATTGGCTTCCATTTTTACACTTTTTTCTTTCTGAATTTTCAGAAACTCATAACTTTGTTTGGAATGCTATTCCTATTGGTTTTTTTGCTTCTGAAAGTGTTTTTGTGTGGTTACATATGTTTTGGTTCTTGTGAACCAAATGGATTAAGGAAGAAGTACAGCACTCTTCCAGTTGTCTCACCACTTATAGGATAGGATAATTCTGCTGTACGAAGAGCCAAAGAAAACATTAAGAGGGAGTAATATGGCTAGAAGTTACATCAGGACAGAAAAAGAGGTATGGGAAATAAATGCAAGTGACAGAGCAGTTTCAAGAATTCAAAAAAGCTCTTATTTCTACCACTTTCTGTGCTTTTATTGTTTTTGCAATTGAAATGTTTAAAATAAGTACTACTGAAAATGGTTTAAAAGGAGAATATATAATTTCTTTAGGTAACATGTCATAAGCAGCTTGGATTTCTTCTTAAACATGTTCTTCTGTTCCCCCATTAGTATTTAAGACTGTTCATTCAGCCATCAACATTAAGTACCTTTAATGTTGGAGTTTGTGGTAAGTGGCAGAGGGAAGCTGTGTGATCTGTCTAGATTTTCTCCATGTCCACAGCACCACTGAGTATGGGTGGAAAACTTTATTTTACAATATAAATGGCTGGAGGAATTTATAATAAAGTGAAGAGTCTTGCTTTTAAATGTCCTCTATATAATTTACTGAGTGTACAATGTCTTCCATATGTATCAGTTGGTGAAATGTAGTAGCGAGCATGACAATTATTCCCTGCTTTACCTCAAGGAAAGGGGTCTTCTGATGTTTTGATGTGAGAGTCTGATTGCTGTGTTTATAGAGAAGGTTCACAGCTTTCAGAGAAGGATTAGAGTTCAGCAGCAGTCATTTAATGTTTTTGTAATTACTTTCATGTAATGCACGGGTGAACTTACTGAAGCACACTGAGTTAAAGACATGCTAAATGCTAGAAAAATTTGAAGAGGAAGGAGCAAAACATTTAAAAGGGTAAGGCCTCAATCTGACACTGTGTTTTGGGATTTTTTTCCTTATGCAAGCATGTGGTTCTATGGATGCGAGTGTCTACATGTGGTAGAAAACTTTGCATTTAATGCTCTAGAACTGTCTATAGCTGGATATTCTCTCAGACTAATATAACTCCCCTCAATCAATGTTTTTTAATAATCAAACAGATATCAGCCGTTTGGAAAGACAGAATTAATTGCTATTAGGAGAAAATCATGTTATCAAAGAATTTCAGTCTTCATTGTGGCATTTAGGCAGCATCAAGAGATAATTATCCTTGAAAATATTTTATCATAAGGACAACTCTTAAACAGAACTCCTTAATGTACTATCAGCGAAGAATATTATGTATTCCATTTCCCATTCATAAATTTAAAATGTGCTCCTTACCTGCAGTTAGAGTGAATGGTCTTTGTTGATGCTTTTGCCATGTGGAATCACCGATAGTCATATAAATGTGATGAGGTGAATTAAAACCAAACAATAGTAGTGAGGCCAGAAACAAGTAGGGGAACCCTCTGCCCTCCTCTTCTTTCCAAGACAGAAGTTTGGGAAGATACCTTTTAAAAGGAATGTATGCGGGTGTGTTGCAAATTGCATGGGAGTGATTGGCAAGGTTTTGTCTCTCAGCAGAAATAGAATAATCTTTATAGGATGACCACTGACTACCTTGCCTAAAGTGACTAAGATGATTTTGCCAAATAAAATTGTTGTAGTTTATACTTACCACTTTCAATTCATTTGTTGTTTTCTTGTGTGGTTTTCTTTTTTTCTCTTGAAATATATAGGCATTTCAGTAGGACTATGGAGGAGCTGGTTCATGATCTGGTGTCAGCACTGGAAGAAAGTTCAGAGCAAGCCAGAGGAGGTTTTGCTGATACTGGAGATCATTCTCGGAGCGTGTCTTGTCTTCTAAAGCGACAGGCAAGGAAAAGGAGGGGACGAAAAAGACGTTCATTTACCACCCATCATCCCTGGGAGACTGGTCACGGCCTAAGTGAAGGCTCCGATTCCAGTTTAGAGGAATCAAACAAAGACTACAGGGACAATCATGCTGCTAAGAAAGACCACAGCGATTCTGATGACCAGTTGTTGGTTGCTAAACGTAGGCCTTCCTCAAACTTAAATAACATTAGAGGCAAAAGACCTCTGTGGCACGAACCAGATTTGTCTGTTGACAGCTTGGGAAACAGAACTTTGCGCAGGAGAAGAAAGGTAAAACGGATGGCAATAGACCTGCCATCAGAAGTTTCTAATGCACTGACAATAACTCAGCAGCAGGATAACAGCAGAGATCAAGAAATGGACAATAACAATAAATCATACCAACACCAAGAGTTTTCCAAGAGCAAAGTGAAAAAAAGAAAAGTATCTGCAGCTCGACAAGGACCAGAGATCTTGGATGAAGGAGTAGTAATAGAAAATGAAGAAGTGAATCAAGCAAATAAGGATAAAATGGAATATGAGGAGCAAAAAGGCTCAGATGAGAACATGAGTGACAGGTTATTCTTTCACTTCCTTTTTACAGAAACTTTGGATAATATTTGTTTTCTTTTATTACTGTTGCTTGTATTGGGAATATTTTGAATTTTTGTTAATTCCAGTGTTAAAATTCTAGCATCAATAGTATCTGTTTGAACAAATTACACTTACTTTTTGTACATCTACTATTTTTAATATAAGTTGCTCACGTTGAGGAATTCAACATAAAATAGTCATGTAGCAGAGGAATAAACAAGAAAACAGTTCTTGAAATAACACATTCTAATTGTTTCAAGATTAAGAATGACAAAATATACATATGATTAATACAGGTTTTTCCGGATATTTCAAGTGGTGACAGTTCTCAGACAAGAATTAAGTGTCTTTGCAATTTCTAGACATTGGTGCTTTGACTGTTATCTCAATTCATCAGAAATGTTGCCAGTGTTTAGAGTCACCATTTAGACAGTATGTTCTTGTGTGTCCTGGGCATAAAAAGTCTGCAGGTTGCCAAGGATATACATCATTTACGAAATGCAAAAACCAATTTACAGTTCAGAAACACCTGAGCTTACCATTAGAAAAATGGAGGAATGATGACCCTTTGGCAGTACACCTCATCCATCCATTCCAGACAGCAGTCACACTACAATGGTAGTTGTTTCCAAAGTACTATTTTGACAACACAGTAAGGTGTAAGTCATTTTTCCACGTACACAAGGGATGTTAACTGCAGGGCCTGGTAGGCTTGATGATGTTTATTCCATGTGCCAGGTTCGGAATGCAGAAGTGTCAGCAAGAAAAACATACTAAAACATACAATTTTGATCAGTTCCTTGACAGCACTAGTGTCCCTGTTTTATTTGTAGGCATTTTATCTATAAACTGTTCATCCATTTCCTAACTGAGCGGGTAGAATCGAGATGCAGAGAGTGCCCAGGGGTTTTGACCAGAGCAGTCAGATTGGTTATTGCCTTAACAGCAGTATTGGGAAGTGACTAACTCCAGTTATAGTCAGAAAAGTCCCAAGCCTTTTTATTACCTACTAGCTTTGTCCCTCACCTGTGAACAATAAACAGCTGGAAGAGCTGAATTAATGCCAAGCCTTAAACATTGTTCCTTACGTCTTAATTACTAGATCAGAACTCATCCTTCAGGGCAGCCAGTGTAACTTCAGACATGTCACTTTAACATGCAAGACAGGAGCGTGTGTTGTCAGGAAGCCTTTAGAAAACTTCTCTCTTCTTTGATGATACTGGGAATCTGTTACTCCAAGTTTGGGGCCTAAAGACAGATGTTTTAAAATTTCCATCAGACTAGAAACCATTGCATAGTTTATCATATGTCCATAGTCTGGTCACCCTTTTTTTATTTATAAAGATTTTCTACTATGCTACAAGGGTAACAGTTCTTCAACTCCCAAGTTCTGTAGCTAACTTTTGGGTGAGGAGTGATAAATAAGGATATCCTCTTGTAGACTCGCAGAACTGAGCTACTCTCAGGTGAGTCTGAATATTTTTTCACAAAAGAAACATTACTGTCTTAAAAATTGATCTTCCTCTTCAAAATGTTTAATGTTTTTGTTACCCCAAATGGTGCAGTTTCTCAAATCATTCTTCAGATATTTCACTATGGCCCCAATAAATGGCCTTTAAAACTATTCTCATCTTCATAGTGTGTTCTGCTCATGCACATGGTAGAGTGATGGTCTGTCATTCTATGGAATTTCTTTTAGTGATCATCAGTACTGAAAAGTTTTGAAACTGCTTAATTAGGAAACTGGCATTTCATGATGTGATTAGAAATCCATCATATCTAAGCCTCTCATGTGATACTGTATCAGAATATTTTGTATGTGCATAATTTTAACTCTTTTAAATCTAACTTTACTTAACTGCAGTAGTGCCTTTATTGTTAGAGGTCATTTAGCCAGAAGAATTTGAAAGAACAAGCAAACTCTTAAGAAGAGTATCTTCTGAAAGTGAAAACTGAGATTTTAAAAGGGAACATGAGATTGCACAAGATACAGAGACCTAACAAAGCATCTTAGATAACATTTGTAACTTCCAGCAACACTTGCTGGAAGAGGAAGAGGAAGTACGCAAAGCCTCTCTAGTTTGGTGCACAATAATGTGTGCAATAGTATAGTCCAAGAATTTTTTTTTAAGGATTAATTTTTTAGAAGTTTAGTTTTTAAAAACAAAACAAAGCTGATAATTTTTAGTGGGAGTTAAATTGCTTGCTTTTAAAATGGGTGAGAAGTTTTCACTGTATACATAACATTACTTAAAAATAACACAACGTGTATTTGAAGTGTACATTAAAAATGCTAAGTGACACTTCTTTTGCAGTCTTTTATCTCTGTGTGTGAGTGTTCAAATGCCAAACACAGCAATAACCAGGTTTTAACTGCAGGATTCAGAAGTAGTAGGAGGAGTCTTCAAACTCCTAAAATGTCAGCATCTAAATGATCCCAAACATTAATTCCTGAGAGGTTTATTTTCAGCACTGGAAATGAGATTTTCATAGTCAGAGCCTGTCCTTTGCTAATCCTCCCTTATTCTCAGTGGTCAGCTTTTGGTCGGTTTCAGCCAAATTCAGTGTGTGGTGTTCTGGGTGCTATTTAATTCCCTCAGGCTTTGGCACTTGTTTGTGTTTGAAGTGATTAAAGAGAGGTGAAATCTCAATTGTTTTGAAAGAGAAGCAGCAGTGAAACTTGGAACACCCACCTGCTGACCTGCAGCCAGTGGGAATACAGGGGCTGGTCAATTCCTGGGAACAGGACAAAGCTCCCATGTCTCATAAAACCGAGCCACCAGACAGCTTGTTAGTAACAGGAACTGCAAATGGCAAGTATTTCTTCTTCATTTCCACAAGTGTAGAAATAAAGCTGTGAAGGCTTTTTGGATAGCATAGCTGTTCTTTCCAAGTTTTTGCTTGCACACACTATTTTATAGGACTAAAAGGAGTCTGTGGCTTTTTTCTTTTTCATGGAAGTCTTGCTGGGAGCGGAATTTTCATTAAAAAGCAAAGGAATTAGCAGTACACAGTGCAAAATTATATTAAAACTTGAAATAAATTCCATCATAACAGCTTTCATGTACTTAGATATTAATGTATTAATTCCAGAGGTTTTGAATTTATTCAGTGAAATGACTGCCATGTAGCAATTATCTCAACTGTAATCCCTGCCCTATGACTGTGGCCTGAGGAGAGTGAATGCTGTGGCTGCCATGGATATGCCAGTGTTACAATTTGAATTTTTTTTTTTTTTAATTTCAAGGGATTGTGTTTTCATGCACTAACCACTCCTTCAGTGAGACTTACTGCACAATTAAAATACCTTATTTAAAAAAGGGAAAGAGACAGTTCTCAAAATAGGAAATTTTGTTGGAGAAAGTGGTTGAAATATTAGGCTTGAAAGGTTTTCCTGACTTTAATTTTTAAAAGTGCAATTAAACAATAAGTGGACAAGAAGGATCTATGAAAAAGGAATGTTTTATCTTTATTTCAAAGATGATGTAAAAATGTGCACAATGAAATCTTAGGACAGTAAAGCTCTCTATGTAATAATTAAGGTGAGGGTGGGATGCTTGCTAAAAAGGACTTACTAGCACTTACATCAGAAAGTTCAGGTTTTGGTCTCCCTCATGGAAAATGGTTCCATTCTCATCGCATGCACATCATCTACTGCTTAGGGCAATTCTGCAAGTGCTTGAGTGTGTTCTGTTATGTATAAAAGATAGTGTAAGTATTGCTAGACATGTAGAATTTGGATGAGCCACAGTACAGCAAAGATTAAGACAACTTGCTCAAATACAGAGTTCTGTGTGTGTGTGTGTAAATACATATGTGTGTGTTTTAAAAAAACTCATCACTGCTTTGTGTCTACTGCTGCCATATTGTGTTTCAAATCCTGTTGGGATGCCTCCCAAAAGAATATCAAAAAACAAACATACGCTTATAATTAAACACAAATTAGACTAATTTTATATAATTCATATTACAAGCTTTAAAAAAGCTGAGACTTATTTTTGTGAGAGATTAAAATTTAAAAGGAAATAATTTTCCTAAGTGTACTAGTTATTTAGAAATTAAAAATAATTATTAGAAAGTAGCTAAAAATAATTGAAGCCAGTTGATTTCAAGTATAGGACAGCATGCATATTGTAATACGAAAAAGTGTAGAAAGGTAAACAGACCTAAAGTTCTTGTGAGTAGCTTGTATGCCACATCAAGAGTAACCATAGTATTTATAACATGTACTTGAATTTGTGTGTTAAACTGAAATGTTTGAGGGTTTTTTTTCAAATTGTTCTCCATGTCAATGTAAGTCAGTGAAATGTGATTAAATTTTGGTGAGAATATTACTTTCTTAACAGAGCTACTCTCTTGATACAGAATGAAATAAAGGGTTTACAAAAAAGTCCTTTCATGTGAAACTCAGCAAATTATGATCTGTATTATTAAAAGTCTCGTCTGATTTACTATTTGGAGATGTAGAATATTTTATGTAACAATGTGCATACAGCAAAGAAGTAAATACTATTCAGGTCTGAATTCAGAGATATTTGTGTGCATATTGTATACACACATCCTAATTTTAAGGCCATTCTGGAAGTCATAATAAAGTAAACTGTACCTTGCTTTTTTTTTTTTTGTTAATGTTATGATCATGAATCATACTTATTTTCATCAGGGTGACCTTTATTTTTATTTAATTGGTTACCTTTGTTATAAACTTTTTTTGTTCTCCATGAGCAGTATGTCATGAAACCTTAAGCAGTGTCTTTTCCAGAATATTTGCAAATGATGTTCAGAAAGGTAATTCGATTTTCAGACTCTTATATTTCATGTGCTGAAGGAAGGCTTAGGCTGCTTTTGATTGAGACTTTTCCTATTTTATTGAGCAGTGGTGTTCTAGGATCAAGTTGAATTGCACAGCATAAGAAGGGAACAGTGAGCATTTGATGGAAGCAGATAATAAAATGCATCAATTGTGTCAGCACCTCGTTGCAGTCACATCTGGCTTACTGTCAGGGTACCATTAGATTCCCATGGTTTTATGTGCCAAAAATAATACGCTTTGTAGTTAATGGAACTAGGATATTTGCAGTTTGATTAAAAAAAAATCATCCCATTTTCTCTCCGATCTCTGTTGGGCTTAAGTTCAATCTGAGCACAGCCTTATCTCCTTAAAATTTTACGACTGAAAGATCAATTGTTCTTTTGATCTGTTTCTTTCTTTCTCTTATTACAGTGAATCCAGCAGTCTGAGCAGCAGTGATGCTGGTTTGTTTACCAATGATGAGGGAAGACAAGGTATTGATACAATCTTTCCCTTCTCCACCCCTCAAACTACATCAGTTGATATTCTGTAAGCGTTACAAGTTATTTCATAGGTTAATTACTACTTTGCAGTTACTTTTACTGTTTTAATTAACAGTGTGGTATAGCTTGCTATCTGAGGTTTTTTTTCAAATGTTTTTCACAAACGGATGTCCTGAATGTGTGGCTTAACCAAAAGCTGTCTTAAGAAGCAACCTTTGTAATATGATATTTAAAACCTGTGATTACTTAAAATTTGAGCATCTTGTAAAAACCAACTATACTAAGTCTTAATTCCTCAGTTCCTTCAATTTTCTGACATGACTGTGATTGTAGTACTGCTTCTCACACTATTCTTGAGGTGGTTTTTTTTGCTCTTTTCTTCCAAATTGATAAGGCAGGATTTTTTAGTTCTTTTTCATTCAGTAGTTTGTTTGAAAAGTGTTTTCAAACAAACTACTTTTTCTGCAGTCTGAGATTGAGATTAGAGCTGTTTAACGCCTCTCTGAAAAAAATTTCTTTAATATAGAATGCAGTGAAGATTGAAACTTTTCCTTTAGTGTGCATAATGTTCTCACATGTTTTTATGTGATAAAATTATTGAAGATGGAAGTAAAAGGTTGGTGTTTTTATCAGCTTTAGTCTATTGCAACACATTTACCTATAGTATGCTATGATGGAGTAGGAACTTGCTGTCTTTGACAGTGTACAAAAATGAGGCAAAAAATAGTCTCTCAAGTGTTTAAGACTTGCTTTTCTGTTGGAAATTTTAAGTTAATGGTAATGGAAAATATTTTCTTATGCACTTTGCCATCGACTACTTGAGTGTGTGCAAGAACACAAATCCCGACCCCTTCCACAAATCTAGTGTAAAGAAATGTTTGGGTTTTTTTCTTTTCTCTCTCATTTCTAATTCAGTCTTTCTGTTTTGGGGAACTTGTATCTTCAGTAGGGAGAGGATTTTTCATGCTTAAAACAGAAATATTACCTTCCTTGTTCAGTGGTAACTTGTGCTGCACAAACTGTAGCTCCCAGTCTTAGTGTCTGTTTTGAGTTGTGCTAACTCATGTTTTAAGAATGTAGGTTCTCTTTTTAAGTTTAGATTGATGTTTTAAGATCAGTGCTTCAATTCATTAAGTCTTTGAGTCAAGTCAAAAAGTTTTGCTTTTACTTCCCTATTGGAATTTCTCTTTTGACTTGAAGTTTTTGAAACGTTTGTCCTCTATATTTGTATATAACATGACCTATCACACTTCCTAATTGCATACATTTTTCAAGTAGCCGTCTGATATATTTCTGTCCTTAAATCCTGAATATTTTAATAACATAGTTGAAAACATCTCAGTTGCTTTTTTTTTCTTATATATTTTGTGGGAAGAGAAAATGGAAGGGATCAGTGACTGTGTTCTTTCACTGGTGTGATGTTACCTTTTAGTGTTGGTTCTTTTCCATGAAGTTGTAGTTCTTATTTTTGTCTGTTTGATTTTTTAATCTTTTTTCAGTTTGATTGCAATTTTCAAGCAGAAAGCATTAGACCTGAAATAGTGTTCTGATACATAAATAAAAAGATTGATAATTAAACCTTAAAAGGATGTTGTCATGACAAAACATTTTTTAAATCTCTACTTTGAGCTAATTAGTTTATGAGTATGATCAGAAGACCATTAACTTCACACTGGAGCTCAGACACATTTAGATCTGCTTTATAGCTTTGGTTTTGTGAAACTTTTCCATGAAAGTAAGAAATCCTTCTGCAAACCAAAAATCATTCATTTTCTAATAATGCTTATTCCCCTCTCAATAGTAAATGTCAGTAACTTGTGCTCCCCTTAAGTAAGGTGAGGTTATTTTATCTCTGTAAATTAATTTGTAGCTGAGCTGAGACACATTCAAAATTGACAAGAATGAAGGAAGGAGAAAGTAAACCTGATAAAAGCAAAGGAAAAGCCTAGGTGAGATGAACAAAGCTGGAAGAGGACAGGATGCAAATGTATTAAGGGAAGAAATGGCAGGGGTTTTTCTTCTAGTTTTAAAGCTAGACTCTGATTCCTGTCTTACCAGTGTCCCTTCTCCAGAAGATAGATAGATAGATAGATAGATATTCAGAGCATCAGCATCTTCACCTCATTTGTAGTTCAAATTTTCTGCACTTCTGACTTCAGGTTTCTGCTACGTCAAGTGGAGAACCAGAGACTGATTAATGTTGCCTGGTGAAATACTTCGTTTAAATGATGTTCCTGCCATCACTTAGAAGTTTGGGTAGCAGAGGACAGAGGTTCCTGTTCTTCTGGGCAACATTTGTTTGTTTTGTGTTTCTGAGATTGAGAACCACAGCTCATTTATTGCAGACAAATAGTCTTTATAAAAGTCTAATTAACTCCCGAAGTATATTCATCCTATGGCACAGACATTCTGGATCGGAAAGTGACTAAAGCAGCATTTTATTGGAGCATTTGGCCAGTCAATTAAATAATTGAGTAGTTAGTTCTGAACTTTGGAGTGCCTGTCCTTGCAACCTTTAATATTTTCCAATTTTTTTTCAGAAAGGCTATAGGAATAAATTCCATTACAGTAACTGTTCTCTACAGTGGACAGTCTCTCAGAAAAGCTTCAATTTTTATAATTTGAGTAAAGAAAACCAGATGTATCTTTAATTGGGAGTAGTACTAGATACATTTTAATTGTCATCAATTGCTGTGATAAGAGAAAATTGCTGACTTGAAAATTCTCTGTTCAGCTTCTAAAATGCGCCTTTCTCTGTTCCAGTCTTAGAGCTTTTTTGTTTGACTTGTTTTGTTCCCATGAAGTCTTCCTCTGAGCCTAACCACGTTTGTCTTCCTTTTCCAAGTTGTCCAAGTGCTTCCGTTAGGTCCTGTGAGAGGGCAGAAGCAGCTTTCTTGCTGAACCCTATCCCACTATGGTGTTACCTTCTGGCAGAAGTAACTGGTACTCGATGTTGGCAGGCCCAATGTGGCAAATGTTTTTGTTCTGTGAAACATTGCATACGCTGAAGAATTAGGCAGCAGAAGCTTAAAGATCCTGGAAGATGCTTAGATGCAGATACAGACAGGGAAGAAAGTAGCTGCTGAACTCTTAACAAACCTCAAGTGACTCTTCATGGGTTTTAGTTTTTTCAGAGGTTTTCAAATTTGGCAATGTTGGGGTAAGATTTTAAATAGTTAGGAAAAAACTCCAAAATACTATGATTCTATCAAGCTTTTGAGTATGGAGGTGGGAGAGCCTGCCAACAAAGTACTTGAAGGACCTGAGCAACATCTGAAGCTTATATATGAGAAATCCTTATGACTTCCCTTTTTCTTCCTCTTCTTTTTTTTTTGTTCCTAGTAGCATTTTCATTAAAAGCTGTTTTGCAGTTATTAAAAACTAATGATAAACTGTGTTATGCCTAGTGTAGAAAAATTTTACAAGAAGAATTTTGAACCTAAATGTCTAGTTTTACATTGCAACATAAAATACAACTCTATGATAGGCCTAACTAGGCAGGATCTCCTGTAGTTTCAAGGCACTTTACAGTTCTGCTTTACAAAGACACTTTACAAGTTAAGCTTGCAACACGATGTTAAAAAAACTGTATCATTATTCAGACACTGGTGGATGATACCCTGTTTTGGGGGAAAAAAAGTCATATTGCAAGTATATTCTATAATGAGTTTTATGGCGTGGGTATAGCAAATAAAGCATACTCTGCATTCCTCGTTCATCTATTCTTACTGGTATACTTGGGAAAATTCAAAGTTGACTTAAGACCTCCTAAATCATGACATGCAGCACTTGAAATGTCCTTTAAGATCTAAGCAAGTAGGGAGGAATATTATGTTAATAAAGTGTTAAACAGTTAAAATTGGAGAAGGTCAGGGAATGTCAGAGTTCCACTGTAGATGTGGCTAAGCATTTAAAGATAGCTGTTCATTATTTTACGATTAAACATATATTCATTACTGTGTCCTTTATGAAGATGACCCAGTACTGATTCAGTATAAGAATTCTAGTGAGGAACGAATTTGAACCTTGTATATCATGTCAGTAGCTGCAGGAGACAGGGTGTGTTTTTCTATATGTAAAAGAAAGGGCAGGTACAATGCCAGGTGTAATCACACGAGTTTTGACCTGCTGTGGCCAATAAGTTTATAGTCTTTGCAAGTGAAAAAGAAATAACGTGAAGTTGTTGCATATGACCCGAGTAGTTGAAGTCCGGAATATTTATATAGTATATGATAGAGATATATATTGTAATATTTGTCAGGGTAGCTCTGTAGAGCACAAAGAACAAGATGCAATGTGCCTTTATGAAGGGTAACTTTGACTTCTGCTTTCCTGAAACTATAACTACGTGTTACAGTGAATCTCCCGATGCTCCCAAATGATTATTACAGCTGTTAGCAGTGGGGATTTTTAACCTAGAAAGAGGTACACTAGTGGGTCATGGAAATGAGACTAAAATCCCAGGGTTTTCACAGGCCCTGTGCCCTTGCTCTCCATGTGCGGGTTGGCGGATAACAGAGCAGCACAGTATCATGTGGTGTCTATAAGACACTGATTCCAAACTTTTCACAGTAGCCTCTCAAAGTGCCTTGTGGCTGTTATAGACAAGCACATGTACTGTCTGCTATTGAGGGTGATCTGGCCATTTTGAAATAAAGAGGAGGGATTAAACTCTCAATTTGTGAGCAGTGGAAAGTGTTTTGTAGTCCCGCACTGCTTTAGCTAAAATAAGATTCAAGTGAAGCTTTTCTGAATGTGAAAGTGATAGTGATGCAGATGTTGTCTGTATCCATAGGGAAACCACCAGAAACCCACATAAATCATTTTCTAAACTTCTTAAAGAACAAGCCAAGTAACCTTACATGAAGTAGTAAATTAGATAAATATGTCCACACAATAATATAAAGTGGAAATTAGGGAAACAGTAATAGAAGGGAGGGAAAAGCTTAAAAATAGCTAAATAAATTTGGCCAGGAACTGGCCTTGAAATTTTAGGATTAAAGTTGACATTTCTGGGCCTTAAATTGATTTTATTGTACTGATCAGTACAGTTATAATTGAATGTCGATGACTTTGAAGTAATTCCCTGAAGCATTAGCATTACACACAAACAAGTTTGATATATTTTAAATATGTCTTTAGAAGGATGCATGGGCTCAATTTTTGGAGATCTGGAGGTCTTTGGAGATTCTACAGGTCTTACCTGTACCTTGGAAAAACATCATAATTTGCTGTCGTCCTATACTGAATCGGCATCCCCAGGAGGAAAGGACAGTGTAGTGAATCTCTTGAAATGTTGCTTTGAATTTTTAGTTCTCCTAAGATCATATTTGCTGTGAATACAATGCTGCCTTTTGAGAGCTGCAAATTAAGTAGGATAAAATCCAAGTGCTTGGTTACCAAACTCTTGAGTGGGGAGTCCTCTGTGGTTTTGTTGCCCACGTATATGAGATAGAGAATTGATTAAATGCAGTGGTCTTCTCTGTCTCTCTTTGAAAATGACATCCCTTCAGGGTGGAGCAACTGGTAAACAAAATGCCTGTGAGTGTTCTCACCTGGATAAGAATAGTAGGAAGTAGGTTTATGCTTGCCTCAAGGTGATAATATGATGTAAAATATTCAGAGTTGTTCAAGTTCACAGACAAGGAAGCGAAAACCCAGGTATACCTGGATTCTGCTTTCATGTGGAAAAAGTTTTAAGAGGTTCAGATCTAAATTCTGCCTTTGTCAGTAAGCAGCATAAGTGCTTAGGGAAGTGTATAATAGCATAAAAATTAAGATATCTTAACAGATAGTTGCTTAAAGTACTAATATTCCTGTTGCACAAAAAAGGAGAAGTAATTTAATTTTTTTTCCCCCAAGAACTACTATTAGACATAGCTAAGGCACTAGTTTCCTTGTGTAGCTTGTCTTTGCCTTATTCTGTAGTGTTAAATTGTAGCTTTCTCTCAAGACTGCATTGCCTGTCTCTTACTGGCTTCTGTCCCTGAGCTCATCATGAAACCCCATTTCAGAACGTTGTACTTAGGCTCGTAGATTAATTGTATATAACAAGACTACTTTTGAGGTCCTGATAGTATTTCCTGTTAGTCAAGATGTCTAGAGCTCTCATGACAAAATATTAAGACAAAGTTTAGCTACAGAAAAAGTTTGGAAAATCAAAACAAAGGAGTTCAACCTTGGTTCTGAACCACAGACCAATCTAATCAAAGGTGTGATTCTCCTTCCACTACCATCACTGTCCCTATTAAGTATTCTTAGAGTTCCTCCAAAGAACCCATGCTTGGCTGTAACAAAATGAGGATAGAATTAATGGTGAAAGCCTCTGTGAAATGTCATAGCTATAAATGAGGATTAGAGTGAATAGGGAGAGCAATCTGAAATGCTCCAGGAATGCAAAGAAATTTAAATCTTATTTTGACCTATATCTCTGTTTTCACCTTTTGTTTTCCCCTCCCTTCATCTAAGAGTTCCTGTTCTCTAGCCTCTGCTAATTTTGCTTTTAGTAGTGATCATTAAAGGTGTAAGGATCCCATTTCACCTGCAAGTGACCAGTGAAGGGCTTTAATTATTCTATATTTTCTTGAAGTACTTGTCCTGGTTGAATGTTTACAGACTTTTTCACTTGTGCTTGATCTCTAATATTCTTTACATTGCAACAGTTTATTTGGAGGAAGTGTATTGAATTTTATTTTTCCCCAAATTTTGGCTTGGGTTTTCATTATTTGTATTTCCTCACTGTGGTGTTGCGCAACAAGAAAATTTTGCACAAATGCTTTTCTATTCTTGAAGTTTGCATCTGATAAATCTTGCATTTGTATCTTACTTAGTTTATCTCCAAATAGAAAGTGAAATGTCAAACAAATAATTTATATGCAGAAATAGTGAGGCATGGTTTGGATAGTTTGAAGTAGAATTAAAATATACAGCACATATGTAAAATAAAATTTTTGGGTGGAGGAAAGGAAATTTACCATGCCTTTTGGAAAATATTTTCTGATCTTCCAAAACTACATGGTGTGTATAAAAGAACATGTTTTAAAACAAACACAACCATTTATTTTCAGTTACCAATGTGTTTATGAGCTAATTTTAAGATCAGATTTTCAGTCTTGTCTTATTTCTTAATTTAAATCCAGGTATTTAAATTCTACATAGATAAATATTGTCAGTAAAAATGACCAGCTTTGTGGTATAATGCAGTATAATTCTCAATCATGTGATACTGTCAGTTTTCATTTAAAATCAACTTTTTCAAAACTTATTTCTAAATGAACTTAATCAGATTAACTTCATTTAGTCACATCTGTTCATGATTGTTTTCCCCTTTTACTAGCCATACAAATCATGAAATTAAGCTAATTATATACCATTATCAGCTGCAAAGAACTAGTTTCAGTTTTATACCTTTTAATTCCCTGCAGGAGATTAAAGCTTGTTTTTTTGTTAATATGTAAAGTGCAGTAACTTAAATGGATTTCCCCACAGTTATTGCCAAAAGGATTAACTGGTTTATTATTGTTTTCACTATTGTAAATTGGTTTTAAAACATTACATTTTATGATGTTTCATTGATGGCAATGCTTGTCATGCTATTGAGAAACCTTTTCCAAATAAAACTGCTATATAGGAGTAATTGCTATACAGCTATAAAGCAAAAGAAATAATAATCCTGTCAGAGTATTTATTGATAGTAACATCTGATTTTTATCTTCTCTGCTCCTCCCTCTTTTTTGGGGGATTTGGGGATACTGCCCTCACACAGGTGATGATGAGCAGAGTGATTGGTTTCATGAAAATGAATCTGGTGGAGCATGCGGAATTACGGGGGTCCTTCCATGGTGGGAACAAGAAGACTCTACAGAACTGGAGAGAGAATTGCCTGACCCAGTCTTTGAAAGTATCTTAACTGGTACTTTCCCTCTTATGTCCCGTGCAGGGAGGAGAGGTAAGTAGCAATCAAGCAAATGCAAGCTGTAGAATCACTTGGGTACAGTCAAAAGATACTTGTGGATTATACAAAACATGTAAAATGTGGGCAAGGTCTTGTTTCCTTTTGTTTCCATTTGTTTCCATTTGTTTCCTTGACCTAATTAATTTTTAATATATCATTAGAGAGAAATAACTCAAAGTCAATTATTAGAAGAGTCAGAAAGTGTAAAACAGCTCTTTTTGTTATCCTGCTCTTTTATTTGTTGTCTCGATGTTGGCATTGAGAATTTTTCAGCATTATTTGAAACTGATTGTGATATTCCATTTTGTTCCTGACTTCTGCTATATTGTATGGAATTCTACAGAAGTTTATTAATTCAAAGGCTGGAAAGACTTGTGTGACCATCTGCTTTGCTTTGCTTTGCTTTATGGTCAGGCTATATTGTTTGTATAGAAGAGGAAGGGGTTCCTTTAGAGCAAGAAAATACCCTTTTTCTTTACTTCTAAAATACTTCTGACCACTGTGAATCCAGTGTAACCTATGGTAAGTTCTACCAGTGTTAGATTGAATTTACAGCTAGGAACTCACTCTTGTCCAAAGATTGAATTGTCAAACCTCAGCTTGCTGCCAAAGAATTTTGTTGTACCTTCCCTCTGCCACAAGGATCTCCTTTCACATTTGAATACAGATCTTCTAGGTGAGCAGTGGTCAAATCACTTTTAAACTACTCTGCATACTGAATGTATTGAATCCTTTTGTGAGGCTTGTTCTCTAGACACTTGGAATTGCTTCTGAGGACTTGGTCTCTGCAGATTGGCCAGATTTAACGTTTTCCAGTGATAATGAAATTGTAAGTGATGCAAAAACTACTTTCCTACTATAGTTCAGTATGTTCTGCTTGTGCAGCCAACTGTGTGTAGGTCCAGGATGGCAGTAAGAATAGCTGCAGAAATGTTAATTTTCATTACTACATATTCTTTCTCTCACTTTTCCCATTCTTTGGTCTTTGTTTCTACCAGTACAATGTTTGACAATAATAAGATGGTTTTGTTTAACAGTTCATATTGATAGATTGGTATGTAATGGTGAATTTTATTGGTTTGGTGCTAGAGGAAATATTCTTAAATCAATTTGTGCTTCTTGTTTGTAGGTTTCCAGAGTAGATGTAGTCATCTTCATGGAATGCCAGCAAGAAATATAAAAAAGGCTTCAGGAAACCAGAATGCACTGGTAGGGGTTTTCATTATTGTAAGCTCATGTGCACTGTTTTGAGAGGTTTTTCAAAAAAGCACATTCCTCTCATGCTTGTTTCCTAATGCTGTAGGTAGGTAATGGAACAGTAAGGCTCAATGCCACTGCTGCCTGATAGTGTGTGTTTGCTCTTTTTAAATATTCTGACTCATCCCACTGCAGAAGGAAGAGTCTGATCCTGTTTCTCAGCACTTGTTTTGAACTCAGTGAAGGTAAAGGGTTTCAGTGCAGATGTGTGAGGTGTGTGTGTTTAAAGGTACCATTTTCAGTATATATTTTATGTCTATATGAAAACATACCTGACTTTTCTTCTAGAATGAAAACCAAATTCTAGGATACACTATGGTGCAGTTTAGTTTTATTTTACATTTTTTTTATCCCAAATGTCTGGTTTGAAAAATGTGTTGTTATCCTCTTTTGCTTTATACTCTTTTACATCTGTGTGGTCAGGGAAAAAGGGTATATCCAAAAATTTTAAAGCAGGCTATCAATACTCCTGCCATAGATATTATGCATTTCTTTGGACTGAACCTATTCTAACACTGTAACTATAAATGAGATGTTTGGGGGTTTTTACTGCCTTCAGCCTGAAGAGCAATGTTTATAAGTGGAGGAAAACGTTCACCTGTCCTTGCATTTTTGTGCAATCTAATAATTGGATTTTCCCACAGCTTTTTTCTAAAATAAGTTTCTAATAATTTTTAATGAATTTTTTCTTTGGAGAAGGGCACGATGAGAAGAGAAATTTGATTTATTAAAATGCTAAAATGTATTAATTGTAGCACAGTCTATTCCTTTCTTATAAGAAAAGTGTTTGGAAGAGGAAGAGAACGTGGGAGATTCTTTATCAGGTGTAATAAACATAGACTGGGGCAATAGATACTGTGACATGGATTCTCTTTGTTATTGGAGAACATTAAATGTTTTCAAATTTTAATTTGCCTAAACAACTTAAGGTGCTTCTGAGAAATACAAGAGTTATTATATGTGGAGAGAATAGAAAGGAACTGCTAGAAATTTAACTCGTTTTGAAGAGGCAAGGTTTTTGTAATTGAAGTTCCTGTCCAATAATTGCCATTTGGAGCTGAGTAAGATGCTTTAAAACCTTGGCCTGTGATCTCTGCTGTTAGTGGTCGTGAATTAGATGAATGCTGTCTAGTTCTTGGTTTCCTATCTACCTATTTTTATTTTTGGTTCAGTGCTTGCTTGAGCATATCTGGGATTTGTAGCCCATTTTCTAGGCTTATTGCAATTTCACTCTGGTATTTTATAGGAGCTATTATAACTGATAGGTTAGCTTCATGGTACTGATGATACATGGCTTAACTACCCTAAAACCTGCCTTTTCCTCTAAATTGTAAAAAGGTGATTAAATTTCAATTGATGAAGATATGCTGTGGATGCATATATATAATGAAAAATCCTAATGTTTATTTTCTGCTATGCTTTCTGGATTGTCCTTAGGAGCCCATTTTGTCTTCCACTCATGATATCCCATATATAATGATGGTATCGTAGTTCCCGTTATAACAAAAATCCAAACCAATCTACTAAAGACTGATAATTCAGTTACCTCCAGTTATTAAATATATCATTTGCATATTGTTGTGGAAGAAGGCTGGCATGTGCATGGAGCTTCTAAGTCACTCTGTTTAGGCAGGAGTGCACATACAGAAGGGATGTGCAGTTAGCTCTGCAGATGCAGTTTTGTGACCTCCTTAATGGCTATTTATGTTTGTGGGCACATCTGCTGCATCCCTCTTTGCAAACATAGCTATATAAACCAGAGCTTGTGTGCTTCCTTTGTCAGTGATTGCTTCGTAAAGAAAATCTTCTTTAGATACTTCAATCCAATGACCAAAAAAAAGCGTCATTTAATACCTGTGACATCTGATAACACAGAACAAGAAGTAATTACTGCTATTAGATGGTAACAGTGAAGAAGAGCAAGAATGCTTTTAGAAAGATTAATATCCTGAGGAAAGAACACTGCAGACTCAACTTATTGAACAGAATTGTGGTGTGAATTAATTCTTTTTTAACAGCAAGGAGTCTGATGTCTGTATCACTGCTTTTACACAGGCTTGAAATGGAGACAAAAGTAAAAAAAAAAAAAAAGGAGTTTCCTGTTGAGATACACTACCTAAAGGCACATATTGTATCTTGCATTCAGCCTAAGGATGTGTAGTTTGTATCTAGGGAACGTGAACACACAGTTGGCCCTTTTCATGCAGTCAAAGCTTAAGGTTTTTTTAAAAGCTTGGTTGAAGGCTCACAATTAGAGCAGCTAGTGAAGCCTTGGAGAGATCACATGTTTAGAGAAGGGAGAATGAATAGCTGTGATAATGCCTTGATATATCCTCATCCTCTCTCAAAAAATGTTTAATGCCCAAGTGTTTGGGTCTTTTCTTGTAAGAGAAATATCAGGCTAAGAGTGTGAATATTGCTTGCTATAGACCAAGAAAACTGCCAGCTCATGTCATGTTCACACCACAGTGGGACCTGAGGATCAGAGGAAGAATGCTGCTCTTTATGGACCAGTTAGTGAACTTTAATTTGAAAGTAGCCACAGCTGGCACTTAGATTCTGTCCACAAGCTTTTTCAATGTTTCATCCATGAGTTACTTAATTTGAGCAAACTCAAGGAGCTTCTATTATGTATACTGCCTTTGAATCAAAATACTTGATGATCATATGAGAGAGAGAAGTAAAAACCTAGCATGCAAATACTTTGAAATTCCTTACCTAATCCAATGTGCAGATTTAGTGAGTTGTCATACAGCAGGTGATGACTGAAAAAGCTGAGCTAGAAAATGAAAAAAAGAAATTATTCATCACAATTGACTTATATCCTTTTGATTGTCTGGTTCACTTAAGATAGGTATGTTTTAATAGATTGTGTAATTAAATGCTTTGTCAGACATATATTTTGGTTTTCAATTATAATGCTGGCTTTTCATGCCTTCTTTGCTTTGTTTTGTGACTGAATCATTTGTAACTAAACTTTATTTGAAAATAAATAGAAAAACGTGGGTTTTCTAATACCATGCCAAATTGATAGTAGTAGCTTTGTAGTTGCCCAACTTAGTACTTGACTGAAAATTTTCACTTTTGTTCACAACTCCTTCATACAAATAAGAGAAGATTTTTAAAATCAGTGCTGCTGTTTTAGCTATTCCTTGTGTGGTTCTAGATGGTTTCTTCCCTGAGACAGAGAAAGATATTGTAGGGTTTTGTTTGAGAACTTGTATGTGTTGTCTCTTCCTGCCTGTATTCCCTGTCTGGCTGGAAGCTGGTTAGTGATTTCACGGAGGTAAAGTCCAAAAAACATGATAAATAAAGATGCTTTCTTTTGACTCTACCAATTTTTCCATCCATCACCTTTATGTCATGGGTTTTGGTTTCATTATATTAAACACAGCTTATATTAGGTCTTGCACTCCTAGACTGATTTATTTTTTTGCACAGCTGTACTATTGAGCTTGACTATACACAGCTGTAATTATTCAAAATGTGCTTAAAGCATGCAAGCTACATTTCCTGTTATATGAAGGTGTCTGGGTATTCCTGTCAAATGCTGTGACTCTTCTTCAAAAGTTCAAAAATAAAAGAGCTTTTCTCAAAAATTCTTGGCAGATTACTAGTCTATTGATGTGAGGAGAAAAGATGCATTGAGCACTCATGCTTTTTTTAAACTGTTTTCAAAATGTGAAGTCAAATCAAGCATTTCTGTTTTTAATTTCTATCAACTGAAAAAACAGCTAGGTGTTTTCAGGAGCTTTTTTCTTGTCAAAATATTTTGGAAATAAAGTGAAATGTTATTGGGTAAGAAACCTTGCTATAGATCCAAGGAATATTTCCTTAAAGAACAGTTTGGGCATTGTTTTTACAATATAGGCCAGAAGCCTCTTTGTGAATGCTCTGCAACTTTTGGAAAAACAGTGCTTCTAAAGTTAAAGTGTTTTTGGTGATGTGGAGAATTTGATTGCGTTGGATGAATAGTATACAGTCAGATAAAATAATTCAGTATCAGTGAGGTGCATGTAGGAATTTATCGGTGGTGTATTAATTGTTTTCTTCAGTTAATGATTTTCTGTCATTTGGAGCGATAGGGTCTAAATTAAATTCTGTAGAAATGTGCCAGTATTAGATTATTGCAAAACCAAACTTTTGTTGGATTCTGCACTTTGATTCATTCAAGATCAGGAATCTTAGGCCTCTGTGTCTGGGTGTGACATTTTGAAACCTTATGCTGCTGAAACTGGAAATGAATGTACCTTTAACTGCATAAGAGGGTAGCGGTTTTTTGGTTTCGTAATGGTCTTATTAAGATTTCCTGTCATCAAAAATATTTTCAGCTATATTAAAATGTTTCTCAGTATGCTTCTCCTTTTCTTTTCCTTGGTTTTAATTATCTTAAATTGATATCTAGTTATGTAAAACGTAGTGAATAAGTCACGCTCTTTTAATCCTCTCTTTAACTCAGTACCTTAGTTTTACAAAAGAGGGATAAAACTTCCTTAAGGAGTCTGTGGTTTCCTGCACTTACGTGCTTCCTGCAGATATATTTTTTTCAGGCAGAAAAATTCAGCAGAAGACATGTTGCTGTGATGTCAGTTTTAAGCCCCACCTATGATTCTTCCAGTGCTGAGTTACTATTGGCAAAAATGCTGCAACTTTCCTGAGGAATGAGTCAAATGGCACACTTCTAGACCTCAAAACTTAGTGATATTGAAATAGCGTTATTTTATGAGAAAACAATAGTTTCACATCTAGCAGAAGGTGTCCCTTCCCGTGGCAGGGAGGTTGGGACTAGATGATCTTTAAGGTGCCTTTCAACCCAACCCATTCTATGAACAAAGGGAAAAAAAGCTTCAGTCAAATTTCAAAACCCCATGATATACAGCGTAGGTTTCAAACAAGAAATGTAAGTATTGTGGATGATGTTGAAGTATCTGTGATGTCCTTCATGTATCTATAAGTGTTTGGAGGAACTACTCACTGTTCTTACACCTTTTAATCCTCACTATGTATTCTGCATAGTATGAGCTTCTTTTTTCCACAAATTAATTTTGCAGTGCATTTTTGCTAAAGCTTTCACCTATGCTGATGCAAGCCTAACATAACTTCCATCTGCCATGGTAAGCACCTGATGGAAGAGTAAAGCTGCTTAGTGGCTTTCATAATAGCTTAGCATATTTGCTCATCAGAAGGATCATAATTATACTTTTATCATTTTTCATGGTAGGTCAGTAGTTCTCAAAGTGGTTCTCATCACTAGTTGTACCCATGGTGGTACCCACATGTAAGGTACAGTTGGTTTTTATTTTGATTGTTCAAGGCAGAGCACTGGAATTAATAGATTGGGTTTGTCAGTATAGATATCATTGTTACGAAGGGCTTTGAATTCTACCTGTCATTTATGAGATTTATGGTTAAATGAAGTCTGGCTTTTACAAACAGTTTGCTTCAACTGACAGTGATTTTTGTGTCACCTTTAAATTGTCTAATGAAAATCTTTGGTCATCTTGGTGTCATCAAATCAGTAAAGAGGCACAAATAGTTGAGCATTTCTGTCTCATTTGAAGCTGCAGTTCACTAGACAAAAAAAAGAGTTACAACTAATAGATGTTTAGATTTCAAGAAATCTGTTTGGTCAGTTTTATTATTAGTCCTGCTAGCTACGTATAAAACCTCTCTGCCATAATTAAAATAGCTAGAGAAATCCTCAGATGGTTTGTAATGGTTGTAAAGGCACTAGTTGGTGAAGGGGATCCCTGTGGATTTTTTTTATTCTTTCTTCTTTATCTTTTACGTTGTCAATTGAAGTGCATAGTCTTGATTTGTGTCCTGCTTTCATTCTTACGAGATCTATGACTATCAAGAAAAAAAGTAGTTTAAATGCATCAGGCAATTAACAGCTTGTGGAGATAACAATTGTACTTTATCAACAAAATGAAGATCTTATAAATGTGACTGCTAAAAGGGAAACTCCCATTTGTTCCGCAAAGCTTGCAATGGTTTTTCTTGGTATAGTTGACCTGCTGTGACAATCAAAGCATACCCTTAGAATATTAAAGATTAACTTCTGTCTAGCCAAGTGAATGTGGTGACTTAGTCTCTTCTTGGGCTCTCAAGTGTAGTGTCAAAACTAGCATCCCACTTCAGCGAAATAGTTGCCCTCCAGCATTAGTCTCAGAAATGCCAAATGTGCTGCTCAGTTTTTTAAATGCATTTTGTGGTTTATTCATGGTGACAAGTGCTATGAACTGTTAGTCTAAGCAGTGTTTCTTGTAATCCACCTCAACCCAACTGCTCAAATGATTGTCATCTACAATTTCACTTAAGTTTATTTTAAAGAAGGACAAATAGCATTATGATATCCCTTTCATTCTTCTGTTAGTGTGTGTCTTGAAGACATATTTAATACAGTTTTACAGCAGTCTTCACAGATCACAATGATTCTAAAAACCTCTGACCTCAAAATATGAAGTAACATTATTCCTCTTGTTTTCTGCAGCTTATTAAAAGAAATCCCATTTTCTGGTGTGTGTCTGCATGAAATGTTTCTTCTGTAGACATTTGGAATTCACTTATTTTGACTTCCTGAGTCCTTATGGGTTCTTTGATGTTTTATGTTTTAGTTCAATTCTAATGGAAAGACATTTTCTTCAAATTACTCTTAGTATCTTTTTTGCAAAAATTACACAGTTGTGTCTCTTCTAGAAACTTCTTAATGCCTTAAGAGCAGCATTTAGAAGAATTAATGGTAGAACAGAATCTTGTATCCACAGTCATGTTAGGAGCTGTATTTCCTTGTATTGACGGGGGAGTTGATCATTTAATGCTGAGAACAGATAGAAAAACACATGTAATAGACAAGGAGCACTTGCACAGATACTGTTGCTTACCTGATAAGCAACATCTCATTTATGCTGTAATAACATCATAAGTGTCAAGCAAATCATGACAGTGATTTTAGGGAACATGTTGTTCACCATTTTTTAACTGAAAGCAAGTACAAGATCAACTACAGCTCCTAAACAGTTGGGAGTTTCTTGCTAATTCAAACTATTCTAACTCATTCACATGAATAGGTTTTTCCATCCGGGCTACTGATAGATGGAACAACTTGAAAATAGTCCCATCTATTTTTTCAGTTGCTTTTCATATGGTGGACATCTATAAGGAAACTGGCACTTTAGATATGTATCTGTTTATCTCTAGACATGTAGATTAAGCCTGTTAAAGTGATCTTCTAGATTTGTTCTAGTAGTTTATATGCAGGTGCACTCATTTGTTTTGCTCACTAGTTCTGTTCTAGAATTATTTTATGTAATACATACTAAAAAAATATCTGTGAAAAGTGATCAGTAGCATATAATATCTTATCTTTCAAATCATTACTGTAATGAAATGGTGGGAAATTAGAATATTTTAATCTTGTTTGATTTATAGCAATAGCTAAAATCCAAACTCCAACTTAAAATGTTGGGGGGTTTTTATATGCACAAGCTGTGTTCATATAGCTTGTACCCAGAGTAAGAGGTAGCTGTAAAAATAGTGAATTAAACTGGATCTTTAGTGTTCTTTCTAGCAATTCATCATGAAAATGCATGTATCAAATTACTTCAAAATACAGGACAGAAGATAAAGCAGGAAACATACATAATGCATTGCATTGAGGTTGAGTCGTCCAAGAAAATTACTCCTTGTTTTCTAATGTGAAAGATTATATGAGAATGGAGAGGTATTCCTCTGCCATTCAATTTGATTGCTCTGATTTAGTTAGTTAGATGTAAAGTCAGTGTTCTAGAACATGTTAAATATAACCAGAAAAGAGTGGAGTAAACCATAGTTATTGTACCTAACTTAACTTCTGACTTAGCTGGAAAAGTGACATGTTTGCAACCGTTTTGTTTCTTGAAATAAGAAAACCAAATGTGCACGTAGTTTTGAGAAGGCAGAAAAGTACTCAAAACTTCTCAGGGACTGCCTCTTCCGATAGTTATCACGTATTTACAGCAAGTATGCATGTAACTGAATGCAGAACCTTGTCTTTACAGAAATTTAGGCTTTGTTTAATATGTTTCTCCAACTCAGTTTGAAGATCTGTTAGAACACTTTCTTAAACATGTCTATCCAGTGTCAGAGACAGCAATGCTAACTTTAAAGAAGACCGGTAAGCAATCCTAGAAAGGTCATTCCCGAAAGATAATCAGTACATTAATAAGGCTCTGAGTTGTGAGGTGAGAGACAGAAAAACTCAAAGCTCCTCTATTTAGTGGTCTCTTGATGTTGTGGGAAAACCCTACATAAAATGTTGGTATGATGTTTTCAGAGGAATAATAATTTTAGTTTTGTGTGTAGTAAAACCACTTGTCCAGTTACTAATTATTACATATAGTAATAAACAGGACAAGAAGAAAAGGTTTATTAACATTAGCACTTCCAGCTGGAGTGGTTCAGGAGTGTATTAGTCCTCACCTGTTAATTACTGTCCCTTTAGCTGGGACATAGCAGCTACTTTTTTTAGCTTCTTTTCAAAGTGAAGTCTATATTCTAGTAACTGATCAAGTGAACCCTTCCAGTTCAACAGTTTTGATAACGTCTCAATATCTGTTCTGCTCAGCCCCTTAAAATTTGACTCAGCAGACTCTTTTACTTCTGATCTGATTTTTGTTGTGGATGGTTTTTCCTTTTCTCGCTACTTATTTTAGATAGACCCTCATTTGACAGGTGCTTTTAACACCTGCATTCACAAGTAGGAGACTAACTTTGTTACTCTGTTATTTCTCAGCTTTGATTTAGCATTCCTGCAGATTATAGTTTTAAAGGTCAAGGAAGAAACTTCTCAGTTCAGAGAACTGAAAATTGTTTATTTAACTAGTCATTTTTCCTTACTGGTAGCTGATCGGCAAACTGTTGCAACTGTCTATCTATAGATGTATATTTCTTTAAACATTTGTGTAGTTCACTTTAAAGAGCTTTTTAGATAAAATGTGTCCCATTTCCCCTTCACCCTGACCCGTTTGCATTGGATAAGGCTTCTGAAAGCCTTATTTTACAAAGACCTAAACACATAAATACGGTAGGTTGCATTTTTATTCTCTGTAGAATCTAGTCAAACTGAAAAAATAAACCTTTTTCCTGTTTTCTGTCACACTGTTACGCTATGAAAAAGGAAGCATATGTATGGAAATGGGGATTTTGTTGCCATACTGCAGCTCTCTTGTTTGTGTTTTTTAAAAATCTGGACTCTAATAGTTGGCACAGGTCTAAGGCAATTTAAGATTATTTGCAGTACCTCAAGGAACTTCAAGAACATTAACTGTTAGAAGTTACTCTAAGCTCACTTTTCCATGCAGCAAAATATAGATTTAAAGAAAAGAGAGGAAACGACGCCATAAAAACAAGAAGGGGGCAGGTTTGCATAAATAAAAGCTACCATTTCAGTGTTAAGTTGGGCATAAATATTATAAAATATATTGTTATACCTTGTTCAAGAGAACATTTTAACTATATTTTTTTCTGATTGAGAGTAAATATTATATATTATGTTACTATTATAGTTTAAAAACTCTGAAGGTTTTATTAAAGTTTTCTTTGTACACAAAGCAGAATCTTTATAAAATTAATTCCCCTATATCAGTGATGCAGATTTTCATGTGTGGGGGGTTTTGTTTCAGGAAAGAAACTTCATTTACGTAGGATATTTTACTGAATCTTATATTAAATATTACTAGAATGTGGAAAATGTTTTAAAAATATTTGGGGGTTGATGGATTGGTACTTTTCAAAGGGAAACAAAACACTAAATATTTCTAATCCTGCATTATTTACCGCATGGGTGGTTAAATGCTACTTTAAGCCCCATAAAATTAAAAGGGAGAAATCTGCCAACTGTAGCAGGAATTGGATTTAGGAAGAGTGGTACAGAGCCAAAATATTGCTACAGAATTAAATGTCAAAAATCTTCTTTAATAGTAGATATATAGTTCACAGTGTCTGGTTATGATTAATACATTTAATCTAAATCACTGAAAGTTGCTCTCTCCTTTTCCATAAAATACAATAGGACACAAATCAGTTTTACTGTAGGTGGATAACAATTGGAAAATAATGCATCTTCCCGCCCAATAAATTGTCAGTTATACCTTTTAACTAAAATCGATTCATCTTTCCAAAATTTATTACGATTTCTAATAATAAATCTTTTCAAATGTTTATTCATTTGCTTTTTGATACATTTGTGCCACTTTTGCTATGGTCTAATGTTTTTTCTTTTGATTCATTGTAAATTAGAAAATCTATTTTGAGTCAATTTTCTAGTTAAGAAGTTAAAATCTATAACCTAGCCACTTTTTCATAGTCTCCTTTGCACATTTTAATACCCTTGAACTTAGATCCAATCCAGTAAATTCTGATCAGAAGGTGATTAAAAGACTTTTCACTGCAACTTCTTGACTGAGGGCCAGATTCGTAAAACAAGTATGTGTGAGATTGTTAGCTGGTTTTTTTCTGCACATCTCCCTGAGTCAAAGAGGAAGATTAAAACAACTATTGCAGATGAACAGATACATAGGTATTGGTCAAAGATTTTTAACATGGGCAATCAGAATTGCTCTTGTGAATTTGAACCCAAGAGGGTATGATAGAAACCCTGTTTTGTTGTCCCTTTTTAATAGCAATACAATGATAGTAGTGGTGATTGCCAAAGCATACCGTATGTGTCCCTTTATTTGTGGTGTCTGTAATTATCCACTCTTCAAGTGTGATCATCTGTTGTGTAGTGTTCTTGTGTTACACATTTTTAAGAAGAAAGTATTTTTAAAGAAATTTTTCATCACTTTCTCTAATGATTGATCTTCTAATCTGCGTTGTGAAATTGTGTTCACTGTTGAGCAGTTTCCTGCTCTGTGTATTATAAAATGTGTCAGAGAGGGATAGTCTTATTTTTTTAAAAACCTCCCAATAAGCATATTTCCTGTGAAGATCCAGTTATAAATGTGATCTTAATCAGATTTCTGACAAAAACTTTGTATGAGAAGGTTAATCGAGTATGTTGCCATCTCAAATTTCTTAAGGCACAAATGTGTTTTGTTTATAATACAAATATCAATGTTGGCAGAATAGAGGAAGAAGGCTACAAAATGTTTCAAATATACATTTTTAATTTGAACTTGATCTACAGTATCACTTCTTGGCAAATTTGTGTAGCTGAAAGCATCTTGGGCTTTAAAGTGATTGATTCCGAAGTTAAAAAAATCATTTGTGTGGATGGATTGGAATTCATTAATTTTACTAATTACACAGTGAAGAAAACAGATGTTTTCTTAGGCAAAGATCAGGCTTTAATTACAGGTCTTACCTGCTCATCTAAAAATAGTGTCAATATGTTCGTGTTTCTGTCTCAAAAGTTAATTTCTTATTTTTATATGGAAGTATGGTTCTGTTGCACATTTTAAGACTTACTCTAATTTCGTACAAATACAAACCTAATACTTAGAGTACTTATTGAGGGGTACGTATCTCATAATGCATGTATTAACATTTTTCAAGAGTCAGCTGGGTGAAAAACACCTCTTTAAAATATCGAAATCAGTACTACCTAGTGCTACTCTATTTCCAGTTGTAATAATGTGTTACAAAAAGAGTCAAAAACACTTACAACAAAGCTGAGTTTTCAGCAATTATATAAACCTATGTGACCTCCCCTTAGGACTCCTTATTCTGAGATATGTAGTCAATAGGACTACAGCCTACATGAGAGAGGCAGGGTAAGCTGCCATAGAATTAGAGAAACTCTAATCACTGTAAGTGTTGTCTGTTTTAATTGCTTTAAATATGTATTTGTCACTGCCATGGGGCAGTGGAAATTACTTAACTACTGCTAATAATTGGCAAGATCCAAAAGACCTTTGACAGGAGCATTTGCAACTGAAGATACATGATCTATAGCAAGAATAACTGTTTTTACCATATTCTTCTGTATTTGGAAGAAGCAAGTGAGGAAACAAGCATCAGTAAGTGTAACTGGTATAATGAACATTAAATGGTGTAAACTGATGCTGGGGTGTCAGTTAACTCAGAAATGTAACAACTGTCATGTTAGAAATGTGTGATCATTTTAACTTTGTGTAAACTCTTTCTAACTTCAAAACATCATTTTCTCAGAACTACATTATACTGTCCTTTCTCAGGCTTTACTGTTGCCAGGGTGCTTTATTTATTTCAGAAAATGTATATGTTGCATGAAAGAATTCTCATGTCTTTTCGGAGGAAATGTGTTTTCTTCTGAATTAGAACAGTGAGCACAACTTCTAAGAAAATACTGAGATGTGTGTACTGTAAAGCAACACAAAATGACAAAACATAAGCAGAGTCAATATAACCCGTTAGTAACAAACTCCAGTGGTTGTCCAGATGTTCCATTACAGTCTGTTCTTCCTTTTAAATGTTACAATATGGGGAAAGGTACTTTTAAAAACAAACTTCTTGGGTATTTTTTTCAAAGTTTTGGTTAGGGGGATTATTTTTGGGTTTTGGGTTTTTTTCTTTGGAGGAAGGTTTGTATGTCGTGTGCTTTCTTCAGGGGAGTTACAACTGCAGGTGGTATGATCAGAGCTCTTCGACAGTCCTAGAGTGCAGCAGACCCAAAATCTCTCATGAACTTGGAAAACTTCATTATGCCTACCTGCTTCTAGTTGTGGTGGTGTATTGAGAGGTTGTGGGACCTTGGAGAAGTAGGTCTTTAATCATTTAGTGATCTTTTAATTCTAGGTTAATAGATATGAAAGTGCTGTATTGTGCTAGATTGCATCCATTGTATCTGTAACCTGCTAGTTTATCATGTAGTGATGAGGATAGTAGAAAATACTTTCAAACAGAGCTTCACTAAAATGCTACCAAAATTATCCAGTATTATTCAGACTATTGATATACTCTTTGTTGCTGGTTTTTTTCAGATAATTTGGTGGCCTTTCAGTTAATATTATTGAGTGTTTTTTCTGTTCAAAAGTTCTGGATTTCTTTTGGATGTGTTTCTTCTACAGATTTTCCATTAAATTAGTAAAGCAAAGAAACTTAATCTCAAAATAATTGAAATGGGAACATTGCAATGTGAAGAATGTGCTTGAATGAATAGCTCTCAGTACTCATCGTGGATAACTGTTTTGATGGGATACTGAGTGTTGTTACACCATCCACTTTGCAGTTTTGCCTTTGTTGCCATGGAGATCAACTGTAAAAGTATTATTCTTGAAAGGAGATTAATTCTTGCCTCCTGTGCATGGAAGTGTTTAGGGAACAGGTGAATGTTTAGACACTCTTGCTTTGGAAGCTAAATAATATCCTTGAGGTATTGTCCAGTGTGCTGTCTGTGGCTTTCAAAGTGTGTTACCAAGCGCAAATATTTCTTACGCCTTCAGAAGAAAATAAACAGGCTCTTGTGTCTACCTTAACCTAAAGGGAGACAGAAAACTGCCTGGAGACTCAGGTACATCTGGTGTCCCCTTTATTCTTGCTGTCTTGCTGGAGGAGCTGGAAGTGGCCAGCCGTGCTGTCAGCCTGCACATAGCCCAGAGGTCTCAAATGGCCTTGACTTGCGCAAAACAGATTATTCCAGTAGGGTGACAGAGCTGGTCGGCCGTTACGAGAGCTAATCAAAGCAGACACAAACCCAAGTATAATACTGGTTATTAGAAACTCTGCTGGCATCAGGCTAATTAAATGTAAACACCTAAAGCATTCATTTATTTCATTATCAAAATTATCAAACTGGTGAAGTTCCCACAGCTGGGGAGAGGTGGGACTTTTTGACCTCACTTAACCTCTCTAGTATAACTAAGAGGATTTGTCTTGGCAGCCCCCTGTCCAAGGGGAGATCATCAAAACCATTAATGATCTATCCTTTGGCAAAATGCCTGGCACAAATTCTCTCGGAGCAGACTTTAAAAAGCTTTGTGTGCTTTCCTTAGCATACATCTTTTGACTGAGCATTCTGAGGAAGTTGATGGTACTTGTCTAGGTTTGTACATCAGTCTTCTTAAAGTTTTCATGGTTTTGTGCTTTGTATAGACCAGTCTTCTTGATCAACATGTCCAGTGTTCCTTAGTATGATCTAGATGTTGTGTGGCCTGAAAAAAAAGTATTGTTTATTGTTGTTTGAGCATTTCAGAACTTGTCTCTGAAGAACAGCTTGGAGAAGGCTGGCTAACCCCAGGCCCTTTAAGTGTTCTCTCACAAAAGTGATAACCCAAAACAGGAGTCCTCCTCAATTCTTTCAGTGCCAGTTACTCCTGATCAAGGATTTCCTGAGTGTTTGGCAGAGTCTCGTCTACTGTGCTGCAATGGCTGATTTGAAAGGTGTCAAACAAAAGAGGTTAGATAAACAGGATTTTTTTGGCAGGCACTGCCATGAGTTTTTGTCATAGGTAGCAGGATAGTAGGTTGTGAAAGGCTGAGACTGGGGAGAACCCTTTTGAGATTTTCCTGGTGTTTTGCCATGTGCTTTCTTTATAATTTGTTTTGCCTCTTTCTAGTGGAGCAAGTCAACCTAAGAACTATGGATTATACCAGTCCTTGGCTTGTTATCTTTGTGTTTCTTTGTCTTGCCAAGAGATGTTCTGGCTAGGTATTGATAATTCGTGTGCTCTCCTGGCTGTGGATGTTTCTGAATTCCATATGTATTTTTGTTTATATTGGGAAGCGCTGACTTAGTTTTGTGGGCTGGAAAAATGGGTGCTGCATCTAGGACTTTCAGTAACAGAAGTGCATACATTTACTGTGTTAGATTTCACATGGCAGACTTTGAACATGTATTTTCAACAGGTTGAAGATTTACTTGAATGCCATGTTTACTTGTTGGCAATATATAAAATGCAGCTAGGAAATACAACTATTCTTGACCATCTCAAAGAATTTGAGGATTTCTTTTTGCAGCCATTTTACAATATTTTTTAGCCACAGTAACTTTAGCTCCCCCTTCACTTTTTTTCCTGACTCCAGTCTTTTTTCTGTTCCCGATGATACCCACAATTCCCTTTTCATAGCTTTTTAAATCTGCAGACATACGTACAACCATCATCACTCCTACTGCCTGTTTGAAGAGCGCCAGTGTATGATGTCAGTTTTTCCAGGCTCCACATGTGAGTTGACTGAGTTTGTGCTGATGTCTCCCAAAACACAGCGTCAAGTCAGGGAGTCCTTCAAGTCCATGATTCCTTGTGTGGATGTGGAGGGAGTGACGCCCCTCCCACTATAAGCATAGATTCAGGGTCACTTGATGAAGCTGAATAGCCACAACTCTTATGTGGTCTGATGACACGCCATCCTAGCAGTGAGGGAACTGCCTGATGTTGTTGCCAAGCCACACTTCATCATATTTGAAAAGTCATGGCTATCAGGCAAAGTCCCCAGTGACTGGAAAAAGGGAAACATTGCTCCCACTTTTAAAAAGGGGAGAGAGGAGCATCTGGAGAACTACAGACCAGTGGGTCTCACTCTTGTATCTGCTCTGTTTAGCATTTGTCCCCTTCTGGCATCTCCCTTCTGCATCCTCTTTTGTGTGTCTGCTTTTGTCTTTTGCCTCCCATTCCTAAGTACTCTTTTCACAGAAGCACCAGGGACTCCTGGTTCCATTTTGGTCCATGTTGAGTTGATTTTGTCCATCATGGAGCTAACTGGTAACATATGTGACTGGTCCACAGCAGTCCCTGACCATCACCCCACATCTCTGCAGCCCCCTGCCTCCAGTTGCCAGAACCCTGCCATTTGTGCTCAAGACAGGGTGGATAGTTTTGGTTTGGCTTTTTTTTAATGTAAGTGCTTACAACAGTACAAAGAGTAACTTGATAAAATGGGAGGGGCAGGGTTGGGGCGAGAGTTGCGTGTAAAAATGGTTTTGTTGAGGTTTTTTTCAGTTGTCTGTTGGTAATGTTACTTACACAAAATACTTGCTTCGATAAAGTGCCTTGGACAGTTAAAATTAGAATTGAAAACTGAGTACATAGATGGTACAAAACCTCTTGTGTACCTGGATAGCACCTATATGTAATGCACAGAGCTTACTAATACTAATCATACTTTAATAAAGCAATGCAAATTGCTTCTATGGTACCAGTTTGTTTCCTAACAAGGATAAAGTAAATAAATTTCCAAGTACAGTGGTTAACTTTCCCAAAAGCTGTGGTTTCTTTTCCATCTATAGAAAATCTATAGCTTTAGTAAGTAAGTTCACTATACCTCATGTGATTGTATGTTATATAATTTTCAAGAGTGACTGTATTGTTACGTTCTCATTCTTTACAGAGGAAAAAGTCTATTGAGACTTTTAACCAGATTCATAGAAGCTAAATTTCATTTATTTCATCCAGTCTGAGCCTATTACTGTCTATTAGTTAGGTATCTGAGTAATTAAAGCTAATAAAATCTAAGGAACAGAAAGCTGGGTGAGTTTATACTCTGTAAATCTGGATTTATGTCCATGTGGGTTTTTCATATCTGTCTAATAGCTGATAATACCCTTCCTTCCATTTCATAGGAATGCAAGAAGAAAATGCATACCAAGTTGAAAAGAATGTGTTATGGCAGGGATTGTAAGCATGGAATCATGTAACTTTTAAAATCAATTTTAAATATTTCCGTTAATTTCTACTATTATGCTATAGGACCAGCTTCCTAGTACTCTTTGCATGGATAAAAACAAGCTTTTGTGAAATTCTTAATGAAATATATCTTCTTTTATGCTATTGATTTGTGGTAGTTTGTGAATTTGCTAAAGAGGATTCAAGTAACAGCTTGGGAAGAAAAAAAAGGGGTGATACTGGAATACTGTCAGAAGAACCTTGAAATTGAATTACAGCTTTAATATTCAAACTGGAGCATGTATTGTTATTTGTAGTATATGTAAAATGACTTTTATAGATGAAATTTAAAATCGGTGGCGCAGAATAGGGTTTATAGTGCATGGTCTTTAAGAAGAACAAGGAAAGATCTTTGACATGGAGCATGTAGCAGAAAGATGCATATTTATTAAATAAAGGAATTTTAAAATGGGGTATGCTAAAAGAAAAGGTTGTTCTTGGTGATGTGTTAGATTATAGTATTCATTGCAAGAAATAAATGCCAAGTGTTTCTCTGTGTTTAAGTATTTTATTAAATATTATTTAGATTTACTAAAAAAACCTAAAATCATAAAAGATTCATCTTGTAAAACAATGAGGAACAGCCTTTTCAAGTGTTAGTGCTTGAGGCTTTCATTTCTAGGAGTCTGATTCTTTGTGCTGTGCTGTCAGTATCACCGGTGTCTCTAGCAAGGTGCCATGATTTCTTCCCATCCCTGGCACTCTGTCTGAATTCCTAGACTTGGCCAGTCAGGCCTCTCTCTATCTGACTTAGATACATGAATTCCAGTAGCCCACTGCATGTATTGCCTGACCCCAGACCACTAAGCTTCATATATTTATGAATAAAAATGTTAAGAGTTCTGTGTTGCCTTAAGTATGAGCTAAAAATGTCTTGCTTAATTGTCTTATTTAAGACAAAAAATAAACCAGAACCTCCCTTCTCTCTTGCATCAGTCCTGCCTTGGACTGACACTTAGCGTGACTGCAAGGGCAGGTCTGGAAGAGGACACAGAGGGAAGATCACTTGCTGTATCATCATACGTATTGTTTGCTGGACTCTCATTTCCCAGAAACATTCCATGGCATTTTCTCTTCGTGTTTTTTTTCCTTGGCATTTTCGTGGCGTCTTCTCTTCGGGTCTTTTTGACAGTATCCCTTAACAATCATCATTTCCTTCCTTACCACATTGTTTGTACTGGCTTTGGTAGTCATTTTAACACATTTTTTGGTCACAGTAGTCCTAATGCTTGGTTATGGATTGCCACTGAAGAGTGGTGTCCGCAGAGACTGAAGAGCAGGAACAGGCCTTGCTTGGCAATGCGTCAATGCCGAAAGCAACACCGCAGCTGCTATGGGGCATTGTGGCCTTCCAGAGACTGATTCAAGACAGTCATCCCAGCAAAAGGGATTTACTTGGATTGCAAGGGATAGAGTATTGTAACCAGCAACCCTCTTTCATTCAAAGTGGAAAATTTTTCATACTTTCATAAACATTCTTGGCAGTTTACCAGGAAAAGTCAGATTTTTTTTTTTTCCCCACTACTCAAATTACAGCAAAGTCGTTGTTATGTGGTGGTGTGTAAGTTGGGAGATGAAGAAGATAGTACACAAATAATCAGGTTTTGAAGATAGAACCCAAATAATCAGGAAAACAATGCAATTGTTTTCAGTATACTTTTGATATTTTGCATTTTCCACTCTTAGTGGTAAGAATATGATAAATGTTCTTTCTGAATTATTTCTCTATTCAACCTGAAATGTCATGAGAAACCTTAATAAAGAAAAATCATGATATATTAAATCACTGTCTTGTTCAGAGATATCAAATTGGCTTACTGGGCAGTTACAGCATTCTGAAATGTTACGACTTGCCAAGTATATTTTGGGATTTGCACATTCCAGTGGAGTTTAGTGGCATTCTTAAAATACCTTTTTATTTTATTGTCCGCAACCATTTCCCAGAAGCCATTTATGAATTTAGATTTTAGGTTTGGATAGGAGTTAGCTATTAGACATGAACATATCCCTGGTTGGTGTTTATAGGAAATGAGGAGGAAGAGAAATGGGAAATATTTTCTCTCTCTTTGTAAAATCCCAATTGTTGAAATCCAGTTTGAATGATTTGTACTGTCTCTTGCTTCTAATGTTCTCTGACTGTAGTTACAAGTAAAATAATAATCAGTCTTTTACCATTCATCACAAATCTAGCATAGCACCGTGGTGAATGAACAGTTGGCCTTAGTAGCACTAATTTGTTATGATCAAAGTTATAGTCCAACTTCAAATTACTATGAACTTGATGAATTCATTTACAGAAACAGCTGAAACTTTGATAATATTCCAGGCTATAGCAAGAAGGGCAAACACAAAGAAGGGCAGGAGTGCTGCCAAGAAAATATTTGGTCTATACAAGTGGTATATAATGAAGGTGACATCGTTGTTTCTAACATATGCAATTATAACTTTATAAGTTTAAGACTAATAATTTCTGAAATAATCTCTACAGTTTTTTCCCCTTTTTAAGAATAATTTATCTGCCTTCATCACAATTACCCTTCCATGGTGATGAACACAAAATGAGAATCATAAATAACTATTATGGAAGACATTATATTTTGCAGAGTTAAAAAGAAACCCCTATTTTACTTCTTTAATGTATGTTTTTAAATAATAATAATAATAAAACATCTCATGTTTTTTCTCTGTGTGGCATACTTAAGTCCACGTTAAAATGTGAAATTGGGTAATGGATTTTAGATATGTATATTTTTATTGAAAATTATTCAAACTTGTACATACTGAGAGACTCTAATTAGAAAAGGTGGTGAGTTAATTTTGAAGTAGCATAGGGAGAGTGTTGGGGGGCAGTATTATACCATAAGAAAGAAGTAAGGAGTCCTTATTTACACCTGAGACTTTTAGAGCTTTTTTTTTCTAACTCTTTCTTTTCTCCTTCTGATATTCATTTTACTGAGAGCTGCCTGAGTCTGAACTTTATAACAGTAACAAGTAGTTGGAGCAGATTGCAAAACAGAAAACACTGATAGGTTTTCCATGATGTCTTTTCTTTGAATTCATTAGGTGAATTCAAGCCAATGGTAATAGAGTTCATTTAAACATGTTCCTTCTTTTAGCTACTATATTTTCCAAAATGTTTATTTTTTGTTATGTTTCTTGCATCTGAGCTTTGCATACCGTCTTGTCTTACCTTGTCAAAAGTACCCAACAAGCAAACCCCTCTGATTTGTATGTGCTAAGTGCATAGATTTACTGCTGCAGTTTGAACATTTGTAAATTAAAATATATTGCTTGTTCCAAATGTATTGATTTACACATCTCTTTGTCAATATTAAGTAGAGCAACTTTTCCAATAAGTTAAAAAAGATCTGGCAAGGCAGGTTACATTTAGTGGATTGGTTGAAGTTTATATTTCTGCATTTTACTTGTTTGTGTGTTCTTGCTCTTTTGCCCTTTATTCTCAATCACTGTTACAAGAATTTGTAATGTCCCTTAACTGAGAGAAGATGCTGCCAGTTACACTGTGAATTCATACAGAGTTGCAGTTCTTCATATGTGACCGTTCTTGAGTTTTCTTTTTGAGTTTTCAACTCCTTATAAGTGCTTGAATACAAAGATTCTACCTAAGGTTAGGGAGTTTTTTTTAATGCCTAAAAGAACTTAACATGGGCTTCAAAGCTCTTAAGCTTAATGGTGGTGTGATAGTAGTGAATTGTCGGGAGGACTCTTTTTACTCTAAGTGCTCTTGAGTAAAATGTTACAGTTGTATCTTTTTTCAGAAGACAATATAGTCATGCCTTGTCTTCTTGTCATCAGCCAGCTGCTTGTGCAATAGTAATTTGTTTTTAGAATATGTGTACAAGGGTTACCAATGCTAGCAATCTTACTGCTTCTCTCTCAGTTCTCTTGCATCTGAATGTTAAACTATTCATTAGTCCTAAGTAAGCAAATTAACAAGTGCTTAGCAGTTGATAGGCTACAGGAGCATCCCCTACTTATTTTGTTAAAACTTCTTTGTCCATATCTCTGCCTGCTTAGCCTATTCTGCTGATTGCTGATCTGAAGAGCAGTTGAGATGTAAAGCTGGGTGTAACATCTAGTGGGCATAAGTTTGCTAGTGGAACATCAGTCTGGTGCAGATCAAGAAAACATTGTAAATTTGAGGGGCTTTTCGTCTGTAGGCTGAGGTCACATTTAAGTTCATAAAATCTTTCCAAATGCCAGGTAGATTCACCTGGAGACTGACCAGTTCCCAAAAAATGGTGGTGTGTTTTGTTTTTAAATACTGTCGTTCCTCTTGCTTGACCTCTAGAAAGTCACTGTGAGATTCTTTTTGGTATTAATGGGTGCTGAAAAAGAAACCAGTAGTCATTTTATTCTCACTTCTAAAAGGTCAAAATTCTCTCTCAGTGTGGTCTGGCTAGTGTGTATATATTGGTATTAAACATGCATGTATTTCTAAAAGTAAATGTCTGTTTTAATACAGTACTAATTTTTAATTAGAATACCTGCAGCAAGTTGAAAGAATGGATTATGATAGCACATGCTTTGTTTTAGTGGAAATAGATTAAAGAAGAAAAGAAAAATCATAGAAACATTTTCATGTTAAAAAATTCTTCATTTGAGTGACATTGGGCAGCAAGTTGTAGAGAAACTTCTGGAAATTTGGTATATAATTTCTGTGTTTAGATATAAGTTGATAGTGATTGCCAGAGCCTCATAGCAGTGGAACATGTGAGGGCCGTGCTATGAGGTCTGCGGTGTTTGCTCCATACACAGGCAAAAAAAAGTGTTTATCCATAGGTCCTGTATATCTGTACAGTTAATAGAGCTTCAAAAAAAAAATTCAACAGCTTTCTTTGTCTCTCTAAATGACATTACTTTGAACTTCTAGGCATCTTATCTTCAATTTTCTGTAATAATTGAAATGTACATATAGATTTGTATAACCTTTATTGTTGACGATACATTCTATGTAGTGGTACCTCTGTTTTTTCCAGTGTAATAAATCTGTTTTGTCAAGAAGAGGGAGAGAGGTGTGTTACCCATTGTCACTCTCCAGTGGAAAGCCAATTTTTTATTGCCTTTTTTACCTGGCTTTTCTATGGAAGTGATCTGAGCTGTCATCACTTTTCTTTCTTCCTTCTTACCTCGTCCCAGTATCTTCAGGAAATTCCAAGTTAATTTGACAATCCATTTAAATTTGACGGTCGATCAAATGTAAATTATTATTAAATACCATAAGTTTTGGGAAAAGATGTAGCCAGCTGAAGGGACAAACCTAAATTTATTAACTCCCTTGAGGAAAGGCTTATGGCATAAACTTAGTTATTAGCATGAGAGAAGCCCATGTGGGAGTAACCATATAAATGCGTCAACATTTGATCAGTGTTTGTGCCTTTGTTAGACCTCAAAGTCAGCTAAATGTCATGTGTAAAGTTGTAAGAAATCAGGTAGAGCTGCTTGACTTTTTTTTTTTCCATTTGCTGTATCTCCCTTCAGAATGCATCATGAACGGGTAGAGATAGTTAGAATAGAAACTTCGGAAGCCCTGATTTTATTGATTTGCTGGCCAGGTCATTTATGTTTAGCAATTAGTATCCTCTGTTATGCTTAATTATTTTCGACAATGTTATTTATATTTCAGTTTATTATACTTGAAGCTTCTTTCCAACAGAAGCCATACTGATTTTTTTTTTGATGCATCTAGATCTATGACTGTAGTGACCTCTAAGACTTACTTTAACTTTTGTCTGAATATTCTAAAGATGTTGTGTTTTCCTGTTTTAGTAGTGTCTAAGGTTAAATTTCCCTGAGGTACTGACAAAAGATAATGCCAAGAAAATTCTTGGCAAATTTTCAAGAAGGGCAGGTCCCTCGAGTTCCAAGAATGATGGGTCAAGGTGGAAGCAAACATGTACTTCTGGTAGCTCAGAATAAGAACTGGGTCTCTGCTGGGTTTAGTCAAGTGAAGCACGAACAGAAAAGACAATAGAGTAATTATTTGAGTTTGAACTGTATATGAAGTACACTTACATCTAGGAGCACTAATAAGTATTAAATGAAATGAAATTATTACTGTGCAGGCATCTTCATGCTATCTATTTTTATCCATCACTTAGAATTTTAATCTCTAGAAGTTTGGTGATTTCATTCCTTCCAATTTCCTCTTAGCTTGTACTATGTCACCTGCCAATATGGATGTTTATTTGGACTAAATAAGCAAACTGATCAATACAATGCTACTAAGTTGCTTGAATGTGATCAGTTTCTTCCTTTGATTTGCATAGAGACAGAGTTTGTGGTTCAGTACTTCTGATCTTGGAGGAAAACTCTAAGTAATATCTGTTTAATTCCACAAGAATTTAATACTTTTGCTGGAAACAAATGTTTTTCATTATTTAAAAGGAATGGCATTGAGAGATAATAAGTGTTTGATTCAAAATAGAATTTGACACAATCTGTGTAACTCTTTTCCTATATTTTTCAGTGTCATTAGCATTCTCAGTAAGAATTGCAAGCAATTAAAATTTATATTACTTTAAGACAACTTCAGTATCATTCATTCACACTGATTCACTTATAGTCCTTATATTACACTAAAGAAGTTGAATGTCTGTGGAATCTAGACCACAAGAAGAAATTGTTTGGTATGTTTTTGTATAATGTTGTTCCATGTAGAGATATACTCTTTACGTGTGTCTGTGTTTAAAAAGAAATTAATGGTGATTGCAGCCAATGATAAAGCCAGATTGCAGTCTGATAAGTATATGAGTCAAAATAAATAATCAGTAAGAATTCCAGATCTGCCCTTTTTTGCAATACTTGGAGTATTTAAAAAGATTTACAAAACAGCTATGAAGTTAACTTCTTAAATGTCAAAAGTCCACTGACTTAATGAAGACTGCTTCATTTAACTGAGAAATTTTTATGATTTCATTTATTACATTGAAACAGTTCTTAAGAACTAAGAAAAATACCTCTAACATAATTTAATTGCATTACTTCATGGCATTCAGATAATTGAGGTTGAAGTGAGTTGTCAAGTTAATGTCACGTCAAACTCTTGCCTTAGTGGACTCCAGTACTGTATTTAGTGTTTGGCCTGGTTTTGGGATTGGCTGGAAGGCTAATGTATATAACTGCTACTTCAGGACAGGGTCAGAGTTACAACACTGTGTTCTGTAGTGTATATTCCTTTCCCATCTGAGTTTTTTTAAGGCATTCTGTAGGAAAAAAAAAAAGAACAGCAATGCTAGCTGTATGCTCTGTCATCTGCTTAATCCTTATCCCCTTCGCATTGTCAATACTCATCTAATTCCACTTTAACAACAGTAATTGGCTGATGGAGTAGCAGATATAGATTTATTTTCCTGATGACTCCTTGACTTTTTTCCTCTGGTAATACTAATAGAATTCCAAATCCTTACTGGTGTGATCATGTCATGAGTAGGTCAACAGTCATGTCAAGGTCCTATTGGAAACTTCATAGCCAACATCTTAATTTAGACTTAGCTATCTTTTTCTCTTGTATGTGCAATTGTAAGCAATTCTTTCAAGTATCACACTCATTCCATTATAACACAATTCGTTTGATGCGGAGGGAGGCAGTTCTGCATGTGAATTGTTTACTCAATGGTCCTGGGTCACACAAGCTCAGTAAGCCTCTTTCCAGGTATGATGCATTATCTGAATTATGTGGGAAGCTTGAAGGAAACAAAATATTGCATGTTTGTTTTCAAAGTTATTTCAATTTTTCAGTTAATGAGAACTGAAATGGATATTGCAAATTTCTAATATTTAAGGAAGACATGTCTGAAAATTTGACATGTCAGATGTCTAGGGTAACTGAGTTGATCCAGTGGTTTCCTGCCACTGGAAGGGAAAGGCTTGCCTCCTTGTTTCTTGCTTTCAATTCGATCCTAGCTCTTAGCCTACCTGCTCTAGGCCATATGGTTTCTGTCCTACATTTTGCCAGAGCTCTGAATTATAAGACTGATTTCTGAGCTGCCTCAATCTACCAAAGCAGGGGGAAAAAAGCACAGACTTTTCTTTTGAGGTTAGCTTTGTGATCTTTTTCATGAACTAGACGTGATCTGGAGAAGAGGAGAAGCATCACGGCTGACACGTGAATATGAAGCTGGCAGCAAGATGAAAAGGGGATGTGCAGGACAGCCCCTTTTAGCAGTAGTGAGTCATTTAGGACAAAGCGTTTCCCAGTGGGATTTTACTTTTAGTTTTTGATTATGTAAGTTAAAATTGAGAAATAAGACTCTATCAAGTTGTTAGGAAACCTGTCTAGGTGTGATGGACTAACAATAGTCTTTCGCATTATGATCCAACTTTACTATGTCATTTCTATTATCTGAAGCTTCATATTTACTTTTGGCACCAGTGTGTATCCAGCCTGGAAACTGAAAGTATGCTGTGTTTCCTTTCATGGACTTGAAGTAATACTGCAGAAGTTTTTGGGATTGACTTGAGAGAAGAATGCATATGCTCAAGCTGTCAGAAAAACCCGTAACAACTGATTAAACACCTTTTGTCTCTTAAAGCATGTCAGACTTAATTGAGTGGTTAAGAACCAGTTTTGGCAGAGACTTAATCTCACTTAGTCTTTTGGCTAACTGAATAGTACTCAATATTGAAAGGGTGCATGCAGTCTCTTGATAGAGATTTATGCACTTGACCAAGTGCTTAAATTTTACAGGGAAACATTTAAATTCAAGTGCCTTGGGAGTCCTACATCAGAAGCAGTGACTATCTTGGGAATTACCACTGTTAAATCAGCAAGGAATATTAACCAGAGTCTACAGCCTGGCTTGACTGCCTTATCAAAGCTTCTCTTTTTATCCTGTGTCGAAAACCTTCACTCTGTAAAGCTGTTGACCAATTATAGGGAACGCAGCCATTAACACTTCTCTAATGTATTAGCTTGGCTTCTTGATGTTTCTGTATGAGTGGTAGGTAGAAAGCAGAAAGGGGCAGAGAGGAGAAGCAAAACCCCAAAACAGCATTTCATGTTTAGCAGGGAAGTTATCTTCGGTATCAGGTTTCTTGTTGCCAAGCCATGCTGGTCTTTGACTTCCACTTTAAAGTAGGGGCAGGTCCAAAAATAATTACGTTTTCTAAGAGTCTGGTCTAATGTATGAAATGTGCTTATGGAAATATTCTTTTAGTCTAAAAATCAACAGAAACTGCTTTGCTCTAGGTAAAAATGCATATTATTTCTTGAATTCTTGATTATATTGATTTGCTGCTTCTGGAAAAAAAGCCCAGAAAGCATAAAAATAGTAATCTACACTTAACTGCACACGTTCTAAGTTTTCCCCTGATCTGTAACTGAACCCAGTAGTTTAGGATACTCATCTGTAGTTTTAGAAATGTGAATTGTCTCATTATCTAAATTAATAATTACAGTGGTACTGTATTACGCTAAGTTCTTATATTGAAATATTTTCATTACGTACTGTTGTATGTGTAGTAACATATATTCTTAAAGTATAAGCAACTGAAACTTCAAAATTTTTTGGAAATATTGGCAAGTGCCACATCATAGCTCCATTTTATTTTTAATATATATTCATCTCCCTTTTAAAATTAATTTCATCCATTCAGTTGTCAGATAGACAAGAGAATTTAACTGGGACTTCAATAAACTGACCAAAAATGTCTTTAATACGTGTATTTGTATTTCCTCGTTACAAACAAATCCAGAAATTAATATTTTTTTAAAGTTAGGCTTTGTTTTCTTATAAAATGAACATAGTATACTCTGTGAAATTATTTTCAAGGCATGAAGTTCTTAAAAATCTTACTATAAAATATACTTTCAAATTAATAATGCCAATAGTGTAAAAGAATTGAAAACTTTCACTGTAATAATTTACCTGAACTTAGTAATGTCATTCTTAAGGGAAATGTTTTCTTGGGTTTATTTCCCTAATATATACTAGGGGTTTTTGTGATTAAGCTTGTTGGCTTTTAGATTTTATTTCCGTCTTTCTTGTTCAAGGTAGAATAGATTAAGTCAGCAGTATAGGCTTTATTTCAGTAAAGAACCTGAAACAATTTTCTATTGTAATCTTCCCCTACCAACACCCTGAAGGTTAACAATTTATTCAGTATCTTAAGGAGAAGTTAAATAGAACAGCTGGACTGGCTTAAAACAATTCACAGCCCCTGATGGAGGAGCGGGTGAGAGGATGCACATCCTTGGTTGATCCTGCTGTTTTCCACCTAGTGAAATAGTTCAGTATTTCACTGAAATTTCTCAGCTTGCATTTGTCCGCTTACTTGCACCATCCTAGTTTTCAGCATTTAGGTGGGTTGAATCAGCTTACTAAAAAAAGATTTGAAGAGTACAGAGCAGAGCTAGACCTAGCATAGTCTAGAAAAGATTGCAAAAACATTGGCAGATTTAAGTTTTATTTTTTTAATTGGAATTTATGAGTCATTTCTAGCATGCTTACAGCTTGGGATTTTTGTTCCTTATGGACTTAAGTCTCACATACTTGTACTTCTTTTCTGTTATTCTCACAAATAGGTACTTTCCAAATGTCAAAAAACACTGTTCCTGCCACAAGGAGATAAAAATATACATACAAAGGAGATTGAGGGAAATAGTATAGCAGGATATCTGACTGTTGCTTGGTAAATAAGAATAAGCTGTTCTGTTGGGGTTTTTAATTAACCTGTCAGTATAAATCAGCTGGATTTCCCATGGGCAGCATGGCAGATGAGGGTCTTCCAAAGGGAATTAACTGGAGGAAAGGTGAAAGCTGTACAGATGATTTTGTGAAAAATGTTCTGTGCACTAGACGCAGGAAGAAGTCAGAGAACTGCGGGTGCTAGGAGCATTGAAAACAAAGTTAAAAAAAAAATTGAAGGATCTGGTTTCTGTAACAAGGGAGAAGGAGATGGCGTGATATAAAATGGACAAAAGTGTATGTGGGGCATGAAAAATGATGGAAGGCGTGAATTAGATTTCTTGATATTAGTGGCAGAATTCAAATAATAATACTGCAGTCTTTGAATCTGAAAGTGGAACTTTTGTCTAAGATGAGAATAGCAGGCAAGGAGGAAGAGTGGGCCATCAGTATCACTGCTATTGACAGTTTAGTAGGGTTGTTAAAAGCTTTTGGAAACAGGAACAAGAAACAGGTGATTTGGGTTTTGTTTTGTTCTTTTAGAACTGTATTAATGTAAAACTGACCCTGAGATGCCAAGGTGAGGTTTCAGGAAAGGAGCTGGGATCTGCATTAGATGAAAGCTAACAGCTGGAAGATAAGCACTCTTGAGAACCATCAACATGGATGTTCTGTGCTGCAGAACCTCAGCTTCCTCTGTTTTTCAGGTTGCAGAGCTAAATACCCTCCAGAGTGCAGGCCTAGCTTGGTGTAAAACCCAGCAGATACTTTGAGTGCATCTGAAGGAGGACCCCTTCCATTTGATTATGCTGAAAGAATGTAGCTGAAACACTATTCAGAGAGAATTTTGAGTGTGTGATTGAAATTAATTCCCATTTCAGGCAGGCAGAGCACAGGGCCAGTCTGCTGAGTACATGGAAAGACAGAGTTTCTCCAAAGATTTCTACATTTGAGAAAGTTCAAGGACAATGGGTGTTTAGCGGTGTCATATTGAAATCCAGATTCTTGGGTGATGTGCACAGCCATGCTTTGTTAACCGCATGGGAGATGGTGTCTGACAATGGTGAAGGAGCTGGTTCTGGGGAAGTTGTTTCACAAGGTCTGACTCTGAAGAATTCAACTTTGGCTGAGACTCTTGAGTGACCCACAACACTGTGTGTTTCAGCAATTTCCTTTCCGCGTCACCGGTCTATCCTGAACAAACTTACCTCTGTTGGTAGGAGCTCTACATTCTCTATACGAGTAGATAGTAATGATATAAAATACAACCCTTGTATATTTAAAACGGTGCTATTTGGTTTACATATTACAATACCGGCATGACCAGTTTCACTTTGAATTGACTTTTTGCAGTTATTGTATTAAAAGAATCCCAAGTTTCTGTGAAGCTGAGTCTTTTATTCAAGTGAGTTTAGGAGCTCACTTACTTGTGTGTGCCTGAATTTGGTATTTCCTTCAGAAATTTTTTTATGTGCTTTGGTGCTGTCACAACATTATTCTGATTTCAAGCCTGATTTTTATGGTGGTATAATTAACAGACAGAGTACATTGATACAAAAAAAGACATCTACTGGTTTTGACACTGAGAATTAATTATGAAATAAAAGACAGATTTGTGCTCAGGCTAGCATTAGCCTAGCAGTTCAAAATATAAGCAGTCACCTTGGAATCATGTAACAAAAAGTGACACCCTTTCTTTTACTATAGGCTAAATATATCTTGTGAACTTTAGTTAGATAAATCATCTGTGTGTCAGTTCTATTTGGTATTCTATTTAATTAATTTGGAAAATAGTTGTTGCATGCCTTTGACAAGCAGAGAGTTCATGTTTGTTAAATACTTTTAAAAAATGGTTATGCTTTTTAAAGTGGTTTAGATTATTATCAGAGAGGTTGTTCATTCTTACTAGAAAAAGGTGACATTCAGCATATCATTGGTAGCCAATTTTAAATGAAGCTTCAAAAGGCTACCTATAATACTGTTTTTCAACCCCTTTAATTAGTTCTTGCATGGAATACTTTGCACAAAGTGCTGGCATCGTATTTTGCTCTTGTTCCCTGCAAGTGAACACAATTTGGATGCCTTTAATGCAGCTTTCCTTATTTTATGGCAACAAAGACTCCTCCAAGTATCTGGTGCTGGTTGATACAGAAAAAAACATTGTATTAGTGTGTTAATCTTTAGTGCACAAAGAACCACTGGAGGGTAAGAGGAGGGCATCTGTTGGATAAGCTTTCAATATGATGGGGATGATAACAGACCTGTGACTGGTGCAAAAACCAGCTAATCTTTTACAGTATGTGATTAAAACCAGTGCATATCTTCTCAAAATTTGTTTATTGATGCAGAGGCAAATAATAGACAAAGAAGGACCTTACTTTTGAGAAACCTGGCTGTTCCAAGCTGCCACAATTTGTACTAGCTGCAGTGACCATTTCAAGTTTTTAGGCCTATATGTTCTGGGTGGGTTATTTTTGTGATGGATTGTCACTGTGATGGACGATCCTCTACTACCTCCTCTATGTATTTGTCAGTACAATTGCAGTTGTAGTACACTTTAGGCTTTTATAGTAAGATTTCTTGGGAAGATCAGGAAGTTATAAATCATCTTAGAGTTTTGCATAATTAATGAAAAAGCACTTCTTTTATTGCAATGAAGGAGTGGTTATGAGGAAGAAAATGAAGATACTGAGAAATCTGCTTTGGAAATCAGTAATTAATTTCTTCATTTCCTTCTGAATAACAGGACAGACAGGCCTTTGTGCATTTTCTATTGACATTCTGATGCAGACTGGACATTTCTTTAAAAGAGAGGGATTTTCAGAGATTTAGAAAATACTTAAATTATTCATGTTGCTTTCAGAAAAGAATTTAGCAATTGTGTCTCTTACAAAGATGATTAGCAATTGAAGTATTTACAAAATGGTTTGTATTAGAATGTAAACACTTTCCTAGGCCACAAAGTATGGCAATTTTCAGATATTTATGCTACCTTCTGCTCAGTTGGCAGTGAAGCCACCAGCAGGTGATAGTTCTCCAGACTTACAAAAACCACATGTAGAGGTAACTGATTGCTGCCAGGAAGGGCGTTCTCGTTAGGTTTTGTACATGAGTGTTTAGTACATGCACTAAGGAGCTCTTCAGAGCTGTATTAAAACGCTAGCTATTCCTATAGGCTGGCAAGAATTAAGGTAAGACTAGAACCTTTAAGTTAGTATATATTCAAGTTTGTGGGAAGATAGTTCTGGCCCACAATCCTTAGTTAAATATCATGTAAGAAGTTTTCTGCATTAAAAAAAAGTCCTGTATGTACACATTTTCTGAACATTTACCAAAGACAGACATGGCAATTTGGGTAGAAGTGTTTGGGTCTCAGTTTTGTGCACAAACATTATATTTAATAACACTTCCACTAAGCAATGTGTAACATTTTAGTTACCGGTGCTGTTGAAGTTTCATTTGGGCTTAACAGATACATGTGTATTCATATATTTTTCATAAAAGAAAGGAAATTGGTGCTTTTGTTGTCAACTACAGTAATGAAATGAACATGGAATGGAATCAGGTCCTTGCTCATTAAATTCAAAAGCACCTGCTATATTATTATTTGGCTGTAAACCAAAAAAAGAATGGTTTAGTTAAAGCTGAGGGGAGGGGGGAATCACTTAATCAAATTTATACAGCTTTCAGAAAGTTACTGGAACTAAAGTAGTTGGTGATGTAATGCATGAAGTCAGAGAGTGTTTTGCTATGCTGGAGAAAACTAATGGAAACATTCACTTGGGGTAAGACAAATGGTATTAAATGAGAAAACACACCATGAATTGCAAATGGAGCTGAGTTAATTTGTTGCTACAGTAGTGTTGCCCTACTGTTAAATGAAGGCTGTGTAATTATCTTGCTGGCAGAGATAATGTCAAAACCTCATTTCTCCTTACATGCCTCATTTTTACATGAGGGCTAATTGAGCTGCAAGGTGACAACTGATTATATATAGCTATCATCAGGTCCTCTTGCTCAATTTGCAAATAATGTTATCTTTTTTAAGTGATGATTTTTATCACATGTCAAATTAAGGCATTAAAAAAACTTTTTAAAGCTATTTTAGTAATTTGTAGCATTGCATTTCTGTCACCATTTTATTTATATTTTTCAGTGTTAATTAATTCTTCCTCTAAGATTCTTGACGGCCATTTAATACCATCCCTTTATTTAAAGAACAGAGACACGTGTGCTACTCACTTCTGCATGCCTCTTGATCATTATGAATGAAAGGGCACTCCATAAACCAAATATATTAAGTTTTTAAAAACTTTCCTATTGGGCTTTCTTGTTTGTTGGTAACGCTGCTGAATAATTTTTGTTAATAAATTTCAGATTTAACAAATACCTGGAAGCCAAACGATCCTGTGTCAAATAGCAGCACTGTTACCTGTCTTGACACAAAATCCCAGAATGGGTCAGGTTGGAAGGAACCACAGTGAGTCATCTGGTCCAACCTCCCTGCTTCAGCAGGGACAGGATTGTGTCCAGACAGTTCTTGAATATCACCAGTGAGGGAGACTCCACAGCCTCTGTGGGCAATCTGTTCCAGTGCTCAGTCACCGAACAGTAAAGAAGTTCTTCCTCATATTCGGGTGGAACTTCTTGTGCATCAGTTTCTGCCCACTGCCTCTTGTCCTATTGTTTGGCACCACTGAGAGGAGCCCGGCTCCATCCTCTTGGCACCCTCCCTACAGATACTTACAGACACAGATGAGGCCCCCTGTCAGTCATCTCTTCTTGAGGCTGAACAGGCCCAGCTCCCTCAGCCTTTCCTTTTCCAGTAAGAGAGATGCTACAGTCCCTTGTTCATCTTCATAGCCCTCTGCTGGACCTGCTCCAGGAGCTCCATGTCTCTCTTGAACTGAGGAGCCCAGAACCAGACACAGCATTCCAGGCCTCATTAGGGCTGAGTAGATGGCTCAGGATCACCCTCTTCGACCTGCAGGCAGTGCTCTCCCTGATGCACCCCAGGACACCATTGGCCTTCTCGGCTCCCAGGGCACTGCTGGCTCATGGACAGCTTGTACACCAAGACTCACAGGTCCTTCCCCACAGAGCTGCTTTCCAGCAGATCAGCCCCCAGCCTGTGCTGCTGGTGCATGGGATTACACCTCTTCAGGTGCAGGGCCCTACATTTGCCTTGGTTGAATTTCAGTGACAGGCCTCCAACTAGACCCTGTGTCACTGATTATGACCTTGTGGGATCTGCCGTTCAGCCCATTCTCAGTCCACCTCACTGCCACTCATGCAGTCCACGCTTGCTGAGTTTGCGTATCAGGATGATGTGAAAGACTGTCAAAAGCCTTGAAGTCAAGGTACACAATATCCAGTGCTCTCCCCTCCTCTGTCCAGGTAATTGTTTCATCATAAAAGGCAATCAGGTTGGTCAAGCTTCATGATGACCAAGAGGTAACTTCACTTTGTCAATGCAGAGTTAAGGGCTATCATCATTTGCCCTGATATCTCTTCTTAGTCTATTCAGTCTCTGTTTTACCTGTAGGTGCAGTGCAGTCTCTTTCCAAGATCATAAAAGTTTTTTGACTCTAGCCACATTCACAAGAACTAAAAGACAAAAGAGTTCATTTTGTGTTTCACTAATATAAAGGAGCCAACCTGGATTTCCATATTCTTGCCTAACAGACCTGAGCTACAGAAGCCATGTGTGAAATAAGCCTCAACACTGTGCTTGGAAAAAGAAAATTTTCAGAATCTGGCACTAATGCTGAAAACTAAATAATTTTTGCAATGCTTCATAAATTCCTTGCATTATTTGGGAATCCTATTCGTAAAGTATATATATTTGACAAATAGACTAGTCTGAAATGATCTTACTATATTGGCTGTAGTTTCCCCTTGCACATCCAGAACTTGTACTGAAGTGGATGGAACCTGGAAGGTTTAATATCTTTGTAATGACTGTCTTGTGTTTCAGAATAGTCAGACTCTTACCAGGGGGCTGATTATAGTTTAAATGGTATTTTGTAACAAATTTTAAACAGGAAAATATTTTAATTTATAAAATGTAAAAATAGGCTCAGACAATTTGTGTTTCATTAAATACGTCTCAAAAATAAAGCATTATCACTTTTAACTGATTGAAGCATAATAGTGTGGCACCCTCTTATTTGCTAAGCCCCTCAGGATTCTCAGATCTTTGATTAAGCTTAAATATGTGGGTTTATATTTTAAATAGATACACTTCTTCATTAGACATGAAGTTCAGCCATGACTTGACTTTTAAGCAAGTGACATAATTATGCAAAACTATCTAAATATAAATTCTTTTGCTTTATAGTAGGCAATAAGAGAATAAAATTTTGCTTTGAGATGAAAACCTGAAAGGTCCCTCAGTGTTTTCTTATATTGACAATCTTTTCCAGACTATTTGTATCTCGTAGGGTAAGAAAGACACCCTTCTTTATTGGAAACCTCATGACTGAGACCTTAAATCATTTTACTTTATTAGATCGTTCTGCATTTGGAAATTAAATGATGCTGCTTAAAAAAAGAAATTACTCCAAGACAATTCTGTCTCTTGCTTGCCTGACATCAGGGGAAGGGAGGAAAAAAAAATCAGAGAGCTTCTCCTGGATGAAAGGGGTTGCTTGAAAGTGAAATGTGCAAATCCATCAGTGATATTTTAATAATGCTGGGTCATGTTGAGTTCTGAATAATTTAATCATTCAGTGTATGTTTGCACTTCTGTATGAGACTTTGTTGGAAAATACCTTTTTAATGACTGACTTGGATCCTGAACTATTTTTTTAATAACCTCAATGTTCCTGTGATAGTTTTATAAATCTGAGAGTATATAGTAAGTTTATACTTATTAAATTCTTCATAAATATAACACAGTTCTCCCTCGTACAGTATAGCTATCATAGGAGCTGAAGGATACTCCTGATCTAACAATACCAGAAAAGTTAGGTTTTTATTTGGTTTAGGCAGCATATGTAACTATTAACCAGGTCAGATCTCATTTTATTTTATTTTTTGAGAGGTGCAACTTTTGAATGACTTCTAGGTAGGAACATTCCTGCTATGTTTATACTACTTACTGTGAGGTCCTAGTTAACTCTCTTTACTGATGGCCTTCAGCCCAACTTAAGCCTGAAAAGAAGGGGTTTTTTTCTCCTTCATCAAGCCACTTTACTAAAAGCCTAACTTTTTCCTTCCTGTCTTAAATGACTGCCTGTAATGAACTGCAGAAGCATTACTCTTGGTTTCCATACAGTGAATTCTAGGGGGCTTAAAATATTGTGGACATCAGAAAAATTGTCAGGTTTTCTTAATAATATATCTATGGTTGCTAATAGAAAATAAATTCATGCTGTGTAAGATTTTCACTTTAGAGAATGGTAATTGTTTTAATATGAAAAAGGAGTATTGAGAGTATTTTAATAAAACCATGAAATTTTAGATAGCATTTTTCTACTTGAATATTTCCGAATACTGAAGGAAACATCAGCAGTGGGTAACCAGTTTCTACTTCTAAAATATTTATGCAGTAAGAAACCTGTGGTAAAAGTACCTGATTCTTTGCATGGCATTATTTTTCTTAAGCTATTTATTTTTTATTTGCTTAAAATTAACACCTTGCTCATCATGTTCTTCTGTAGCCTGTCTGAAAAGTACACTCCCATTCTACTTAAGGTAAAATTATATCTTTACAGCTACATAAAGTAAATATTAGGTTACAAATACAGAAGAGTTGCAGGACTGACTCACTGGATTCTGAATCAGATGTAAAGTTTTATTATGCTGTTAAAGAATTAGAACGTCAGGGATGCTCTGAGGCATGTGTATTCCATAACCACAAACTAAGTCTGATGTTCCAAAACATCCAAGATAGTTCCAACTATACCAGGAATAGCACTGGGGGTATTCTCTGCAGGTGCTTGTGGGGACTTGCAGAGCTCTGAGGATGTGAGGCTGCCCTCGCTGGTGACCTCATAATTTCTAGAAGCAGGTGGAGGTGGCAATTATAGCTATGGCCACTATCTTGAACCTTCTGTAGTAGGTGATGAATTGTAAATGGCTAGACCTGGTGCACAACAATAAACTCAAATAAATCTTCAATGTGTAATAATGACAAGACTGAAAGACTGGCAGTTATAACAAGGCTGCTGTTGTCACCCACTTTACTGTAGCCTTGATATCCATCATTATCAGCTGGAGCTAGCTCAAGAGTCGGACAAGAAGGTCTGAAGAAGGATGAGTTGTTTGCGCTGAAGCGTCCAGTAGGTCCCATCTGGCAGAGAGTAAATGGGATTTTTTTGCCTGTTCACTGGGCCAGAGCTGTCCATCATTTTGGGCAGATATCTGATCACTTCATGCTGTGGGACAATATGGCTTTGTGCTGTTTGGTACAGCAATGGCAATTAAAATAACTAAATTTTTCATTTATTTCAAGCTCCTGTTTTATGTTAGCCAAAGGTGATCCTAGGAAATGATCTTTACGTTAGCAGTGCTTTTTATTTCTTTGAGTTGGGAAGTCAAGTGAGACCAGTCAATGCCAAGTTACTGAAAACTTTAAGGCAGTAATGCAAAAATATTTAGAAATGTATGCACAATGGACTTTTTTGTCTGTGTTTTCCTAGTAGCATGCTTTAGACTACCTAAAAATATCAAAATAGAACATGGAAACTGGCAGAAATGCAAAATCATCTTAAATGCTTGTACAGAAGTAGCAGGGTTGCTTAGCCCCTGGCAAGTTTCTTGTAATTGCTGTAAATCCTAATTGTCTTAATGCATCTTAACTTGATACTTTTCTCTGCGAAGAACAACTCTGCTGGGTTTACATCACATGTGTAGCTTTCAAATGAATTTATCAGACAAGCATGAAGGATTATTCCCAAAAATGTTGTACACAAGAAATAGAATGTGAAAACTGAATACTGCTTAGTTTAACATGGCAGCTTATCTAATATTCGTTTGATCTTTAGACTTTTCAATCAGATCATAGGATTAATCAACATAACATGTTAATCAACGAATCCCAGATTGATTCCCCCTGCCTTAGAGGTATAACACGTCTTCAACAGAAGACAATTGAGTTTATTGAATATTAATTTATGAAGTCAATATAATTGCACTTTGTAAATTTGTTTTGTACTTCTGTTTTAAGATACTTAGTTGCAAGAAAAGAAATCCCATCAGATGTCAGAATTTTAAAGTGAAGATGATTTTACTAGAGGTTAGAATTTTATAGTATCTAGATTGCAAGCTGCTTAACAGCAGTTTGTTCAGTAAAGCTGTCTTATTTTGCATTCAGAGTAGTTCTTACAAAGCTTAATCCTGGCTTTAAAAGATTCAGAGTTGTGAAGTGATGCATTATAGATATGTAGAGTCAGGAGTTCTTTTAATTTTAAAAGTATTAAGTGAATGGGAAAGCATTATTCAAGCTTGTATATTTTTTGTTTATAATTCAGAAGTGTTACATTTTGTACAGCCTCAGTCATCTGTGTGATAATGGTTATTTTACAAACATTTTAATGTCTGTGATGATTAAAAGTCTGTAACGCAGGTTCAGTAACTGATGTCCAGGCCAACTGACATACCGTCATTCATTTTTTCTTTATTTCATAATAAATCATGAAGCCTGAAGGCATTAAGACTCATGCAGATTTCTCTGCATTTTAGTGTCTTGACAGAATAACAATTTCCACATTTGAAGTAGCAGCATATTGTATTCCATCTCTATAGACTTAGCTCAAAACAGCGGTAGCCACATGAAAATATATGTCAAGAACACTGTTTTCTCATATTGGAATTTAGGCAATTTGTTTTCAGTCAGAGAGCTGTTTCTAACCTATTTTTGGAGTCCCTCTGTGGCCTGACCATACGTTCTAACATAATTTATGGTGGCACTGTAACATATGGACTTTTCATCATTGTCCAGCTGAAATCCTCTGTTGGACATGGATGCAACCCCATACACAAGCTCCCAAGGCAGGTATTTTAGCGTACTATTTAGTTTTCTGTAAGCTGAATTCATCAGTGTGTCTAGCATGGTGTCAGGGTGGTTCTGTGCTTTTTTATTTTTAACAGTAGTAAGATATTTCGTACACGTATTCTATCTGCCAATTGTCAATTAAATTTGGAATTTTTTTAGTGAATAAACTAATTCCTGACAAGCATGAGTGTCATGAGAGCCCAAAGCTTCAGGTTCTCATTGGGCTGGGCAATACAGAAATACAAAGCAAAAATAATCCTAGAGCTAGGGAGCTTGAAGGTTTTAAATACTTAGAACAGTAGAAGCAGGAAGCAAAAATACAATCTCACAAGTACTGATACGCTGTGACTGAAGCAATATTGTGTTTGTAATGGATGTGGATTTTTCTGTTGCTCTTTGGATGTGAGAGCATAAATTGAAGGAGGAGGAAAGAAGAAAGGGACTGGTGTGGGAAAAACAAAGGAAGGGACTGTAAAATAGGGAAGAATGGGAAGAATTTGGAGACAGGTCACAGAATATAAATGAATTGAAAGATCGAAGTTTTTAAGTGCTTTTGTTTTTCTTTCACTAGAAACTGATACAGCAAATGGTATGCAGCTGATATTAATACTTGTGACAGTAACTGAGAACTGTGACGTGATATAAATACTCATAGTAAAGTAATACTTTTTTCTGTCTTATATTCACCTTTTAAAAATTGTCTCCATATACCTGTGATTTTTTTAAGTCTGTGTCCAATCAAATGGAAGAACTGAGATTAAAAATAACTTATATTTGTAGAAGGTAGTTCTCTTAATTCTCTATTTTTTTTTTTGGTGTCTTCTTTGTTTTTCTGTATCTAATAAATCTTAATTGCACTAATTAGAAGATGAAGTATGGGGGATTTTTATCAGCGGCGTGTCTCAAAAAGTTGGGTTTCTTTTTCTTTTGACTAATGACAGACTCATTTACCAAGAGGATATCAAGGCAAAATATGTCAACACCTACAAACTACACTTCAGTAAATACTTTGTTGGCTTCTGCTTGCTACAGAAAAATAGATATAATGTTTTTTAAAAAACAGTTTGTTCTCTTCTCTAGTGTCATATTCAGTGCGTGTGTCGATCATTGGGCATTTCAATGTCAGGCCGAAAAGAAGTCACACACGCAAATGCACAGAATTAGCAAATGTACGGGTATGACTGAAACCCAGTTTTTCTTGCAGAGCTTAGCCTTGGAGTCAGGACTGTAGGCAAGTTCCTTTCCCGACAGAAAATTTAAATTTCAGAGCGTTCTCCTGAGAAGTGTACTTAAAGCTGTTGTCCTGGGAGCAGTGCCAGTGGTGGCAGTGGCATTATCCCTTCTTTGTATAACTCCTTCCCATTTGTTGGATGGAGCAGGGTAAGCACAAGCTCTGCCTTCAGTGCCCATCTCTGCAAGCAAAGCTCTGAAGTTCTTGCATCTCAGCTGACAGTCTGGAATGACCAGCTCCTGGTGCTGTGTGTGGGCACTGCTCTCTCTTGCTGTTGATGTGTCACTGAGCACAATGGAAAGTAGGACCTGTGAGCAGGAACCAAAGCAAGCAAGGACATAAACTGTTGCTTGAATTCTTAGATTTCCCTGCTGGAAGTACTTCAGGGCTTTATCCACTCACTGTCTGCTATAATGTGCAAATCTACACATAGGACTGTTTTTACATTTATATGCATAAATGAGTATTGAATTTATCTTTTGGTAATAGAGTATGTTTTTCTAAGTATTGCAATTTTGCATACTAATTCAAACATTGGAAAGGGTCCGTGTAGCTACAGAAGACCTGGCTTACAATCATGGAGGTGTGAAACTTTGTGACTTGGGAATTTCCAGGTTCTTTTCTGGCTAAACTTTGTGCACACTTCATACCAAATTTGAGAAATCAGAGTAGTCTGGATTAATGCCTTCAAAGGAGTTACAAGCTTTGCTATAGCTAGTGCTTTGATAACCTTGCACCTTTTGGCTAGGTCTTCTCTTTAAAAAAATGAAACAAGATCTGTACTACAAACAGAAAATCATCTCTAATACACTAGAATTAATTTGTCATCAGAGCTCTGAACTGTGGTACTTTTTATTAATTGAATCGATGAGTGTATTTAGTTTGGGGTGAAATTGTCTTAATACAGTGGAGTTGAGGTACTGCAGTGATAGATTTGAAAACCTGTGTGTAAAGTGTCAGTATTCTCACAGTTGGCCCAATACTGGTGGTTATACTAATGTGTGTATCACCTTTTGTACTATAATGATGTTTTTTTCTCTTCTACAGCTACAGTTTCCTGGCTTTTTACACAGCAGGTCTTTTATTGCATAAAGAATTAGTACAAGACAACCTTCTGAATTCATAATTTTGTTCATAGAACCAATTGTATAATAAACATTACAATGGAAGCAGAAGTCTTTTTAGTCTGTTCTAAGTGATACAAGACACACACTTAAACACTGTTAAGCTTGTAGCAATTACTTCAATTTTTTTGAACTGTTCCCTGCTTGATCTTCATACTGTAAAAAAAAAAAAATCTTCAAACAGATGTGCTCCTGCTTTGTTTGTTTTGTTCCAGTAGTGTTTATCTTTTAAAAGCTAATAATTCTAACCAAAGAATATATAGAAACAGTTATGGTAGTATCTCTTTTGGCCCATTTTGTACAGATATATTACAGCTCAACTTAGTTCTATTTTTAATATAGTAGAGCAATAATTATATATAATATATAATATGAGCATCTCTACACCAGGAACTGTCTTGAAAATGTAAACTAGTTTTGTTATAAAGCTCAGACTCCTTACTCAGATATCATTGCGGATATTTTTAATTTCATGACTACTCAGTCATTTCCACTGCTTGCATTTGCAGCCAGTTTATTCTAGAGGAAAAGCATTCCATCATTTAAGTCTGTGATACGAGCTGATTATTTGGATGTAATCCACAAGATAAATTCTCAAATACTCTGGAATCTCTTAAAATGGTTGTTCATCATTTCAAGGAAAATTTTGAGAAAGCCTGTGTAATTACAGGATAATTGTATAATTGCACATCTTAATTATTATATTTCTTACTTAGCAAGTTATATATATTTGCACTCATAATGCTACCAAAATGTTTAATTGCTAAATAATAGTTGCATATGGGAGGGACTCTAAACTGCCAGCTGAAAACAAGTTTGTAGCTAGTATTCTGCAAGCACAGTTTTGTTAAAAAGAAATATATGTAACATAAAAATGATTGTATACTATTGCCGTATTCTCAGGTTGAACAGAAATAACAAAATGGTTGTCTGAGAGAAATATTCATCATTATATAGCTGAAGACAGACTAGGGGTATACCAGCAGGTGGAATAGTAGAAAGAATTTAGTATACAGAATTGGGGTTTAACTGCTACAGTCGAGAACAAATAAAATCAGTTTTTACAAGAAGACATTGTCCATGACTACTGTCTATACCCACATCACACAGTCCTTCACTCTCACCTCTAATGTTTCAGTATCCCATCTGGGCTATCATTGTTTTATTTTATTTTTTAATATATATGGCACTCACTTATTTAATCACTGTGGAGAATGCTCCCAGCCTTTGTCATATCAGTCAATAGCGAGTGTCAGTTTTGACTTAGCTTTCTTTCTAAATCGTGTTATTTGGCTGTCTTGCTAAAGAAACAACCTTTCTTTTTCTGTCTTTCTACACAGTTTTAATCTTTTGCTCCGGCTCCCATCTTTTTGTGTTTTCTGTTACAGTTTCTTGTCTAGCCTTGACAAAATCATTTTTGCCTGTTTATATCCATTTAGAATATGGTGACAAAGATGGTTTTCTTAGCTGAATATCTTAGCGGTATTATCCTTCCACTGCCTTCCCTTTCTCAATCTTTTTTTCCAAATTTAAGGTGCTTTTCTTTCCCATAAGATCCTTTCAGATTTGTTTATTGTAGGCAACAATTCAGTACAGAAAGGTTTCTTTGTTTAAAATGTAGTTTAAGATTCATATCTTACTTTTGGGACTTTTATATGGAGTTTGTTTCTTTTTTTGTTCTCTTGTCAGTTGTGCCATATAGCTCTGTGTACAAGGTACTAAGATTATCATTTCATTTTGCTGCCTTTTCTTTTTCTTCGGGTATTCTTAATAATGAATGTAGTCAAACTGACACTTTAACAGCAAAATCAGAAACAGTTCCTCCAGTATGATGGTTTATGAGTCAGACTCCTTGGATTGTCACTTTACCTTCTGTTTCAAAATAAAAAAGTCAGTTCTTGCGTGTTTTTCTGAAAAGCTTCCACCATTGCAGTCTCCCTATATATTTTGCCACATGGTGCGTGATCTTACCCTAGCAAAGTGGTTTGTTGTGAATCTAAATCTACCATCTTGCAGTCTTGAATTTATTACATTAATAGTCGTAGGTTAAAATGTACGTGCTTTTCCTTGTAGTTGCTTACCGTCTTTGAGGCCCTGTATGCCATTCTTTCCCTCTGGTCACACTGAGCCAACAGTATGGTGTGTGATGAATTGTGGTATGAGGAACCAAAATCCTTTCAACACTGTTCAGTCAGTGCATTCCCAGAGCAGGGAATCAGTCAGGTTGGAAGGGAGCATGGTGGGTCATCTGGTCCAACCTCCCGGCTCAAGGAAGGTCATCCCAGAATGATGTCCTCTTCGTGAATTGTTTCGTAGCATGCAGCTTCCACTGCTTTTCATAAAAAACGACATTGAAAGGCTGGAGAAAGCCCTCACAGGGATAGTTTTACAAATGTCAGTCCATACCCTTGAACAGTTTTCATAAACCAGTATTTTCCCAGGAGGGGAGATGGGCATTTAGCAAAATAATTCAGAGTCGCCAAAACCCAGCAGCCTCTTTCAAAGGGCAGCTTTAGAGCTGTGAAAGCTTGATTTGTCTGTACTTGCCACAGTTAGAGTGGCTGTGTGCTAGTTGCTGTGATTTACTGGCATTTTTTCCCAGCTTTGCATTCTTAGGTTTTTGTTCAGTATCTTAATCAGACTCCTTGTGGAGTGCTGCTAGGAATATGTCTATTGGAAAAAGATTCCCCATCTGTAATTATTTCTGAAGATGATCAGCTGTGATTTTAATCCATTATATATAACTACGTGGTGTATTGATTTTTGACTAATGATAACTTTTAATAGACCTGTCATGCAGTATCAAGTCAGATTCTTTAGAGAATTCTTTAGGCTTAGATGTACTTCATAACCTCTCTATGATTCAGCAAGTGTAGTCACCTTAAGACAGTTGCGTTATCTCAGTTGATGAGACTTAAGACATTCTCCCAAGCATGTCAAGAGGATCACTGTCACAGCTCTGTTTGTAACCAAAGAGATGGGGTCTTGCACCAAAACCGAACAATAAGCCTCGGGGGTTTTTTCCACAAACAACATTTAGTATCAGTATTGCTCTGTCTGATTATTGTTTGCTTAATTTGTGTAATTAGCACCTAAGAGGATGTGGACTCGGATAAAGAAGAGTTTTATTTTTTCCAGAGAGATATATGTGTGTTCTGTGAGAATGAGAGACTTCTGAGTAGGGCAAGTAAACAAATGCTGAATTTTATTTATCTCTCAACTTCTTTAAATAGATGTAGACAACTGATATGTCCTGATAGTGAGATCCTTGGTCACAGTTTCCATGGATGAATTCTTGGTCTTTCCTGTGCAGTCATTGCTGACCGCTGCTTAGTCTTAGTTTTCCTGAAAAAGCATTCTTCCTTCCATTCCTAAACTATAGCCTATTTTCACTCTAGTACAAAGTTGAATGTAGTTCAACCAGTTCTTAAATGTCTCAGTTTGTGAATTCTAGAAAGGAAGATGTTTTTACAGCTTTTAGTGATAGTTAGGTAGTTATCTGATAATTATCAAGAAAACTTTCAGGGACTATAAAAAAAAAATACTAAAAAAAAATTCTTTTGTTCTTAAGTACTTCCTCATATGACTGATGATACTTTAGTCTATTTCTGTGATTGCATGTTCCAGTTTTCAACTGAAATACCCTTTGTTTAACAATTTTTGTCATAAGAAATATGACATACATTATATCTAAATACATACTTTCAGAAAAAGGAACCTTCCTTTTTAGAGAAAAGACACCAAGACACGCATGCATACCTTGTGCACAAACATTTTAATTTCTTTATATTTATTTTCTTTATATTTAATTGAGGTAACATGCTAGTATATGAAACAATAAAAATCTCAGTATATACTGAGATGGTTGTTAAATTCACAAGTCTTTATCAAGGCCTTATTTTGTGGTGGATACAAATCTGAAATAGAATGTTAGAAAAACATTGGGAGACTCTTCAGATTCATTGTGCTTTAATTTATAATGTATAATCTATACATACTGTATAAACTATATAAAGAATCAAGCAATCATGTCTTTCGGTGTTATCTATTGCCATCATTCCCCATGCATTGAGGCTCTCACTATAGCTATTACTATAAAACGTTCCCTAAGTACATAAAGGCTCTAATCGTTAAGATTTTTATTACCAGCCACACATACAGAGCTGCAAATTGCCTTGTTTCAGATTTATTATGTATTACTCTAGAAATTCTATAAAGATCAAAAGAACTGATTACAATGTTGACCTTTGCATTAACTCATCTGAATTTAAATTCAAGTGTTTGATTTGGGAAAATAAGTCCATTTATCATAGGTCTGCTACTGAGGGGATTGTGCAGCCCTGATTGGGAGTGCTGAAACCAAATTTATTTATTGAGCATGGGCTTGAAAATTGTTTGTAGGACAAGAGGAACAAAAGTTTGACCTGCCATTGTGTTGCACCCAGGGAACAATGTGGCAGCTGCCCTTTTCAAATATCTGGCAGTTTGTTTTGGCTGAAGAGCCAACAGATATTTATAGTTTAAATACATTTAGCTACTTCAAAAATGAAAGCCAATGAGCCTTTTCTCACTATGAAATAATTAACTGTTAAACACAAATATTACAGTCTAGCAGTGTGGAAGAAGACGTGGTATTCTGTATCTTAGTATTTTCTTTTTCAAGTCTCTTTGAAGTTTACTGTCCTGGAGTGTACATTTATGAGTGTACATTTTAGAGTTGACTCCTCAGCTAGTAGAAGGGTGGGAGCTTTATCAATTAATTAAGTGTAGCTCATTTAATGTGAATATCTATACCAGCTGAAAGGCTCGTCCCTTCAGAAGAGTAAATAAGAGTGAAGGAAATTGGGCTAACAGAACTGGAATTAATGTATCCATACAGAGTCCCCATAGTAGTGTTCACTTTCTAATGAAATGGTGAAGGGGGGGATTTTGTCAAATATGTGCAACTTGCCCTTTAAAATGTTGGAATTGGCAGCTTTGTGGGCTTAGTCTGAGGTATCAATGTGTGAGACACACAATTTACTACTTCAAGAAAATTCCCTCTGTTTGGAATAAACTTCTTCTATGTAATGTAAACTTAAAGTAATTAAATTCAGATAAAATGCAAGTCCCTACCCATTCATCAGGTGTGGCAGCAGGTCTACAAACAGAGTGTCATGATGCGCAAGGCTGTTTGTAAAACATTTGTTGTTTGCGTGCTTGCATTTTTACTCTAAGGGTGGTAAGTGCACCAGTGCTACAGTGACAATGCACCCAGTATGTTTGTTACTGTTTTACTTGATTTTTTTGTTTGTTTCCTCTTAAGAAAAATATATATTATGTTGAATTATTTCATCAGTCAGTGCTTTGGTTGAAATTTTGGTATGTTGGGAATGCGTTGATGTCGCAACTCTAAGAGACAAGTGGAGATGAAATACCATTTCTGGTATGAAAAGAGGCTTGTCTTGACATGTGGGTTGCAACACTTTGGACTAAAGTCACTCCATATAGCCAGCAGGAAGGGCAGATTTTAGAAAATAAAGTTGATTTTTTTTGCACCCCTAAAATAATACATACAGGTCTGTTTGAGACACCTAGCAAAGTCTGCTTTTGGAAATTGCTGTTCATTTGAGGCATTTTTTATTTATGGATCTGATTCATATGACTGAGAAATTAAATACTCTTAGTGGACTTGCATTTTTTGTCTATTAGGAAAAATCCAGCTTCTAAGATATGTATATTGTATGTTAACTAAGAGTGACACTTCTGCTTAGGGTTCACAAGGCTTTCTATTTTCAAGTATTTTTAAGATTACCTAACCTATATATAGTCTTTTGCTGTGTGGCATCTTTAAAACTTCAAAACTTTGTGAACTTTAGATTTTCACTTCTATGAGCTGAATTTGAGTGATGATTCAATAATAGATGAGCACTGCTTTAATGCATGCAAAGGGTTTTAAGTACATCCTGTCCTAATCAGCCTCAGGTTTTATGGGTTCTGAAGTCAGCAAACTTTAAAAACAATTGTGAGTGGTATTGTCTCATCTCCGGTGTTTGTTCTCTTTTAGTCACCTAGCGAAAACCTAAGTGCTCCATTAAGATGAATGGCTGCAGCTTTGGGAGAATTAGTGGGGGTTTTCTTAGTTTTTTGCTAGGTCTTTTTAGTCTACTGCACTGCCTGTTATTGGCACTATTGTCTGCAGCTTTATGTTTTTGCTGTATGAGGAAATGTATTCCAAAGTTGGAAGGAAAGAGCTCTGTTGTATTAGGGGAAAGATTTCGTTCTGCTCAAAGTTGATAGTCATTTGCTTATTGAGGATTCCCGAGGAACCATGCAAACTTAAACTCTTAGGAACTTCTTTTCCAGAACTGTTAAACTGGGAGGTGATGGGAAACTAACACTCACCCTAAGTCTCCAGTTTCTTTACTGAGGTCCCATATTTGTAATGTTTTACTTAATTTCATCAGTAGCAATTTTGTAACTCTGCCCTAGATCTGTCACAGTATTTTACCTGATTTAAATAAATAAATATATTTTAATAAAAACCAAAGCATAAATAGCCTTTTGTGAGGATGCACTTCTGTGTAGATCAGAATCCTAAAGCACTTTTGAGGGAAAATACTCATACAGAGAAGACTTTTCTTTTGGCATGGTCGACTCTGTCAGGTGGAAGGAGAACAGACACAGAAGTGTTTGGGTTTTAAAAGTGGCTCCTTTATTTAAACTGCAGTAATTTCCAAGCGAATATATTTTGAAAAGCTATGTTACTACAGATACACCTACAGAGTCAAAACAGAATCCCTTGGTCTTCCCATCCCTTGTTCCTGACCCTAGGTCTTTTGAATTTTAAAACGTTAAGCCTGTTGGCATGATGAGGAAAATACTCCAATTGCCTAAGGATGTTCTGGAAGCATGTCATGGCTTGATTTTCATGTGTCAAGGGTTTTCTTCCCCTGCTGCTCTCTGTTGGTGTGTTTACCATTTGACTTCAAACACTAAACCTTGGTGATAGTATTCTTGTTAAATATTTTTAAATGGCAGAAATAGCACAAATATTTAGGTGTAACAAACTACAATGTTACATAATTTTTGGATCAATTCAGAGCACTGTATTGTGTTGTTTGCTTATTTTACCTTTCAATAGATATGTTTTTTACGTAGTAAGCTATGATTTTATCTAAAGATGAATGAAGTCCATTCAAAGAATTCCAGGGGCATGGAAAATCACACAATAGGAAGTAGGAATTTTTCATCACAGTGAAATGGTACTCTAATGGTGGATCATACAACATTTTAGGAAATAACTTCAGAGATTTTAAACGAAGATACAAATGGAAAACATACTCTTGTTAATTTTAGCCACAAAACATCACTTGAGTAGTTTGATATGAAAGCTTCTGTAGCTGATAGACTTTCACTTTGAATCAATGAAAACAGTAATACCCCATATCTTATGGTAGAAATAAGTAGGAATTTGAATAAAGTAGTAGCTTCCAGGGGTGATCTTTCAGATGTGCAAATATAAGCAGGAAGTAAATATGAATTCCTGTAGTGGACTGAAGTCGAATATATTTCTGAAAAGGTTTCATGGGAATAGGAATTCACCCTGTACCAGAGATAAACTATTGAACTGCAGAAGGAGATGAGGCAAATATTTTTATGGTGTCTTTTAAAAGAAAACAGAGCATTTCTTTGTGTATCAAGTTAGATGAATATGTGATTTTCAGGGTTCAGGACACTTCATCATCTCTGAACCTCATTTAGTTGATGTTATGGATGATGAGCTAGGCAAAGGATGTATGCCTGCAGCCCTCAATTAAAGAGCTGGAAAGTTGTTTGGTTTTTTTCCCTAAAGATTATTGTGTGTGAATGTTGCTTTTCCAAGAAGGTGTCTTGAACCATGTAACTAATGCCATATTTTCCTCCACCCTAAGGAACGGGCATTCCCTCAGTACACACCATCTTTTGATGGGCACATGACCTCTAGTAAGATGAATCATTCCTTATGAATATGAACAGCTTTGATAACTTCCCAGAATTTCTGTAAGTTTTATTTTTTCCATTCAATATTGTTCTCAGTACATGGCTATATGCTGGAAGAACTTGAAAATGTTCCCAAATATTTCATGGCACTTATGGCACCTTTTCAGTGAACATCTATTTCTTGCCAACAGCATTCCTCCTAATTAATATATCACTGTATTTTATTATTTTTTTAAATAGTTTATAAAAACTCAACATTTATTTTGTTTTGTGCTACTTAAATATTTGTGGGTCATAATGCCAAATTCAAATGGCTGTTTCCCTGCCACCTGTACAATTTGCTATCAAGCATATGATACATACAACAGCTTTTTCTGCCAATATATGTAATTTACTGAATGCTGCCATCAAATGCAATTTCTTAAAAGATTCAGCCAAAGTTTCTGTTTATTTTTTTCCCCCATAAATTGAGCAGTTTATTTTGTATAATTCTTAAACTCAGAATTTCTGTAGCTCTTCGTAAACATAACAGTTTCTAGTTAACTTTTTGGAACACAGTGTTTATGCTGATGGCGTTCAGTTAATAAGTGTATAGATGAGCTTTTCTTGACCAACAATTTTCATTTTTCTAGGAGAAATCTGAGCATCTTATCAACAGTTTGGAGCCTACCGTATTTTTTGGTGTCAAGCCTGTCTGCAGACTAAACCAGGCTTAATAATGTGCCAAGTACCCTCAATTCAGCCTCTATCCTGGTACTGTGTAAACTTGTAGGTATTTGGTAGGAAATGAAATAGTCCATCAGCATAGTATTGCTTCAGTGGCTAAAAAGAAAAGGTACTGATCCTGAAAGTTGCATTTAGTAAGCAAACATCACAGATATGCTTTGGCAGCTAATGAAATGAAAACTTAATAACTCACTTTAAAAGTTTTGTACCACAACCAGCTTGAATGCAGGTAGTGGGTTCAGCAAGGCTTTGTGTTGGTGGTATTTACTCAGCCATCTTGGGGATTGTAGAGAACATGAATCTGGTTATATTGACCTGATGTCTTTGAGCCTGAACAAAGCAGAGGGGTTCAAAGAATTTCTCAAGCACCATTTTCTGAAGAGATAGTTATTCCCATCTTTCGACACTATCTTAGTTTTTATCCTACTGCAGATTTCTGTGAAGGTATGCATTTCCAAATACTCTAATTTTTTATAGTCATATCTGCACACAAATTTCATTCTGGCCAATTTCCCTATTCCTTCGCTCCCAAACTAAAATCAAATACGTATTCCAGCATCCTGCAGGAGAATGCTTATTTTTTGTGTTGGCAGTAAAAATGCTTCCCTTGACTGGAAGTGAGGTTTCTATCTTGGAGATCATCAAATTGTACCACAAATAGTCTATGAAAGCTTTTGGACATGTATAGATTTTTAGTACCAGGCTGTCACTCATAAATAGCTGGACACAATGTCCTTCCATGTGAGTATTCTCCTCCTTCCATCTCCCTGTCTTGGACATTGTTTTGGTGAGTCAAGTCACGCTACTGTACAGGCTGTAAGTTTTAAGGGCAATTTGTCTTTAATAGGGACTGAGTAGTTCTAGGTGTTTCCAGAATAACATGCCCGTGTAAATGTAAAATGTTGGTATTCGATTCAAGATCTTCTCTGTGTCACAGACCCTCTCTTTGGCTTCTCCTGATTTTTGTCAGCCTTTAATAAGAGAGAAAATAATGTTCTAACTTCTCAAGGGCAACTTAGGTTTCCCTTGGCATTTTGCAAGGAGTTGCTGATAGCCACAGGCCAGAATTCTGTGATGTCTACCTTGAAGTGGGTAGAAAGTCAGTCTTCTCCAGGACCTGGCAAAATGTACTTTACAGCTTTGTGTCTGAAAAATAGTGTTGTCTCTGTGCCCTGCAACACATTAAACACTTGTGACAGAGAGAAAAATGTTCTTTACCTGATCCTCTACATATTCAGGACCCAACAAACCAGCTACTACTTTTGTTCTTGTTTCTACTGTGATACTTTGTAAATACAACATACGCTTTTGGTAGGAAAACATTTCCTGTACATGGTTTTAGCAGGAATTTCAGAAGCCTGAGGCAAGTCATGTCTTGCATAGTGACCAAAACCTATTTTCATGGATCTGGCCAGAAAGGTAAAATTGATGCTACCAGAGTCATCAGGGGATGTGAATTGTCTTTCCCCCATGTAATTTCCAGGAACAGAAGAGCTGCTGAGAACAGTGCCCTTATTTCTGTCCTGGAACACAGGCAGCCACATTGTCAGACACATTTTCCTGTCCCCACTCACACAGACACACATCTAGGAAATGCTTAAACTCTGGGTTTTGTACATTGTTTAAAATTCAGCACAAAACCAGCAATGCTATTTCGTCTTGCTGGAAGAGAGGACAGCAGATAGAAGCAGCATTCTGCTCCTGGAACACAGGCTTTTCTTCCTTCATGAATTAATGTTGTGGGATAGTTATCACTGTAATGCATTACAAGTTTAAACTACCTTAAGGAACTCTACGTTCTCTTAAGATCATACTGTGATGTTTGCCGTCGTGTAGGGCTTGATATCATGCAAAGAGAACTTTGGAGCACTCTTACTGATGAGGAGGGATTTGAGAGTAAGATAATACAGTTTAGTCTTCGAATCAAAGTTGATGACTTTACACAATCCATTCATGAGCTTCACATTCAGTAGGATACATCTTTGGGATCGACATTATGTTAGAAATTATGAAATGCAGTGAGACCTTATCCAAGTGTTGGTATCCCAGTGTGGCACTGCTATTAAGCCTAACAAGCTTGAGACTTTCCTTTAAAATGTATGAATGGAATTCCCACTTTTGATTCTTTTTCCTATTAGAACCTACTTGTTTCCATTTCTTCTGTAGTAGAAGTCATGAATTATTTATATTTGAAGACAAGGTGATGGAAAAGCTTGAGAATGCCTTGCTAAGAAAAATTATATTTATTGTAACATGGTTTAAAATGCATTTTATTTCTACATCATTTTGCTTGGGGAGAAGAGTAGAGAATACATCTTAAGCCTGAATTTAGCTTGACCTTAAAAATGCCCAATGAAAAGTTGATTTCTGAGCTTCTGCTTGCTTCTCCTGTTCATCTCTACTGGCATTTACAATTTGAAAAATGGTTATAGTTGTATATTAGAAGTTCAGATGGCAGAGGAAGTGGCAAATACAGAAGGATTTCTAAAATCTACTAGTCATGTAACCTTGCAGTGTAAGACATTTATGTACAGGCAGGTTCAAAATAATAAAAAGTGTCGTCCACATACATACTGTCAACAGTGAATTATCCAAGTTTGTGCCTGAAACTCCCCTATAGCCTTTTTCCTGCTATTTCACCACTGTTATGAGCCCTTCTGGTGGGAATTTCACTTGAAATGAAGAAAAATTGTTTTTTGGGCACTAGTTATTTAAATGTTATCAACCTAAAGGGCAAAAGATCATGCTTTTATTTTAGCAGTTCAAATGTGTAAATTGCATGACATCTGTTATTGATCAAACTAGATGGATTTTGAAGGGTGTTTTATTCCAAATCTTACCAAAGTGTAACCTTTTCATTCACAGTAGTCTGATACCTGAACTATTTCTTTCACTTGGGAAATTTTTAGGTACACTGCTATCAGCATTCTCTTGTGCTCAGTCTTCCTATCATCTTCTCCTGAAAATAGTTTAGGTACTGTCTGGTTTTGTTATCCAGGTTATAATACAGCTCATTAGGTGCCCCTTGGAAAAAACAAAAGGTTACAAGTTTTTCGTGCAAATGAAGCTTTTAATGGTTTAAGACTTGAAAACCATGCAGGATTGTAGGTGCTACAATAGAAAACTATTCAGTGGCTGAGAGGGAGAGGAGGGTTATCCTAGCACATCTGTCAGGGGTTGCTAATCCTAACCAGTTTCCCAGTCACAGAAGTGCAGTAGTATGGAAAAGATGGGACAGAAAGAATGGGATCTGACTGTTCTTCTGTTTGCTACAAGTCCTTTTTCTGACAGACTGTGAGCTTCATTGCAAAGCAGGCAATGGGGCATTCTGTTTAATTGCAGGGTCTAGCCGCTTGTTTTTCATTTAATTCATAAACTAAAATCCCTTTTCTTTTGCGTAAATAAAAAGACTTTACTTGCAGGCTGCATTCTAGTCAGTATTTTTCTTCTGTTTTCTAATAATAGAGTGTAACATTAATGTGTCTAAATATGTTCATGAGCGTATAGATTAATGGAACTCATGTCAGCATGTTTACAGTTAGTTTTAGAGTATAAGAAAAATGGAAAGACTTTAAAACAAATTATTTGGCTCAAAGCTCCATTTATACGGTGTATGTTTCAAGCTAATAATCAGGGCTTACTGTGGGTCAGCATGTCATATCCCAGTGGTGTCTAGTGAGATGGAGGGTTATCTTCTATGTCAGCTAGATAACCCTGTGAACAATTTGGAGCAGTGGAGATAATGGGACTGAATTCTGAAATGAGGTAGGACTCTGAAATGGGGCAGAATTCAGAATGGGAGCTGGAAATATCGCAGGGTACAGTGCTACGTGTGAGCACCGTGTGATTGCTCGTGAAGGCAATCACCTTTTGGCACCAGTAGTCGCTTATGTTTGACAGTAATCCTTCTTGATCAGCTGCAATTAAAATGTGAGAGAATGGCAAATCAGGTACATATTCGTAGAGAAAAGTGAAGTAAAAAAATCACTTCTTGCTACTGGCCCTACTTTTTTTTAATCTAATCTTTTGATTTTTTTTTTTAATACTTAACATTGCGCAATAACCTAATAAATATTTTTGTCATGTTTTAGACAGCTTTTCTTCAAGTTGTATTGTCCACAATTGTTGTGGTTTTTTTAAAAAATACATTATTGTTTATTCTTTTTTTCTTAGTAAAAATATAATTTTTATGAACTTGGAGGAAATCGTAGGTCATCCTTGTAGCAATAGATGCAATTTCGTACTTCAAGGTTTTAATTTTATTTTACTACTCTGTATTTTACTGATTTTAACTTTATAAATAAGGAAAAGGCCACATCTGTTTCACATTTATGGAAAGAATAGTTATGTAGTCTTTGGTTTCATACTTTTCAGATGATGCAAAAAACTTTCTAATTGTATGTCTAAATCAAACTATTGATACCACAATTGAAGTCATTCACTGTTCATACAAAATATATAACTTAAATAAGCTAATTATACACTACTTGAATTTCAGGTTTGTTTCCACCTTTAGAGCTAGCACAGTATATCGTGCTGAATTCCACTGTCATTTTGGAAAATGAACATCTGCATGTATATATTTGCAGCACGTGTTTTGACAGATCTCAGGAGCACTGGTATTATTATCCCACTGTCTGTTGTATCACTCATCCTGTGTTTGCCTTTTATTTTTAGCCACAGCGTAAGTGAATTACTTAGCGGTGACGAGCATATTCTTTCTGTTGCATGTCTTCCCACGCTTGATGTGTAACTCAGAGCAAAAGCTTAGTGACTCCTGTAGCCTTTGGTCAGCCAGCAGAGGCCACTCACAGCTTGCGACTGGCGCTGGGCGGTGACTGGAAACTGGGGTTTTGTTGTGTGCTTGGGGTTTGACTGCACCCCGAGCCAGCTCAGGCTGCCGTGAACGGTCACCATACCACTTGCACCTGCACAGAGCTCTGTGAGGAGTTATTCTGCTCAGACGGGTAAATGCATTTAATATTGATGTTTTTCTCTTTCCTGTAATAAGTCCCGTGGCAGTAGGAGTAAAAATCACCTTCACGACTTCAAGCAGGCTCAAAGCTAATGCTTTGATGACATCCTTTGTTACTGGCTCAATCTTTACTGTCATTATATTATTTTACTTCAACAAAGTAAGGGAATACCATTACAGATTGCTTTGGGGAGGGGAAAGGAGGGTCTTATTTATATGTTTTTCCTGTTCTTCCCAAATGGAACCAGCATGTCCCAGGTCAAGGCTAGTAGCCTAATCACTGCTCTGCTCCTTCTTCCTGCCTATATTACTGTGTGGGTAACTGTACTTATTGATGATAATTTTACAAGGTAAAACATTATTTCAGCATTTTAGATTATTCTTAACTAATAAGGTTATAATCCCAGCACTACTGACATCAAAATCCTGTTGATTTAGTGAAAATTTCACCCAAGAATAAGCTTTATATCTAAACAGCCAAAATATCATAATAAATATTGTATATATATATATATACACACACACACATATATATGCAACATATTATTGCTGCATTTAATTAATAGCTCTGTTTCCCAAATAAGGTAAATTTGGTGTGATTAAAATGAAATTTGTTAAATATTAGCTATTTACACAGTAATGAAGTAACAAACTTTTGGCCATTGTTTTGTTTGGCAGCTGCCCTGAAAATTCCCCCTTTCCTAATATAAAAAAATTGAAATAGTGCTGCTGTCTGGAGTGTTTTTGCAGTCTAGTAAATCTTGCATTTGCCTTTTAACAAGTAGTTGGCTTAATTTGAAAATAAAACCTAAGAATTTCTGGGTTTTATTTTCTTCTTGAGACTTATAAATCAGTCCAATTTTTAGCAGTGTTGTGAGCTGGTGTTGTTGCAATAATGCCACTATTTCATATTAAATATTAGGAACCTCAGAAGAAATTCACCTACTGACTTCCTTGCAGGTGGGACATCTAAATTTTTCAGTTCACCTGGTGCTTTCCTCATAGACCAATTTTTTTTTTTTCATTATCCAGTAGTATTATTTCCTCCAATAGCTCCTCCAGTGTTAGTGTATTACACCTAAAGGCAGCAAGAATGCACTAATATATATCATTGCAATGCATCATTAAACTTACTCTGCCTATTCCATAGTCCGTAAAAACTTGTCCCTTTGACAAAGATTTAGGGTTAAACATGGACTGTGATATTTTCTGTTGAAGTTACAATTTAAACAAACAAAAAACCTTGTACCCAAGCCAATCTCTTCTCACAAAATCCTTTTTTGTTTTAAATTTATATTTCTTTAACTTTGAATTCTTTTTTTTAAGAGTAGCAAAGAAAACCTGTGAAATAGCAGACGTTTACAAAGAAATTCCCCGCTTTGCTTTTATACATGGGATTTAAATTTTCCGTTATTCTCTGAAGTAGCTGGGTTAGTAGCTAGGTTCAATAGTAGAGTTTTCTTCTTTCGGTCTCTGATATCATGGTATTCCTTTTCCATCTGTTAATCATTCAATTGAAAGCTGTATATCAAGAGATAGAGCTAGTTTGATTGGTTGTGTGAAAAGAAATTTAGAGAAAACTCTTAAGAGGGTGTGAATTCACTAGAGAGATTGGGGAGCTGGAACATACTCTTTCACACCAAGAAACTTACTGATTCTTACTTTCTTTTTTTTTAATATATTAAGAGAAAATAAAACGTGTACAAGAGGATGTATTTTTGCTTCAAGATTAAGTCCATGTCTTTTGACCTGTTTTTCTCTTTCATATCACTAGCATGTATTTTGTAACCAGAATGGCAATGATCCATTGATTTTTCAACACTGTGTTAGTAAGACGTTAATTTTAAAGGAATATAACTAGGATAACAAGAAACTGGCATAGAACTGTTCTGCCAGTGGATCATGTCTTCATGGAGACTTTGTAGAGTTTGACTGAGCATCACTTAAAGGTAATCTGTACGTTAAAGAGATGCTTCTCTAGAATGGTCAGTTTGGGCCCTTCAGCAAGAGTGTGCTTTCAGAGGGAATAAAAATGTAATGGTAATGTCAAGCAAGGGTTATGGCAATGTTCCAGTCATGTATACTGTGAAAGCTATTTTTGTTTTCATAGTTTTCTATATTGCTCCAAGTCAAATGTGCATCCATATTCTTTTAAAGATGTATTTTAAATCCAGAACTTTGTTTAGTGCTTGTGTTTTCCAATGCTTCTAGTGAAGAAGAGGTATAAAATGAGTAATACTAAAGTGCTGAAAATAATAAGGGATTGCTCTTAATCAGTGCAATAAAATGTAGAGAGTAGAATTTTCTTTACTTTTTCCTGTAATCTAGTTTGATTTAGTTTCCTGTAAATTGACAGTTGGAGATCTGTGAATTATGAATTTGACATTGTCATGCTGTAATTTCCACTGCAAAATGCTGTTCTCTGGGATTTGATTTTAGTTGCACTTCATTTTGGAAAACTTCTGCAGAAAATCCTGCCTGAGAAAATTGGATTTGCTATGGAAGTTTTTGAAGCTGTAGTTGATCATAGCAGTTAATTTATAGAGCAGAAAAAGGAACATATTCTTTCATTTAGGAAAGCAGTTAGCTTATTTGTGTAACTAGTGTCTAGCAAAATTTTGCTGAAATTTTACTGGTTTTGCGTGCTAGGAGTGTGATGCTCTGTGATGGCTAAGCTAAGCATTCAAGTCAAATACATCCATAATTCTTTATGTGGCTTTTTTAAGCACATCATAGAATCATTTAGGTTAGAAAAGACCTGTAAGATCAGGTCCAGCCACAAACCCCGCACTGCCAAGTCTACCAAATCATAGCAAGAAGATAATGTCCTGATAAAAATGAGCTCAGAAGTGTTTTTCATTGCACATGCTATGGAGTGCTTGGCATAAAATCTAATTTAAAAGGCAAAGTTACCACTTTCAGTATGTAAAAATTACTTAAACTGTAAAAAACCCTTTTTTTTTTTCAGTCTTTTCAGGAAAACTTATCTAAGGAACAATTACGAATAGGACATAATCTGTATTTTTTCCAAAATGTATTTCCTAAACTAAACATCATTTATAAACAGGGAATGTATTTGCTCACTTGATTGTGTGATAACATGGGAAAAAAGAAGAGATAAAAGGTTTGGATGAGTATGCATATTAAGGTAGTTTATATTATATTAAATATTAAGAAAATACTGAGTCTGGAACACATCCACTCTTGGGAGCTTTCTATCATAGGTGTCTTAAAAAATAATTAATGTTTTTCCATGAACTATTCAGTAACTGAACCTTAAAATATTCTTTAAATGAGATGTAAGCAGAATTGTTAAGTAACAATTTAACATATTTTTGTTTTGCATTAATGTGTTGTGGGTTTTTGTTGGCACATTGCAGTACCTTTTCTTTAAACTACAGCACATGTACATTAAAACATCATTGTCATATTTTATTAGAAGATGCATAAATTGATCCACTAAACCGATTCGTTTTCTTGAAATCATGTTCTATGCAGACTCCAGTCTTGGACACCCCTTACCCTGTTGATCTAAAGCAAGCGGCAGTGTTCCAGCAGCCTGTGGCTGTGCTGTAGATGCCTTGCTCCCTCTCCCTCAGCGCTGTGAGCAGCCACTCAAAAGGGGTGATGATCTGGCGGTACCCAGCGCTGGTGCAGCCTCCCCTCGAGGGCTGCGTGCACTTCTGGGCCCCACACTTTAAGAAGGATGTGAAGGTCCTTGAACGCGTCCAGAGGAGAGCAGCAAAGCTGGTGACAGCGCTGGAAGGCATGTCCTGGGAGTTGTGGCTGAGGGCTCCAGGCTTGTCTGGTTTGGAGAAAAGGAGACTGAGGGGTGACCTCGTTAATGTCTGAGAGCTTCCTGAGGAGAGGAGGTGGAGAGAGACGTGCTGATCTCTTGTCCCCGGGACCCAGCAATACAGCATGTGGGAATGGTCCACAGCTGTGCCAGGGGAGGTTCAGACTGGACATCAGGAGGCGTTTCTTTACCAAGGGGTGGTCAAACAGTAGCACAGGCTTCCGAGAGACATGGCTGATGCCCCAGGCCTCTCAGTGTTTTTGGACAATGCCCTTAACAACATGCACTAAATTGGCCAACCTTGAATTGGTCAGGCTAGATGATCACTGTAGGTTCTTTCCAGCTGTAACACTCTATTCTCTATTATTATTAGCATTTTAAAATAACAGCTGTGGTGCTCAGTATTATTTCTGCAGGGTGAAATCCACTAACTTTCTTGTCCTTTTTCTGTTTAATCCCACCATCTTTCCTTACATCACTTCTGAAGTTTGTCGTTTCTAGTATCCTGCGGAGGAGGATCAGGTGGGATATTAGGAAAAACTTCTTCACTGGAAATGGTTAAGAATAGGAACAGGCTGCCCAGGAAAATGGTGGAGTTGCCATCCCTGGAGGTGTTCAAAAATGAGTAGACATGTCACTTGGTGATACGGCTTAGTGGGCATGGTGGTACTCTGTTGAAGGTTGGATTTGATGATCCTGGAGGTCGTTTCAAACCTTAATGGTTCTATAATTCTGTGGTTTTGGGCAGCAGTATAAAATTGTATATTTTGAGGCAGAACCCCTTAGTGTTGAATGCTTTTCCATTTTAGTGTCCATCAGCATAGGTCATAATTTCTCAGGCAAAACAATCTTTGCAAATCTGGAGTACTTTGAGTTGGAGTACTGGTGTCTCAGGGTTTGTGTAAACAGGATGCAGCCATCACCTTATCATCTTATCCAAGCAGTGGTGAAAGGACCTGTAGCCAGAAGAAATTAAGAGTTCCAAAAATAGAGACCCTAAACTTTATTCGTACTAACAGTTACATTAAGTGTAAGTTGCAGTATTTCTTCCTGGAGAGACTTTGCCCAGGAGAAGGATGACAAGCAAAGAGGTTCAAGGATTTCCCTGGTTTCCGTTTACAGTCCTACTTACATTGCAGCTTTATGCAACTAAGCCACGGTAGAGATGCAACACAGTCAGTCTGTGTGAAGGTCCATGGCATTTCTTTTGTACTTTTTGAAGGCCAATATTGTTCCTCATCCCCTACAACATGATTCCTAGTGATGTGCTGCATCTAGGATTTTTTTTTTTAAAGCTTCTAGCCTTAACTAGAACAAATAGATAGAAATACTAGCTCTAGCTGCCTAAGTTCCAGTACGGGTGTGATTATGTTTTGTTATGGGATAGTGCAACTCCTAGGAACACATACTGTTAAATCTGCTAAAAAGCTTGAAGGATATTATTGAGCATTTCCTAGGCATTTTAATGTCTCAGAGGAAGGAACTTTTTGAAGTCAGAATTCTGTTCATGTTGTGTGTGCACACTTTTAAGTGTGCAATGGCTGCTTTTCACAAAAGTTTATCCATCAAAACATTTGAAATAAAAAATTACCGTATTTATAACAGAAGTCATCATCTAACAGATGAACAGATAGGTAACAGCTTTTTTTTTGCATGATTGCAGAATCTGAACAGTTGAGAGGGTACCTCTTTTGATTTTAGTATCCTGCAACCTGCTGTCACTTCGGAGCAATTGGCGCTCACTTCTGTGGAGGTTCAGCAGATCTTTGGAGGTTTTTGTAACAGAGTTAGCAGATGAAGGTGGGCAGTGGGTTTTGGTTTAGCTTTTTACACCCTAGGTAAGTTTTGCAAATAGGAATTAATTTGTATTAACATATTAAGAATCTTAAAATAATCAGCAGTGAGTTTTATGCAGAGGTCTGTATGTGTGTACATTTTGAGTTTAGTTTTATAAATGTTCTGCGTCTTCGAGGTAACTGAATCCATCTGGGGTGTGCAGGAGAAGCCTGCAGGAGAAGTGTTCTTTGTGGTCAGTTGTAACTGTATTCCAAACAAGTTCATATTCTCATAAAAATTGGTGGAAAAACATACTTCTGTGGTTTCTATATTATTTTAAAACTGGCAATTTATCAAGTGAATTTTCTTGAAATTTCCATGCTTATTAAATTTCAGATTATGTATTTTGAGTAAGATGGAAACTTAAACTTGTTTCCATAAGTATGGCTGCAGGTAAACAACCAATTTTAGTCCAGAAAATAGCTTTTGCTTCTGTCAACATGTTGTTTATTTTCTCCCTGAGATAAAAAGTTCAGTTTTCTGATATTTGTACCAAGATAAAGTCTGTAAACAAGATTAATATAGTGTGGAAAAGGTTGTCAGCAGCCCTGGCAAAGGAAATAAGTTGCCTGTACACAGAACATACTGTAAACTGAATAAAAGTGTCAGGTCCACCATGAGATAATGTGATCATGAACCTCTAACAAAGCATGACATAGGCACAGTCGGCTTTTCTTATAGCCACAGTGTAGAAAATGGATTACTATATTCCAGGAATACCCACTGGAATAGCATGAAAACCTCATTTTGAGATTAATGCAGGATATAACTCTCAAGAGCTGAGCTGCATGTTTACCTGTAGTGTTAAAGTAACAGTTTAGTTATTAATCTTAAAATTTGGAAATTATATATTAAAATACTTGCTTACATTTCCAGGTCTGTCTTTGTGAATGGCCATTTCTCACTTTTCTTATTAGATGAACTATGACATTGAAACAGTAAGGTTTGGCCAATGTTTTATTATCATCACATGGCTATGTAAGGCCTCAATCAGTGTGGTAAAACAGTAAATTCCAAATGGGAGTAAAGCAGTAGCTGCTGTTCTCCCATGTAGCTGCCATGATTCCTCTACTAGGGGTTTGCATGTTTGCACAGATTTTTCAGAGGTAAGATATTACCAATTCTTTTTAATCCCCATCAGCCAGAAAAGTGACAGCACTTCATTGTTTCTCAATTCAGCCCTGAGTGACATCATTCTACAGGTCAAGGAAGCAGATGTTGGTCAAATTCTTTAACCACATGGAGCTCTCAAATTATTCAGTGAGCGTTCTTTGAAAGTTTTCCAGGCTTCAAGCTCCGACTGCCCTGGCTTTTCTCCATTACACCACCAGATTAATAGAGATCTTTTAAAGTTGAGCTCATTGTTCTTCTCATAATGAGTAGGCTGGTTGTGTCTGAGAATCTCCTGCTTACGTACTTTTGGCAAGCCTGAGCCATATAAATGTATTATCATTGAGTTTTTATGGTCTCCTGTCAAAATTGGCAGAACATCTGACTTCATTCCCACCTCTGGTTATCTACTGACTATAAAAGTATCTCCAAGGAACTGAAAGTTTGTGCCTGTGTTCTTTTCATCAGGAATAGTTTGCCTTCTGCTCTGATTCCTTAAGCATGAGTGGTTTCTTATTCTTCTGCTTTTACGTATCTACACCTGCAGACAAATTAAGCATTTTGAAAAAATAAATAAAGCTGCTTGAATTAATTCTTGAGCAATACAAGAATGTCATAATCTGCAAAAGTGTGCGTGTGCTCTCATACATTCTTAAGATCACTCTTATATTGGGGATATTATGAATTTTAGGTTTCAGTATGTATAAAGCACTAGACAAGAACTAAAGTGCAGTGTGGTAAAAATTACCTTTGCTTTCTATTCCATGTCAACGTGAATTTCAAAAGCTTTATGTTGGGATACAAAGCTTGGGAGCGGTTTTTTAAATACATTTATTGCTGTATTAGCCATAAATAAGGACAGTATATTGACTATGATTTTCAAAACATCTTTCTTTTTTTGTAGATAAAGTACTTTATAGTCTTTACAAGAAAGTGCCTTAGGCCCTTGACATCTGTCTGACATCCAATCAGAATTGCACATAAAGGATTTTGTTAAATCTTGGATAAAACTTTCTGCACTCAGAGTTTACTTTAAAAATTGCAGATATTGCTAATTGCGTTTGCTGTATCTAGTATAGTCTCTATTTTGTATTTAATATTTGAGATATATTTTCTTAATAAGCAATCATTTTGTGCATATGCTGCCCTCTTATTCAAAGACCTTTTTTCCTACATTCTTCCATCAGATAACTCCAGGACCAGGTGGTAGCAGGAAAACGGTACACATGTCCCAGGATTCCCTTCACCATGAGTGAGTATCAGTGATGGGAGTTAAACTTTTTGTTATTGTTTGCTTTACAATAGTACCTCTGTCCCAAAGCCACATTTTACAACTGTACAAACATGTGATGAGAGCCTCAGCTCAGTTACATGATGATTTTTATTTAATAAGAGTATTTACAATCCTTTTAAATTCAATTTATGTTTGTTAAGGAGAAATGAAATTCAGTTCTTTGTAAATGTGTTTTTACTAACTTGCTAAGTGTATCCTTTCCTAAAATGCAAGCTTGTTTAAGGCTGGATACCAAAAATGGGTTGTTTGAAAATACCTGTTTTATTTTTCTGTAAAGGGAAATTCAGAAATGCCAAGCTTGAATGTATGAAAATAAACAAGCATCACATTTTTGACTCTTTCACGTGATGTATCTTGTGAGGAAGAAGGTTATTATAATTTCCACCAAAACATACTAAATTGATTGTTTAAAGACATGTAAATAGGGAATGTAATTCACTTTGTTTAGTTACTCTAATGTGTCTTTACTGTAAACTCTATTCTCTCAGCTGACAACATTTCACAGCATTATTTACTGCTTATATCTTTTGAAGACTTAGAAGATTAAATTTTCCTTTATTTTTCAAATCAAAACTCTAAAACACAGGCATCCATAATGAGGAAATAGTATATTTGGGATACATTTATGTGTTCTAATTGCTACTAGATGTATCATCCCCAGTTTAAAACAAAACTTACCAAAGCAGAGGTACTACAAACATCAGGTCCTCAGTACCAACTGTTTCACCCCATAATCCACTTCTGTTTCGTCCCATAGCTTGATCATGTGTGTGTGAATTCAAGAGCTTGTGTTTTCATAAGTTATTTCTACCCCTGAGTAACTCAAGTGATATTTTATGGGGTTTACTTTATTTTATTAAAAGAAACAAGCAAATAATAACTGTCATTACCTGAATGGACAAAATGGTAAAAACTGGTGGGATGTGAATATCACTTTCCCATTAAAAAAGGTCTTATTCTTTATTAATTGTTTTTAATATCTAAATATGAGATGCATTCAAATTACTTTGTTGTACTTTTTCAATAGAAATATGTTTTACTAATCATTTAGTCTATAATCAATGTTTTGCCACAATGCACAAGAGTTTATGAGGAGGATACCCCAGTCTGCTGCTCCTCCTTGAGCATTTGCTGTTGACACTGGTCAGAGACAAGACACTCATCTAGGTAGAATTTAAATCTAACTTTCTGATCTTCATCAGCCCCTGGATGTCTGTGACCTTATTTGTTGGGTCACCTGCAAATGTGATGCTTTTACCTTCCGTCCACTGCCAATTTCAAAGTTGTGTATATGTGGTATCTCCCTGTTTTCACCAGATTTTGAACTATGGAGTGCAGTTGATGTATGTTTCATCATGCATAGGTATCTACCTTGTCTCAAGGTATCCTGTTAACTTTATTGCTGTCATTCCTTTTTCATTTCCAACTCCTTTTCCTGATGACCTTAAAAGTAGAAAAAACAGTGTGGAGGTTTTGGTGACAGCTGGTCTTTTATGCAAGAATGAGAGGGTTGACTGCCCATTATCAAACTCACAAAAGCTGGGTGGCAAAAAGACACAAAACTTTCAGATTTGTGGCTTAAAGATGAAAGTGATTTAGACCAGACAATGCCGTGGAATCTGCATCTTCTCATATACTAATTAGAATTAAAATTTAAGTGTCATTATATGGCTGCTTGGGGGAAAAAATGAGACTAAACTGTATTGAACGTAACTATTTCAGAAAAAGCATGGCTAGGCTAAGCTAATAATCTTTGGTTACACTTCTAGAAGAACATACAAGCATAATAGCAGGTGGTGGGATTCTTTTTTTTTTTTGTGCAATATTGTAATGGATGGAATTATTTTATTCATTGACCAAAACTTACTGCTTGCTTACACAAATAGTGTGTAGATACTACAATGACTTGAGATCCCCCTTGTTTTAGTTTTCCTTTTCCTTCTCCTTTTTGTTTTGCAAGCGTGCAGGTTTGTATAATGCTTGCTGCCACTCCATTCAGATGGGAATTCAGTTCTGTATGATCACAGTGTGAATGTGTTCCAGTATTACACTTTTGCTGCTGTTGAGGGAAGAGGCACATTGTGAGTTCTCGTCCCTGCATGACAAAATCTTAGTCTAAATTTTCAGCTGTATAAAACAAGGCTGCCAATAGTCAAAATTTTGCGGTTATATGGAGATATGAAGCCACTGGATGTACGGAATTCACTTTAGAATTCACTCACTTTGGAATTTCACTTTAGATTCAAACTCAAAACTCATTTTGTGAAATAATACATTAACAACTATCAGGTAGTAAGACTTTAAAGTCTTTACAGCTATAATCATTAATAAGTACCACTTCAGTACTAAATATGGAATAGCTTTAATTTATAGCACATGCATTGTAGTATATTAAAAGACCATCATTTACGTATTATTTTAGCTTGTTTGACAAAATATAATTACCTATAAAGCCAGCAGCTACTCAGAAATTAAATCTGTGATGCATTCTTTCAGAACTGTTACAAACTTAGAGAATTCAATAAAAATACCCCATTAAAATAAAGCATAGCCAAAGGCTGTGTTTTCCTGGCAGGCAATAAAATACCCAAAAGCACGCACAGACTGGTCATATGACAGCATGTGCTTTGTTAGCTATATTGTTAAACCTGTCTTTTCTTTTTCTCCCACAGTCACTGGTTTAGCCCCGGGGCTAGGAAGGAACATAGCCAGGTAAGAACTGCTTTGATCAAGAACTGTTTACTTGAGATGTATAAAGAACTTTAACTACCTGTATTCCAGAGGTAGTGGGCTAATATATTAAGAAATTATAAACAAAGCAGGTATAATTTCATATCTTCTTGTAAGCAAACATATTAATAGCAGAGCTTTTCCAAAATTTTCTTAATTAAAAACCTTTAATTAGTCACTTAAGTTCACATAAGTCTTCTTGAGGTTTTCAAGTTTAAACGAAAATTCTGATTTTTTAAAAAATTATTTTGTCAATCATATTTTCTTCAAAAGTTGTATTTCTCAAATGCTGGAGAGCAAAATGTTTCACTCCCAAAATCAGGAAATACAGAACCAGTGACACAAATGGGGAGGCTTCTACAGGAAGATCTTCAATTCTATTTTTCTGCATTTCATTGGTTAAAATGACTACAGCAGCAATAAAGGAACTTAAATCTCCATCATGGTGCAGATAATTGGTGAAAATACCTTACTAGTTTGTCTGCTGAGCCCCTCCAATGCAGTCACGGGGAGATCCAAGCCTAGAGATGTGACTGAAGGAATATGAAGACATGTTTAATATTTGATTAGCAACATGGCACTTAGTTCTTTAGCTTGTCTTCAGACATGGAGGAGTAGTTGTCGTTATGGATGGCAGTGTCTAAATAGAACATACTGTCCAGCACTACAAAATGTGAAAATAAATCTGGTTTCATTTCATAAATTTATGGTTCGCTTCAGCTCTTCAGTAAAAGTAGATGAATATATCATTAATGCATTGAAATTTAACGCACATGTTCCAGTTCTTTTAAGTTGGTAAAAATTGATATGACACAGTTGATTTCATTAGATCTGTGCCAGTTTGCTAGTACATTTACAAATGTAAATAAGTTTGAAATTTCAAAAGGAAAAGAAATCTTAAGAGTCTTTGGCAGGTTCATCTTAAAATGATCCACCACTGAATCTTGTAGCTCCAGTAAGTCATAGTTTAAATCTTTCCTGTTCTTTCCCCCTTCTTTTGAACTCCAGAGCAAGCCATATTGCTTACCCAAAACTGCCAGAATGGATAAAATATAGTAGTTTTAGCTGTAAATTGTGAACTTCCAGCATGTTACAATAAGCTTAATAATAATACACTTAAGCGCTAAATAGATGTCTTTATAGAATTCCTATTTAACACTCATAATTTTGAAACACGTTTACTAGTGGAATAACCATATAATAAAGAACTAGTCTGCTATGAGTTGGAGTGATTTTTCTTTAATCGGATTTTTAAAATATTGATTGTGTCATATAAGAGGCTAGTTAAGTGAAGTTGTACTCTTTACTTCTTTAAGAGATCCTAAGCTGAAAAATAAGGAAATTTCCATGATGAGAAATATATTAACGTACATCATTCATACCAGCACTATCCTTCAGCAGAGAGGGTGAGAAATGTCTGCTTAGCTGGTATATAATTAATTAATCCATTTTTCTCAGATAATAGCAGATTTGAATTAATTTTATATTTTACGTGGGTTTTTTCATCTTTCCGGAGAGCTGTGTTTTCAGAGCTTATCTGAAGTTAACTGAATTTGAATCTTACAGATTACTAAGGAATTGTGAAGTAAAGCTAATGTCATCAGTTGTAGATGTTACTGGTGCATAATGGGTTTGAGCTACTTTTTAAGATAGAAGAAGAAATGAGAATGAGAGTGTAATGTAGTTGTGATAATTTTGACAATCAAAAAATTCTCACTGAATTTATTTATGGAGTAAACTATTTTACTGCATCTGAGAACTAGGCAGTTGAAATTACAAGAAGCATTGTAATTACAATGTAATACAACATCATACATGAGGGAGAGTATAGAGAGTTGGGGGAAAATTGTTCAATCAGTTTTATAGACTGGTGGCATTTCTGGAAGTCAATGCTCATGTACAACATTAAGATGTGATTGGCCAAGACTTAAAATTAATCATTTCCTAATTTTCACTGGATTTTTAAGTGTCTTTGCTGTGAATATTAGGTCCATTTCCCTCTACTTTGTTTCTGATCAATCTTTCATTATATTATTTCTTCAATATATAATGGTTCAAGAAATATTTGTCATTTTTTTATACTGTCCAGTTTTAATGTCTTTAGTGTAACATTTTGACAGTTGTTTTTTACTGTTAGTGCACCTTGACTCATCTGACAAACATCATAATGCTGAATAGACTTTTGAGTGTTGGAGATAGTCTGAATGAAAAGTCTTCCTTTATTTGTCTAAAAATAAACAAGATAAATCACAGCTTGTTTCAGAAGCTGAGTCATCATTTCAGTTAAATAATTCCTTTGCTATTCCTACTTCCTCACTATTACAGGAAGCTTTAATAGTGTGTTTTTGTTGATTCTGTAACTTGCAAATTACTAAAGCTCCTGGGGCTTAGAAGAGTTTATAACTGTTTTATAAGTGCCTAGATACAAGTGGTAACCTGAATAGTTTTTTGTAAATTAAGTGTCATTCAACACTTTTAATTATACAACTTTGAAAATTTAAATTGAAATTGTGAAAATTATAACATTTTACAGGTAAGTTAATTGTGAAATTGTGAATTGCATGGCTTTCTAATGTGCTTTGAAAATGCTTTAATTCTTACATTTTCAATTATTTAAGCATTTTATATTGTTGGATATATATTTACATATTAGCTACTATTGTAAAATTCTATTAGTGTCCATCTCAAAGTCATGAGTGAAAGCTATTGGCAGATTACTCAGGAGAGGAAATAATTGCATTGTCAGGATAAAAATTCTAAAAAAGCAAACAAAGGCATTGCTTGTGAGAGTGTTCTGAACATGTTTGTGTTTGGGTTGTTTTTAACAGCTTCAGCTCTTGCGAGACAACCGATCAGAGAGGGGACACAAGAAGAACAGCTCTGTAAAAACAGCCAGCAGGTAAGTTAATGTGGCAGCTGCCATTAGTACAGTTTATGAATTTGTTGGTTTCTCAACTTTCAAACCTTTATCTAAAAAATGACACCATTCTTTTGGGGTATTGTCAGAGGTCCTCTGAGGTTTTTTGTGATTTACTTTCAAGAATTTCTTTTTGCATGGCATAATCATTGCCTTATATGTGAGTACTAGTCCTTTTTGGTGACTATATGCAACTACGCTTACTAAACTTAATTAAATGGATACCAAAGTAAGATTTGTGCTTCTGGCATGTAACTTAAGTGCTGGAAATGTATAAAATTTCATTATGCATTATGTGAAATCAAGAAAGTAGCTCACATACTGTAACACTTAAGTTGTTCTTATATTTTGACAATAAACATTGCATTGTGAAGACTTAATAAAAGCAAATGTAAATATATCCTATGACTTCTTTCCTCCCCCTCAAAAGACAAAAAATTCAACCCTGAACTTACGGACACTGATCTAAAAGTCTGTTGCTAGAGGGGTTTTTTTAATGTACAAGTTATCTGCTGAATCTATTCTGCTAAATAATTATTTTAATTCTAGCATTTTTTCAAATGAGGAACTACAGAAATGCTTCCCTTGCTACGCACAGCACCTTACAGAATTTTTTTGTTGTTCTGTAAAAATGACAAATTGCTATCAAATTACTTTTTTCAGAAAGTTGTAATAAATCTTTATCATCATATAATTCTGTGGGTTCTATGGTACCACATGAGACAGTTTTTTTCTGTCAGTTGGCTTTTTGTATACATGTGATCACCTAGAATTAAGTTTTTAATATTGATAAATACTTGCCTTGCTGAATATGTGTAAAGGGAGACCAATACTTTTTTTTAAAAATATGCATATTAAATCTTAATCTCTTCCATTATATAAAAGTTCTGGTTACATGCTCTAAAACATCAGTTATGCAAGTGTTAGATATTCCTCTATAGAAATTTTCATTATCTTTGTCTGTCAAACCTTTTATATTAAAATTCTGAAAAGCTTTGCATAGATTGTCTCTCAAGTGCACGTGTTAAAGATATTTTGGCTCAGAATTCTAGAATGAGTTGACTTTAGATCTGAATTTTCACCATAAATGCACTCTTACTATCAGAGTGCTTACATGAAACTGAGAGGATAAAGTGAGTGTAAAGTGAGCAGTTAGAAACAGATTATATTCAGTCATTTTAGGATCTTCCTTTATGCTGTAGCAAAGTAAACCAGAGTTTGAGGAATTCAGAATCATAACCTATGTGTTTGTTATCTTGCCCACTGAAGCCTTGGGAACTGATTGTTCCCTGCCCAAGCGAGAGGTTTGTAAAACGGCTTTAAATACCTGAAATGATCTTCAACCTCTCTTCTTCTCCAGTCAACAGTACCTTAATAGACTGTTATCCCAATAAACAGGTGGCAGGTTTGTGTAGAAGTAGTAGGTGGCAAATCCAAGACTGAAGACTAGCATTTTCAATAAAATAGCTATCATGTTAAAGTAGGGCTTACATAAACTAATATTACGTTACATTATAGTGTACATAAAGCCACAGTCCAGATTCATACTGTAATATCCTTAAAACCAGCAAAATCTCCTACTCACATCTCCTGGTACCATCACCTCTGTTTTCAAAGGCTTTTTCCTCCAAATGAGTCAGGTTATTTCAAAATAATGATTTGTGCCTTTTCAGAAAACCACCATTCTCTCTGTCTACCACAGAAACTTTAAGTGACTTTAAAAAAAATTTTCAAGCTAGTAGGAAAATCATATTTTTAATAGGCCATCTGCCATTGTCTTAGAATATCAAAGCATACAGTCTTGTTTACAAGAAGTATATTAAATATATATGGACACAAAGGTAATTAAAAGAGTCATGCAAAAAGTAGTGGCTGTGACCATATATTGTCTTACTCTTTGTTGCTAAATGCAGTGAGAGAACGGCAGCAGTGGACAAGTTTTGGACATTCTGTAAAATTATTGTACTTACCCAGAATACAGTCTAATCTGTTTTTATTACATGACTTAATTTCTATGGGTATTTCTTTGTGTAGTTCTCGCATAACTATATTTCTTGTTTGTTTGCTGTTTTGGGAGACCTTTTTTCTGTTTCTCATATGATTGAGATGTGTACACATGCATTTTTCTATGCTTGCCTTGTCTTTTCTTACCCCTTTTGGATGGCTGAACACAGTTCTTGTCTCAGCATGTAGACAATATGTAAATACCCTTATTACATTAGATCAGTGACTTGTGGAATAATTTACTCTGTAAATACACCAGAAAGGTGTGGAGCTCTAAGCACGGCAGTGGTCTGCAGCTGTCTCCTTGTGGTGGAATCATACTCTCTGGGAAGAGCTATACTGTATTGGGTTGCTTGTCTTAGGTTTCTTCTGACAAAATTTTATTGATAATGATCCAGTCCTATATAAACTAACATGAGCTTTTACTAGTGGCAAGATAATCAGGTTTTAGAGAACTGTTGATATGGCTGCTGATGGGCCAGATGTTAAGGAGGGAGTCTTTCACCACAAAACTTAGAATTCGGATAGATTATATTATACTGATACAGTTCAACATATCTATCTATTTATCCTACCTTTACAGGAAAGATTTAATCTACAAATATGTAGTTTTCCTGTTCATTATTTAAATTATTAGCAGTGCTAAAAATTACTTTTTAAAAAGCTGCATTTATTTCTCCTATAGGGCCTTCAAAAAGTTCTGTGTTTACATTATTTCTCTGCATTAGGATGGGAACAGTGTTTTCCCCAAATCAGCCACTGCTTAAAGGTGATAGATAATTTTTCCAGCTGCTTGTTTTTATCCTCTCTTCTTTTGCCAGTAAAGAAGGGGTTTTGTCTGAATTTTTTAATATGCTTTGGGCAAAACCAGCCTGGTTAGCTCAACTCACCTATTTAAATTAAATTGGCTGGTTTTGTACAAACCATATTGGGGCGTGCTCACATGATTTCTTCCTCCAGCAGAGCTGTGGAGATGATAATCTCCAGCAGATGTGTGATAACAAATAGCTTGGGATAGTAATGTCTTCATCTGGCGCAGTTGTTAGCAGACCAAATGTCTGTCTGTAGCCCGAGGCAGTGGGCAAACAATTGCACATGATTGAGTTACGGCGAGTTAACAAGTTGCTGCTTGGCAGCTGAACTGCTGTGGCTGATCATGTGCTCTTTGCCTGCTCCCGTCGTGAGGTAAAATATGTTTTCTTCAGTCACTTTACTAAAATTTTACAAAAGAGAGTCCTAGCTAAAGGAGATTCCCCATGGCTAAGATATTCCTTTGATCAGCAATGGAGACAGTGTTGAAGGGTATTTTGCTGAACTGCTATAACATGATTTTGAGCATTGTTAAATATGTGGGGGACCTCTATCATACAACTGCCTGTCTTTAAATATGTAAGGTACTTATCCTCACAATACCCTTATGAAGAGGGGAAGTACTTTTATCCTCATTTGACAGAATAACCAGAATACTTAACCAACCTAATGTTTTGCCTTTGGTCATACAATGCCATAACTAGGTAATTTGCACTGTAATCTGGAAGCCACAAAATTGCAGATTGGGAAAAGGGTGGACTCGGAATAAGTTACACTTGTGTAATTATTTTCTTTACGTAGAGGTCTTGTGTCGTATTTCTTCTGTAGTGTGCTCTTGTTAAGTACCATGAGTTATTTCATATACATATTTATTTTTTCTTACTATATTGTAACTATAATTTGACACACGCATGAATTGAAAAGCTGAAAGGAAAATAGCGCCCAAATTTTTACCGCTTACTAATGTTTTTGGATTGAATCTTGTTAAATCTGTGTTAGCTTTTCACATGTCAATGTTCCCCCAGAGACCTCTAAAAGAAAAAAAAAATCTACTTTTAGTTCCTCTGCAGTTCAGTCCTGGCTTCAAAGAAAGCTAAGTCATACTCATAAAAGTGATTTCAAGGTGGAATAGAATTATATATGTCAGGTTTCCCCTACTTGACTAAATTCGTTAACAATTTGATCAATATGGCAGCAGCTTAGCATGAACTAGTTAGCCATTTCTTGTGGCTGCAAAGTAGACCAGAGCTTGAGGTAGAGGTAATATATTGATATTTCTTTAAAGATCAGCAGGAGCTCCCTACTTGGCCATTACTGTAATGTGACCGGAGGCCCGTGTGCCAGTCCTCCAGTGACCACCAGTTGCTGTCCTATTCTGAGCTGGCAAGAAGTCTTTGAAGTCTTTTCCTGCCATGTTGAACAACATAGACTGAAATACAGGTCTTTGCGTGTGTAAAGGAGGCATTCAGGAAAGCAGACTCTGGAAGCAGTACAGATTGCAGCAGGATTGTGTAAAGGAAATACATAGATGCTGCTAAATGATGATGTGTCAATAAAACCCCAGAACAATAGTCGTAACTCCCCCATATTTTCTGCAACTGTCGCTTTCCTTCCTTTCTCTAGTTTTCTCAGTCCAGTTTAAATATGTGCCTTGTACCAATACAAGAGGATGACTCTCAAGTATTTTCACATCCTCTAACTAAGTGTTCTCTGTGAATTAGTATTTAAAGAAAGCTTGTAAGAGAAAAATTATGCCAAACCTGAGGAGAGCTTTTCAAAACTGTGTTATTGCTTTGGTTAAAATTACAACTTTCTGTCTTTCCCAGTCTGAAAGGATAAACCCTGCTTTTACATTTGTACAGCACTTGTTCATTTTCATCTGATGATACGGAGCATGATACTTTTCTACACAGATGTGACAAATAACATTACAGCTGCTCTTTATTTGATCTTCTAAAGAGACAAAGATGTGCAAGGATTCTGCCTGCTCCCTCTTTCCCACCGTGTCATCTGTTGTTTGGGAAAGAGTCCTAATTTGCAGCAGATACAAAACTATTTGTCGAGTTGCAGGTTTGCCAAAAATAAATGAAACCATTAATTACTACATTTTTTGAGCAGCTGTTAATGGATCGGGATAAGAAAACTGTACATTAGGCTACTGGTTAATTACAAGAACTGTAATTGTTTAATGTGGCTTTTGCGGAATGAAATTACAATACCAGAAGAGGTAAATTCAGCCAGTTTTTGAAAATTATACTGGAGCACATGCACGTACTTACACTGCAGTAAAGCAAAGGAATGCATAGCTCTTTTATTAGGTGATCTGCATATGCCATCACACAAACACATATTCTCAACAAAAACACTTTAAAAGAAAGTAATATTTAAACATGCCTTTTAATTCAAGTGTAAAATTATTAAAGGTAGTAAGTTAATGTCTTGTAACCCCAGAGCTAATAATGCAGGAGATTCAGATACAACATTAAAATCCAAATGTGTTTACATCATTAGAAATTAACAACTAAGCAGTTTTATCTCCTCTTTGGAGTGCCATGAAGCAGTAACTGTACTGTTATGATTGCTGCTTAATAATATTTGCAGTTCCAGATTAAATTATGTGAATGTTTGAGGACACGTTGCTTTCCTCCCTTGCTGTCACCCTCAGGGACAACATTATTCCGTCAGTTTGGTATTTTTCTTCTCTGGGAAGGATAAAAGATGGTGCTGTTTTGGGAGAGGACAATTCCTGATTGAGTTTTCTATTCTGTGGCCTTATTTTTAAGGTGCTGAAAAGATTTTCTCTTGAGAGAGGAGGACAGGGCAATGGCAGTTTGATTGTTATTTCAAAATGCAGAGAGTGTGCGATGCTTTAATTTTATGGAAATCTTTGCGCCTCAGTAGTGGTTCATGGATAGATTTAAAGTATCTACTGAGTAAATGGTCATTAGACACCTAATGTCTTTAAAGTGTTGCCTTTTAACTCAACTTCCATAATGAGAACTTCTGCAAAAATAGCAGGAATTTTGAACTGTGCTCTGTTTCCAAAATACATGTTTCCATGTGATCTGAGCAGTTTCTTTGCATCTTTAATACAAAGCAACAAGCTGAATTTTGTTGTTCTTGCACTAGAATCTAATATACTTTATAATAAGGTACATAAGCTGCTAAGGGATACCGAAAATCTGTCATTTGAAATTGAATTCCAGGTACACATGAGTTCGTTAACTAACAGGAAGTTATTTCTTCCTGATTTTGAAAATATGTACAATTTAAAAAAATACAACCTGTAGAAATTATGTACCTCTGGATCCTCCTGATGTACTATCTGGATTGAATATTTCCCCTGAATGGACTGATAGCAAATTTCTCACTTTCAAGTGACCAAGTTTTAGCACATAGTATGCTTGTTTCTCACATTCAGCTGCATTAGATTCTCTCTCTTGGTCTCTTTTTGCACAAGTTTGTGCTTTTGTTGTCTCAGCTTACCTATTAAAATACTAATGGCATAAGGATAAAGTTAATTTGGGCTTCAGAGGTCTGAAGACCCTTCCTGCTGTGTGAGGTCTGAGTAGGAGCTATGCACAGGGCTTTGCACTGCAGTTCTACAGACTGTTTCACCTATGGTTAAGCAGCACTGCAATCCAAGGATGTTGTTCTGCAGTCTGGTTTTCCACCACTCAATTGTCCCTGCATCTCCCCCACCATGAGAAACACGGTTTTGTCTCTCTGTTTCACCACACAGGCACATGAAAGCAGGATATCATAAGGATGAATAACCATGAGTGAAGGAAGAGTGGGTTTGCCTGATTCTGGTTTTGTTGCACATTGAGCGGTTTGTGCAATGTTTGTGTCAAGTTCCTACTAATCTCAAAAGGATCCCTGAATCTCATATGTGTAAATCAGTATCCCTGGTGCACGTTCACTGAAGTTCCGAGGCATGGACACACTGACTTCTATTCAGGCTGTGATTTTGTGTACGGAGAAAAAGAGTTTAGAAGAAAATTTGGTCGTTTGTTTCAAAGTACATAAAATTTTCATTATTTTCTTTGGTGATACTTTGAAATTCTTATGATTTATTATAGCAATGTTAGGGTTTTAACCTGTCTGGAAGTTAACAGTCAGTAACTGCCCTAGACAAAACAAAGCAAAGGATACTGATTTTTGAATTTTGGACTTAGTTTTACCATTTTCCCTTTACTTTGTGTTTTTTAGAAATGTTGGGTTTACTAATTACTAAGACAAAGCAGAAGGACACAAGTGAAGCTTTTGCTATTAAAGAATTTAGAAACTAAAAAGAACAAAAAAAAAAAGTCTGTTTCAGTAACTTTCAATTAGCTGTTCTCCTTTGCTATTAGAAAGTCAAATTTTGCATTCACTCCTGCACATTTAGACCTCTTCTGCTCAATGCAGTTGCATGACAGTTACTCAGGCCAGTGGGTGCAGGGTGTTAGGAAGCATCATTTGCTTAACTTTCTAGCTCAACTTTAGGACTTCTTTTCTCCCCTCATCCCGACTTGCGTGCATTTATATCTTTGTTTATCAGATTATTGGCTGAATTATAACTGTACTACCTTGGCCAGGCAATGAGACTGTTGGAAGAGTTGTTTCTTAAGCATAGTATTACAAACAGGGAAATGAAAGGGGCTAAGGAGGAAAATGACGTTGGGATCCAGCTGCAGAGCTGTTATTTTCTGGGAACCAATTGGAAGGCAGTAGGTTAAGAACTGACCAACAGTTGTAATATGACAAAAAGCTTCTGGATTACTGATCCAATTCAAGGTCTGAATGGCTGATTAAAAATCATTACATTGTGCTGACTGTTTGCCTACATTAGTTGAAGTACTGGTGGTGGACCGAACTCATTCCAGTTGGCCATGCTTGCTCACCTTCCAGCACAGAGGTGAAGATAGAAATTGGTCCAGGCTAAATCCTGATAAGGCATTTTCTGTGTTCCATTTTTGAGCTACTCTCTTACATGCTTGGATTTTTAGTGTTGCTTCTTGTCCCCTACCTGTTTTAAAAGTAAAAGATTTTGAAAAGAACACTAATATTTGCGATAATTTAACCTAACTCTACATGACTGTAATCCAGAACTTTAAGATGTGTTTTTTAAAGTCTTTTTGACAGAATACATTTGTCCCATACTGAGTTTATTTAGTGAATATCATACTTGGTAAACAAATACGTATCCAGAAATATCTGGAAGAAATAGTGTAGCTGAATAAACTATCAAGTCCTTCCTTTAAAACATCAGTTCAAATCCATGTTTACTGCTCAAGTCTTAAAGATATTTTCTAAATCACTTCAGGGCCGTGTCAGGGCCCACATCTCTCAAATGCCAAGAATGTTATTGCAAGATGAAGAAGAAACCAAAGAATATTTGCTTTAGAATTTGTGAAACAATATGGTCCTGTAACCAGATGATATTCTATTACTGTGACCTATTTTCAAAGTTCATTTCACTATTGCACTAATACAGGCATTATTTTTGTCATATATTGCTTGTCACAAATCAATAATGGAACTTGCCATCAAAAATATTTAGAAATATTCTAGATGAATATGAAATTTATATTCTGGGTATAAATGTTAATTTTCTGTATTGAAAATGTGAAATCATGTCATTTGTTGAAGAAAACTGAAAGTTTTTGCTATTTAATTTTTGACAGAAGTATATTTTTTGGGTTTATTCCCTCAGTGTTCCTTGGTGACTTGTTTGTACACCAAGATATTGGTTTGGATTTGCCTTTGTGTAATTCATATACTTTTGATCAATTCCAACTCATGCCCAATTATATTACACTAAATTAACATAATTCAACAGATGTTGATATTTAAATGTTTTCTGGCATTCACATCTTGGACAGCTGTCTTAGAGCTTGGGGAAAAGGCAAACATTTAGAGTTAAATGCTGAACATATGCTTAAATTACTAATTAGAACCAAGAAAAAACAATGCATTATCCTTTCTGAGGGCAGTAGGCCTCTACTACAGAACTGGTTTTTTAGAGTCTCATTTCACAAATAAAGTGCATAAGTGACTTGAGATTGGGTGTCAAAACATATGCAGTGATGCAAGTTTTTATTTTCCATCATATGTGCTAAAATTATGCCAGTGTGGAGTTGAATGTGTTGATTTGTAGAGTTCAGATAAATTTTGGACAACTACTGTGTCTGAATGCCAAAAGTGCTGAAAATGATAACAGGAAGGAATGTGTTAGGATATAGCATTAAGTGATGAGGTAATTTGAAGGGCCAGGAAAAGATTGTATTCTAGTCATAAAAAGATTGCACTAGGACTTTCAGTAATACAGGTATGTCACCCTTATGCTTGAAGTTACGTTGTGAACAGATTGGCATTGTACAAAAGGAGTTTGATAGAGTTGCATGAGTTTTATCACATCTGTTTAAGATGTAATAAAAGAAAAATAAAGTGCATAGCTCTTCTAGTTAATGTAATGGGTTTCGTACTTGCAGAGGTAGGTGAAGCAATCTATTATATACATGATGTCATTCTTTAGACAAGTATGAAGAAAAACTTTACTGTTTGTAAAAGATGAGGAGGAATCAAGCATGGAACTGATTTCACCTGAATGGTGTCTGAGGAAAGTGACACCAAGAAAACAAAACAGCAAAAGAATGCAGGTGCCTTCTTTAGAATGGACAAGGGACCATCCCTCTCTAATGGCCCACAGGGCACATGCATTGCTGCACATGCTACCCTTCTTTGGGCCTCCAAGTAGAGACCAGGGGCTGCATTCATGTTTTGGCCACATGTGTGTACCACAAAGCAAAGAAGATAGCTTTCCTTATAAAATTCCTTAGCCATTGTTTTTCATATTTTTTCCCTCAGAAACAAACATGCCATTCATATTTCAGTGTAATATTATGAAATCATCATGCATCTTTTCTGTTGTTGTACTGATATATATGCCAGAGGCGAAGATTTAAGTATTTGTTGTACCTAGATAATACAGAATAGTCTTCCAAATTTACAGCACCAATTGCTTAGTACGTGGTACCTTTTGATTAAGTCCATACTTCTGGAGATTCAGTCAAATGGAAATGTAGAATTTTATGTTTCTCTTATGTAATTAATTAATAGTGTTATGGGATGTTTAGAAAGACATATATGATAGGATTTTAATGGTGTTTACCTCTAAAATTATCATAAACTGTACTATGGACTCGGATGCTCTTGAAGCCATTTTCTGCTATTTGTAGTAATTCAGGAATGTGCAGTAAGAGTTAAAGTTCATCCCAACTCCCTCATTTAAGCGGTGATAGTGGATGTGTTCCATTGGCCACCAGATACAGCAGTGTGCACTTTAAGCCTTTTAAAAAGCGAGGTAAACTGTACTACAGGTCCATTGTGTGTAAGGAGAATCGTTTCTGTGATATTTTTGTGTAAAAAAGTACCTACATAATGGGAAGCTTGCTCAGATTTTTCTTTGATTTTTAGGAAGTTGAGCTGTCCCATGCATTCCATTTTTAAAATATTTTTAGTGGCTTGCTTCTCTGCTGTACAATTGAGTTCTGTTTTTTCATTTTTAACTGCTGCTGTGAGCACTCTCCCTGCTCCCTTTCAGTTTATAAGAAATTGTCCAGTAATTTCAAGCTTAAAGTGAGTTGTGATCCTCACTGCATTCTCTCTTCAATCATATCTGTATGGATATATTTTCTATCTATGTTTTAAGACTGAGAACTGACAGTTTCAGTTAGATTTCCCCTTCAAAATAATTCTCTCAAGTCCCTTCTAAAATACTAACAAGTAAACCTTTGCCTTACTGAGATCTCTAGTGAAAGAAGTTCACTTAAAAACTTTTAACAAGCCTCTTCATTAGCTGAAGCATTCAGTGGTGATAAACTTGCAGAGTTCTACAGCCATCTGCAGGAATGCACTGATACTGTGGCAGAACAGGGTCTCACTGTTTACTGTGTGTTTCTTCCTCAGGTGAGAGAGATGTTAATTGCAATATAATGGATAGGCAAGTATTGATCATTACCAATTCATCTAATTATGGAATAGAAATCAGTCTTCTTGAAAATATTATTACATCGTAATAATATGCTGCATCAGTTTTTCCAGATTAGAGTACAGACATTTGATAAATACTATTAAATAAAAAACACAGTCTTCCACACCTGCCTTCGCTAGTAAATTTTGTTTTGGTTTTTTTACACCTGGGATGATGGTGAGTACAGAAGCAAGTAATAACCAGAGATCTAAAACACATGTTCAGGGGTTTCTGCTGCCCTACAGCCATTTGATTGCATTGTTCTTCTCAGTGACCAGACTGGTGAACTTTTAACTCTGTCAGAGTTAAAGGCAAAGATGGTAACTACCAGTGAAAGAGTGAAGAACCCCTTTGGGTCCTCAGTTGCTCAGGAGGTGCATTGCTTTTAAAGCAGTGCAGCTGTAGATTCTCCAGCAAAACAAGATGTTCATTTGGAGAATGTAGCTAAATGGTCCATGGACTGCAAAGGTTGGGGTAGATAAAAATCTGACATGGCCCGTTACAAATGTCTCAGAGAGGTGAATGTGTGTAACTGCTCAAAAGGCACTCATCAGAAATATTTGTCTGTTGAGCTCTGAAAATTACAGAAAAAGAAATTGTGTTGTATAGGCACAGGTAGAAGTGTTTCGGGAGCTTAAATAGACAGTTGTAGGCATATTACCGTAGTAAGGACAATTACCTTGAAAAAAAGAAATGCTAGAGACTGCAGCTGTTTAAGGAGGAAATAGCAAAATTTCCGTCAGAGTGAATGTTTCACAAAAATGCATAGATATTTGTGAATTGCTTTACATGTCAGTGCTTCTATAAAAGTGTTTGCTGTATCAAATCTGGTTTTGTGGATTTTATTTATTATTTCCATAGCTTTTTTGTTATTTTTGTTATTGCTGCCTTCCCAGTCTGTCTTCATTTTTGCGGCTCTTATTTACCACGTAGAACGGAGAATCTAAACACTGCGTGCAAGATAAAAAATGAATAAAAATTGACAGCAGCTTTTCCAGTGCTTTGTTTAATACATTGAGGCATGACACAACAACAACAACAACAAAAACAAAAAGTCTTGGCATGCTAGTGTAAGTTCTCACCAGCCTGGCTTTTGCAGCCCTCTTATTTCCCTCTGCCACAACTTTGCCGCTGCTATGACACTTGCAGGCCTGCTCGGCCGTGGTGCAGCTGATGCCCTGTCCATGCTCATATTTTTCTTATTGACAGTGAGTGTTCTTGCCAAACGCCAGGGACCATAGTCACATCTGTTTGTCTCCCAAGCTTGTCTGAGGCTGCTTGGGAACACTTTTTATCCAGAGGGCAGCTTTAACTAGGCCTAATACTCTGAAAAGCCTCTATTTGTAAATGCATACAATGAGGCGACAAGTTCCTGTTGTCTTTCCTTAAAAATTATTCCATTTGACACTGCTTGCTCCAGTCCCTGTCACCAGCACGTCAAAAGCCAGGTTTTCAGGCAAGGTGGTCTTAACAAGTTTTATTTTTTCCCTAATAAAATGCCTAGCTTCCCTCCAGAGCACTATTTATAAATGATAGCTGGAAGCAAGCTAGGGGTAAGTAGAGAGAAGTCAGGCAAATAGCTTTCTTCCTTTCTGTAATCCACGCTCTTCTGATTTAATGCTAAGAAACATAATGCTGAACTTAGCCTGATTGAGGGTCAGAGTTCTCCCTACTTTATAATACCCCCTTTACAGGCATTTCAAAATGTACCGTGCAGCTTCACAACACTGCTTCTTTTTGTCTAACCTGCCAGTTCCAGAGCAGTAATAGTTCTTGTCTGGTCCTCTCTAATAAATAAATAAATAAATAAGAGCTGTTTGTTTTGCTGTGATCTACACTGGCAGAGCATATCAAATGTTAAGCCCTGGTGAAGGCAAGTGCCACTTCAGAATTGCCAGTTAGCTGAACGTTTGATGGTAGTGGCCATAAAACTGGGTCTGACAAAGCTTGATTGGTGCTCTAGCATATTGTTATTTATTTGTGGTGTAGGGGGTTTTTGACAACAACAAAGAAATACCCACTCTCACCTTGGCTGGTGATCGGGTTATTGTGATCGGCAAAGGCGAATGATTCATTTATGCTGAAGGAACAAGGCTGCCTTTCAGATGTTCATTGATTTTAAATTAAAAAGTAACTGCTGTGTTCTACATGAAGGGTGACAACAATAACAAAGTAGTCCTTACTTAGTGTTATTTGTTGCAACTCCATTCCGTGTGCCTGGAGGAAAAGTGGGGAGACCCAGTACCATAATCTTACAGATCAATAATCTAGATATCTCAATGTAGTGTAACAGATAATCAATTGTGGTAAAATAACTCAAACACTGCTCACTGTTACTGCTGTGGCTCGGGTCTGGAGGTTCAATTGCCTGACTTTATTAATTTTTATCTTTCATCCTACTTGTATTCCTGGAGACTTTCTCCCTTTTTCATTCGGAAAACAAGAATTTCACAGTGTAGAACATACAATTTATCACACAACTTACTCTGCATGTTTGATACCAATGTTAATACTGATCTGTTGATGATCAGACATCTCAAATATCTTTTCTCTAATAATTGTTTCCCCATATTGTATTTAAATACTCATTTTCTTTATCATACAGTTATGAAAGGGTTACCCTTCTTGATTTCCTTGTAAATTTAGAAGTGAAAATTATCACCCTGTTAATTTACTAGTTCAACTGTGTTCAGTTTCTGGATGTTAAAAGAGGATACAATTTCAACTTAGAATTGCAAGGAAAACATCTGTCTTAAAACAAAGAGAAAAAAGTGTTGAAATAGGGGTTCTCTAGGTGAAGCTAGAGTGCACTTCTCTGTGAAACTTAAGTTTCTTGGAATATTTTATTATTTAAATACCAGCACTGTCATACTTGTTAATCTACTGTAACTTTTTAGAAGAAATATGCAGTGGATTGTACATTGTCATCTTATTCATCAAGGCATTGTTGTCTCTCTTTTACATTATTGAGAAGATCTGAGGTCTCTCAACAGTCTATGACCATTTGTTATTCATTTAGAAGCAGCACAGCTTTAAAAAGTTTATAAACGCTGTAAAGGGTAAGTCATATATCCACACTGAAACCAGATCCTGTGAGAGACAGAGTGTTACTATGCTACAGTAGATTGTCAGATGCAATTTTCAGCTTGTAATTTTACTAAAATTCACTACACTTCTGTGGTAAGAAACACAGTTCTCAGTAACATTTATGGAGACATACTAAAATTGTGCAGTTCAGAAATTACTGCATTTTCCCCACCTTCTGTTTTAGTTCTTTCAGAAAAAAAAAGTCAGCTACATATAGTCAATTCTGCAGGCATTGTACACTACTTTAAGAAAAATAATAACTGTCATTGTCCTTTAAGATTTTATTCCAAAATTCAACACGTGCAAATTCCAAATTTACCATTTTCTGTGGTATCTGACTTCTAATAGCTGGCTTTAATGCAATAGCATTTGCTTGTTTGCCATCCTCTGCAGCTCCATCAATTTTCCAGTCTCCAGGTGTAAGCTGGTAATTGTTTAAGGAGTCTACCAGATACTGTGCTTCCGTGGTGTTCTCACAACTTGCCAGTGAATTAGAAAAGGATGGATTGTTATGCTGCAAGTTTATTTCATGCACCTTTGAAGAGTTTACTGTTTCATGTTTTCTCATTCATTTTTCATCTTACCTTAAAAAAAAATTGATAATGTGTTCCATGTAATAAATGCTGCTCTGACAGTCAAGCATTACTAGCCAATTGATAACCTACAAACAGCATTGTGATCTCTTTAGATAATTAATCTTTGCTATTTTCCTGTCAGGAGCAACTGTGTTTTTGTTTTATGTTGAGCTAGAAAGATTGCCAGTTTTGAAAATTAAAAAGCATTCCCTTTATATTTATATTTATTCATTTCAGTAACAATTTATGATGCTGCATTTAGATACTGAGCACTTGTCAACAAACATAATTATGTTTCGATATAAACAAGATTGGTGGCTTGACTGTGCAGCTTCATCTTGGTTGAGAATGTTTTGATATAGGTTCAGATTATACAAGCTCTGTATTTATGTGGCAGTTTTTTTCCTTTGTTAATAGTTTTCTCCTATAATTACTTGCAGGCAAACCAGTGTACATTTAGGATCTTTGTGCATGGGAGACATCAAGCGGAGAAGGAAAGCTGCTCCCCTGCCAGGACCCACAGGTAACCAATTTCCCTGGGACAGAGCACAAACCATAAGATGTTAAATCTCTAAACACAAAGCAGTAGGTCAGTGACCTGGGGAAAAGCTTGAGAAATTCAGTAACTTCCCATATAACTTCAGATATGTTCTGTCCTTATTTATTAATACAGATTAAGAAATAAATAGACTCTCTCCATTCTCCCTCAAACATTTCCACTTTCCAGTCCTTTGTAGCACAGCACTTCTTTAAAGAGAATAAATCTTCTTTCATATACTGAGACAGCAGAGATTACTGCCTATGTCTCTTCAAACATTAGAAGGAAGGAGTCATGAGGTATCTTTTTTCCGTGTGGAATGCATATGAATGCTCTAAATACCCTGCACAATAAAGTTAGGATGTAAATTCTTGGGCAGACAATTGAAAATGTGGTGATAAGGCTGTGAAACACAGCTTTAAAATTAGTGCTGTAGATTAAACAGGAAGCACTTGCAAGCACATTTTTGAAAGATTTTTACAGATGCGAGGTCACAACCATTGGATGTGTTTTGCTGATGTCACAGCTGTGAAATGACTTTTTCAATACTTAGCAGTGAGTTATAGGACTCTCATCAGTTTGTTGTATTAATTATATATGTACATACTGGAAGGATTAGGTTGTGTGTGTGCCCATGTGAGACTTTTTATATATTGCTAATACAAAAATCTGGATTGCATGTCCTTGTCATATATAAATTGCTACAGCAACGTTTGCAACACATAGAATTCTTCAAATATATTTTAAGTAGGTGTCTTTAGAGAAGCCTAATACTTGTATTCCAACTGAATTCCCCCTCCTGAAACTTCTTTGTTTCAAGTCTCAGTGGCAGAAACAGACCAGGAATAATATTAAAAATTTTATAAAAGCACCTTAGTGGCAGCAGTGTGAAAAAAGAGAATCTATGGGTCAGCTTCTAAGACTCTGAACATATGTGAAGTGAGAAAGAAAAATACTTAATGGCTGAAGAGAGAATAATGTAATTATTTCTACAAGGTGATTTTCACTTCACAACTTTCAAGTACTAGAGGATGTCATTTTGTACTGAGAGGTTATCAAGTATCATGAAATTAATTTTATATTTCATTTTACCTTGGGCTTTCAGCGTTCAGAATTTTATTTTACAAGCTGGCCCCTCTGCATAACTTTATAAAGCCAATATTTTGATACTAAGGCAAATATGTGGTCATTCAGTGTTATGTATCCATATACTCACAATTTTAGAGATTGTTTTGCCCCAAAGTTTGCCTTTATATGAAGAGCAACAGAGAATAATGGTGGGTAAAGGTGTCCTATGAGGTACCTTGTAACTAATGTGCCTTTTTTTCTTTTCAAGTTCAAGGTAATCTCTTCAATTTCGTTCTGAGCAGGAGGACTGAGAATATTTTTGTGGTCTTAGAAAAGTTTTTTTTTCTACATTTCATCATTGTGAATTTTTAAACAAATAGAAACTTTGGTAAACTTTGAATAAGCTTTTACATATGTGAAGGCAATGTATAACATTCTAGAGATTATTACAGTTTTCTCAAAGTTTTCTCCTTCCTACACTTAAATTATTGTTTATCCATCACAGACCTTGTTTTCTGTCAGTGTTTCATATCATTTTATGAAAGAAACAGGGTTTCCTTTTAATATGAATGTACCTTTGGAAATTTGTATTAAAAGAAAAGATCCCTTATTTGATTGTTCTTCTTTCAGTAGTTTTAGTTAGCTAAGATATTGGAATAGGACTAGATTTTATATAGAAGAAATTATGAACATTTTACTTGAAAGAAGAAAAGGACAAAAGTTGTTTGCTTGAACTAAAGTTGGAAATTTTAAAAGCATTCTCCTAATAATTGTCCAGATTTATTATCATAGTGAAGCCTGAAAGGCTGTCTGTGAATGAATGTCTGTGAACTGCACGTGTCTGCTTGAGGCATATGGGCTGCAGATAAGCAAGGTTTCGTCAAATATGAGCCAATGTGTTGATAAAAGTGTTTTCTAAATTCTCATCTGCTTTTGAAAAAATTTACATTGGTACATTAATTCTTGTTAAAATATGCACGGTGTTGAAAACGGTCATTTATATCTTTAGGTTCAGTAGTGCAGATGGGAAGGACTGGCAATCCTAACAAGGCATTGAAACATTCCCTGGGTTTGAGTCTCACAAGCACCTGCTACTTTCAGACACCCTACAAAGCCATAGACTTCTGTAGCAAGCAGTGTGATTGGTTAAACATTTATTAATTGTGACAAGAACACCCAATTTATTTCAGTACTCCAGCTTATTTACTGCTCTTTCACCTTTGTATTTTGTATTGAAAAAGTAAAATGAATATTGATAGAGTTAGATATTGATTTCTAAATTTATAGCCTGTTCTCAGCCTGGAGTCAAAGTCACATACCAATAGGTTTGTGTATGTTAGTAACAAAGGATGTAGCTTTACTTGTACAGTGTTGAGAAACTACTGAAGCAAGAAAGTTTGAGCAGCACAGAGCATTTTATAGTTTCAAAAATGTCATTTGTAAGGGTGAAGAAAAGATGTGTTGAAAAGCAATGAAGAAAATGGGAGATAATATAGGCATGGATGGTCAGGAGCTGACAGTACTGATACAGGAGTGTCATATTCTGTCTTTTTCACTAAGATAAATGTTCTATTTTGTGAGTGTTTGATATATCCTATCTGTGTATTTTTGAACCTCAATAGTTAATTAATCAACTACAAACTGATACTAGTAAAAATTGTTCATTTTGTACAGTTCAAGAATTAGGTTTTGTACGTTTTAAATACTTTTTTGTACAACTTCTTCCATGAATCCAGTATTATTTCAGTGATTCTGTTGACATGTGGGACCAGGTCATTCTCAATGACCTTAAGCCCCCTCTGACTACCTGAGTGGTAGAGCTTTTTCCAATAACACCCTGACATATTTCCCTGCAGCAATAGAGTCCTCTCAAGTTTGTATAAAAACCTCTTAGACAAACCAAGCCCTGTCATGGAAATAGCCCTACCAAAACTGGGTCCAGTTTAATGAAAATAGTAATAAAATAGCAGCAACAATAACAACAAAATTTTATGCTAGAGAAAGGGCAATCTTTGCAAAGTATTGTTACTACTTGAAACACATGCACTGGGAATATTTGCAGTAATTTAAGTCTTAGATTAACTACTTTAAGTCTCATATCAAGCCAGTATGTGCTGTGGAATTTTAGATGACATACACTGAATATGTATTTACCCCAATTCCTTTTCAATTGAGTGTCTTCTTCTGTAGAAGCTTTTTTGTTTTGTATCATCTCCTGTTAAATCCCTGAGATCTTTTAGAATTTTTTTTAAAGTAACAAACCTCTAAGTCTTAAATGTTGGAAAAAAATCATCATATCTCTGGGATGTTAATTGCTTATTTTACTAATTTGTAGAAAGTGTGATTCAGAACAAAAAAAGTTTTACTTGTATGCCTTGTAAATAGCCATTTATTTCTGTTTCAAATCAATCTTCTTACTGATGTTACAAGGTGTGGTTTACAGTTTGGAGCAGTGTTAAAAACCTGCAAAAACCAATTATAAGAAGAGAAAGGTATTTTGTACTCAAAATACAGAAAATGTGTATATAAAATAGATAAATTACTGTGCATGTTACGGGCACTTTAATACTTACCTTTTGCTAAAACAAATTTCAGATGTCATTTTCTTTATCTAGTTGGCATGTTGCATGCACATGCTGCACTTCAGGCTGGTACTGATTGAAATGACCAAGTTAAAAGTCTCATTTTAAAGAATGTGTTTTAATGAAAAATATGACAGTTTCTTAATTACAGCAGAAATACTGAGCACTGCTATAATGCCATCATGACTCACTTTAACAAGGTAATCAAAAGGGTACATGTTTTCATTCCTTTTTAAAAATTGCCAGCAGAACAGCTAAGCAAACTATTTTGCTGATGCTTAATATGTCAGTGATTAAAAATCAGACCTGAATATCTGCAGAACCAAAATGATGATTTGAAAAAGATTGTGATTACAGTGTGATAACAGAGGTGGCTGAGGCTAAGTTTGTGGTGAAGGTCAATTTAGTGAGGTAGTTGCAGAGGAGAGGTAGATTTTTGGGTACTTGGATGAACTGGCTGTAAATTTCCAAAACTCTAGACAAACTATTATAGGCCTCCTTTCTATTTAGCTTGCTTCACTGCTTTTCTCTCTACTAAATGTACAGCTCTGTAGTCAGAAGTCCCTTGTCACAGGGCAGTGCAACATTGGTATGTGTTGTGAACACTTTCCCGTATTGCATTGCACCAGTTCTTCTCCTTAGTCTGCCAAAGGCCTTCACGCCACACACATCCTGCCTGCTTGGTTGTCCAGCCCATGGACACTCATTTTTCTTTGGCTGGTTAAATTTTAACTACTTCCTTCTGTTTCTTTGTTTCTGCTAACATCCTGTCTCACTGAATTAAAAATGAAAAGATCACAGAGTGCCATCCAGTACTGGACCCTTCTGTCCCTACGGAGCAAAAGGCTTTTTGCGTTGAGCTTGAGGTGGCTGGTTCAGGCAGGGCGTCTTATAGACAAACACCAGAGCTCAGAAAGTTCAGTAACAAACTTTGGAAGAGCCACAATGCAACAAGAACGGGCTTATACTGGAAAATTGCTGATGGATTTCTTGTGATCTAAAGAGAAGACAGTATTTTACAGACTGTACACATAGCAAATACAAAGTTAAGAAGAAATGCTCAGATTGATAGAAGACGACTGTACCTATCTTTTCTAAGTGCTGTTGTCTTCTGAAATGTGGAAGCTTCAAAATTAATTCTCCAAATTACTCTGGGAGTCTTTCCTAAGATAACTGTTTCTTGTTGTGGAGAGCATTCCAATTGCCTCCACAAGTCCCTTCCAATTATGATTCTATGGAGTTTTTTGGACTTCACTTTTAAGAATCATAAACCAGTTTAACAGCGGATATTACCAATGAGAACACCCTCAATATAGTGAAAATTTTGGAAAAAAAAACTAAACCAGACATTTTTCTCAGGTTCCAAAGGGATGTTTCATTAAACAGCTGTACACTTGAGGAGTAGCTTTGAATGAAACTGAGATGTCGGTAGGGAGACTCATCCTCGGGGTCCGTTATGTGCTCTGCAAGTTCTGCTCGTTGTCTGCCAGATACTATAATAAAATGGTTCCCCACAGAGAGGAGCCACCTCCATTTTATGTGCAGTTTGTTAGAACTATCAGCTTTTTCAGATAGGCAGATGGATGTCCTGTAGTTTTCCTAGAACTCAACCAATAGAAGTACCTGATATTCCTGCCAGTCTGTTTTAGGTTGGTAACACCACACGACTTTTGTTAAACACACATGGTTTGGGAGTTACAATGTGTCGTTTCCTCCTCAGTCAACATAGTTTCTTATTCCAGCTCTCCACTGACAACTTCTCAGTTGAAGGTGACTAGTTTTTCTTTCACCTGAGGGAATAGGGAGCACTTCTGCAAATAGTCCCTGGTATAGATAAGTAAAAATCACTTCCCTTAAAGATTTTTCCACATATAATTCATTTTTTGAATCAGAATGGAAGTCCATGCATAAACCTGATAGTTTTATGCAGAAGGTTTATGGCACTTCAGAGGAATAAAAATACCAGTTTAACATGTGAGAGAGTAAAATTAATTGATCAGGTTTCCAGTGCAGGCAAGTTTGGATTTCTGTTTTCTGTATTTCTGTAAAAGCTTTGCAATTGGTGGAAAAGTTTTAGATAAAATCTGTTGCACATACTTGTTATACTCAGGATTTCACAATGAAAATTTCTGCTTTGAATTTCCATTGCAATGAGAGGAAATTTGGATTTATTGATTGTAGGAGAAGTTTATCTTTCAGCCTATATATTGACACTGACAATGTTAACCTAATAACCAAGATTTATGTTCTGATGCCTTCATTGCTGACAGAGGGAATGCAGTGAGCATTATTTGCATAAATAGATAGGTAAATAGTTACTTAGCCTGTAGTAAAAAAAAATGCAGATTAATTAGTATTAATTAATCAATCTTCATTTTAAAATTAAGATAATTTGACAGAAAATAATGTTCCACATAGACACAGAACAGGCAATAGAGGTGAAACTTCACCTCCAGTATCCTGCCAATCCATTCCAACATGAGTTAGGGTCAGACAGAGCTGCTGTGATGTGCATAGTCCTAATATCAGTTTAATCTTAAGTGATTCTGCTGAAATGAACAATAACTGCACTCTCCAGTTTACTCACAGTATTACTGTGATTTAAATCCTTTCCCTGTGGGTTTCAGTGTAAGGCTGCAAGTCTTTCCTTAAAAGTCATGGAATGCTTATCAGATGGGATCAATTTTGCTGAATTTTGGAATGTCCCCCGGTGAGAATGCTTATTCCAAAGTGCCATCCACTGACAGTGTTTCTGTCATCGTAGTCAAGGCATAAAACTGACCTTTGGAGCCAAGTGAAAAGACAGGTTTGGGTATTCAAGAGATTCCCCTTACAGAGGGATAAATGGGAATCTAATACTACCAGCTCTTCCAACCAATTTTGTAGCAGTAAAGACTGAATGGGCATGACGTTTCACTCCACACACAGTGTCCAGTAAAGAATGGAAGGAGAAGAGCACCTCCAAGTCCAGTTTCAAGTGATCTGTGTTACTGGATAATCAGTTGTACCTAAAATTCAGTGTCTCAATTTTCACTGCTGTGTGAATTTATGTTAATATATTCAGATGAGTTGAAAATGGATTTAAGTCTAGAGTCCATATTGCAAGAAAGAGTGTGTTTACCCAGGCCATAGTTAATGCAACTGTTCCTTTAATACCCCTTGATATGGGGCAGTAGGAATGAAAATGTGACATCAGCAAAAGTCTGCTGTGGATGCCGTGTAAATGTGGAGGTTTCCAGCACCTGCTGAACTCATAGCAATGTCCTCTCTGCTATTCTTACCTCTCTGTTAGCTATAAGAAAATTCAATGCAAGCGGACTCACCTGAACTATAATCATCCTAAGGTTATTCTTTAGACAGCCTTAGATAGCTCAGTGTGAGGAGTATGTAAAAGTCTGGTAGAATAATGCAGTCTCAAATATTAGCTAAATAATTTTCATAGCATTCTCATAGCTGAGTTGTTTTCGTTTGGTGTTTTGTGGGATTCTTTAGATACACAGCCATAGTGTACTGAATTTGGAAACCACTGCAGGTACTGATTTTTAAAATCTGTTGGCTGTGCTTCTGAAGCTGTATCTGTGCAATTACCCAAAACAATTTTAAGAACATAAAAATCTAGGCAGTCTGATTCCCATTTTGCTAGTTAGAGAGAGATGGCATAAAAAGATAGACTACAGCAATGTATTATTCTGATTACACTCCATGTAAAATCGTCTTGTGTATCAGGATCAGTCCCTACTGTTCTGAGCTCATCTGTCTGGTGAGGAGTCAGGAAAGAAAAGGAATAGATGAAATATTAAATGCTTTCAGAAAATGAGGGGGAAAGTGCACCAGCTTTTAAAGAGAAGCAGCATGTATCATTTCTCCTTCCATTGGCTGTTTATCCAACATCAATACAACACTTTAGGAGCCAAATTACTAAACAAGCTGCCAATTAGGCTTGCAGTCAGCTGGATAGATTAGTGGCTAAGAGAGGCAGATACAAGATTTTCATCTCTTGAGCCAATTACGCAAGTGAATTACCATCCACAATGCTCCTTGGAAGATTTGAGGTAGAAAGACTGACTCTGCTGTGATAGACATAAGTGAGATCCAGGGTAGGGGGTAAGGGTTAGCAGGCCATGTATTGCAAAAATTACCCAAGCAAAAAGAGATCCTTCTAGGAAAGGATTTAAAGGATTTAAGGCTGCTGGGAGCGATAGAAGAGGAAATAATAGTTGTGGTATGCTCTGCGAAGGCATTGCTGTTCTGCTCACAAGTCTTAATCATATAAAAGAGAGATGAAAGGGCAAGACTATATTTATGTACAGTGTCATTTTCTCACAACTGTTTAAAACCCAGTTTTCTTAACATCAGAAATAGTTTGGTGGCCAGATATGAAATTACTTCACTATGCCTTCATTTGTTTCTTACAACTTGCGGGGGGATGGAGAGGGAAAAAAAGAAACACAACAAAAACCCCACACATTTTCTTAAAGAAGGGTTATCTGAGAACTTGATCCTAGCTGTATTCTGGTTTTATTCAGCCCAGTATAAGCCAAACATGCTTCATGTTAGTCTTAACCAGCAGTTGCACCATACAAATAAATACTGTCACAATAGTAGTTTATAGGGTCACAGTTCCTTTATTATTCTATAATAAATGATAACTTCAGTGGTGAGCTTTGAATTTTTAGAAGCATTTTGCAAATAAAATGGGTCTGTCAGATCAAAACTGTTCATAGGCTCATTTGTTTCCTGCTGACAATGTTGTACACTGGTGTAACATTGTTTCTTAAATATGAAGCAAATTTAAAAGCTGAACTTTTGCAAGCTGCTGTATCCAAAAATGATTAAACAGATGTGGAGCCTGCAGCAGCATTAGACCTCTGATCTGATTTTAGCTTACAGATGGAATTAAATTAATTCATGGCAATCACTGTAAAATCAAGGGTATGGCACTGAATGCTAGTGTACTGTTTAACCAGGACATACCTGTCTCAACAGCTGTTAAGAAAAAATTACATACCTTTATTTTTCACTGAAACCTGCCTTTAATGCCATCATAAATATCATACCAAAATTAAACAAATGTGATGAGTTTTTTGTTTTCCCTTTCCCAGTTTTATCACTATAGGTTTCATATTCCATGTGTGTAAGGTCATATGCATAATACATGTAGACCTTGAAGTGTGTCTGTTAATATATACAAAGGTTTGAGGATTGGCCTTTTTTTTTTTCTTTCAGTTGGCAGTATTGCAGAGAAAAGGAACATAAATTGAGGGTATTTTGCAGTGCTGTCTTTTCAAACAAGTTACTGTTCCACAATGTGTGCTACTCACTCATGTAATGGCAGCAACTTCTATGTGCAGACTACTCATCTGATAGATCAGAAACCAGTTGTTATGGTTGCTAAAAACATTTTCAGTCTGTAGAAAAAAAAAAAAGGCACTGCACAGGAGGTTCCTACAAATTATCAATTCAGAGGCATCCTCATAACTCCTGGAACCCAGAAAACCTCATACAGCAATAGACTTAGAAAAATGTATCCCCCATTTCTGTCTTAATCTGATTCTGCATCATTATTTTTTGTGGGACAGCGCAATGGGTTGATTTTGCTCTTGCTCCTGGGTGGGTGAAGATTGAACACGTCCCAGAGGTAGCACAGCCCTTTTCAAGGCCATGTGCTCGGACCATTCTCTCTAACAGGCCCTACTGGCTAGTCCAAGAAGTGCCATAGGCATGAATTAAACACTGAACTTGAAGATGAATATTGCAAGGACAATTACTGCTTTTAATTAGAAAATAAAAGCCCAAAGCACAGGAATGGGGGTCAGGGGAATAGCACACAGTGTAGCATGATTTTTAAGAGCTCTCTCCCGTCATGCAGTCAATCAGCAATGCAAATGTTGGGGTTTTTTCCAAATTGCTGATTGCTCGTGAAACAGAGGAAGAGGGAAATACCTCTATCCATATTCTGTGGATTCAAGTAAAATATGTTGCGTTATAGATAAATTTTTCAAATGGTGGGTGAAAACTGCAGGAATGTTATGGAGAGATATAGTTAGTATTTATATAAAAAGTGACTATATTGCTAAAGAATGACCTGCAGATATCAAATATTTTTCAAAATTCAAATAAAAGTAATCTCTCTTCACCTCATTTACAAGAAGGAGTAATTAGTCATTTAGTAATATAGGCAAGGTGCGTGGGGTTTTGGTTTTGCTTTATTCCTGCTGCAACACAAAGCCTCCAGACACATTATCCTTTGGACAGTGTATGTTTGATTGTTTGCCCAAAAGTTTATGGTGGCTTCTCTTCTCTTTCTTTTTTCTTTTTCTTTTTTTTTTAATCTGGTGATTTACAAGAGTAAAACAGAACTCTTAGGGAGAACTTCAGTCTTTTAACAGGAGATAGAAAACTATGTACAGTGGAGGGAAAAACAGTTATCATATACACATTCTAGAAGTACTTACATGTCTTTAAAAACAAATTATTCCAATTATCCTGTCACAGAAAAAAAGCATTTAACTACTTCAAAAGGTATCAGAAATAGAAGCACCAGTTTACTAAATAACGTGTCAGGGTACAGATTGTTCTTTCATTTATCTTCTTTGTGAGGTTCCTCTGGCTGTCTCAAAAATTGGAATTCATATAGAAAGGTACATCTGTTACAGGAAAAGGTCTGTGGGTTTTTCCCCTGAATAGATTAAAACAAAAAAACTGTTTATCTTGTCTCAGGCTATGCCTTGCATTCTGTTCCAGCACCATTGTTGCCTTTGCCTAGGCAGCTTTATGAATAGTTTAATGTTTCCAGTTCTTATGTGTCATGAAATACACTCTTGTGCTTGCTCTTTCCTGCTTGGCAGGTCTGTTGGATCTTTCTTCCCCTTGACATTTTTCTCTTAATTGTTCCACAGACAGTTACTGGAATGATGCTTCATTTCTTACCATCACTTCTTACAAAAAGTGAACCAAAACACACTTCCAGGATTTTACCTATAAGGCTTACTAGAACTTTTGTTGAGCAGTGCCCTTTCTTCTTTCCTTTTTGTTTGAGCTAGAAAGTATAACTAGGAAGGTTGCAAAGCCTGTGTTCTGTATGCCAGGCAGTGCCAGGGACTCATCTGTATGAAAATTGCCTCTGCCTGTGGGGGCCTGAAAAGAAAGGAAGTCTTGGACATTGAATTTTGTGCTGGTCAGTTCAAGAGGAACCCTCTCGGGGACTGGAGGCTGCTGACTTAAAAGCCTTTATTTTAAGCCTAGCATTAAGCATGGCTTCAAACCAGTATTAAAGGATGCCTTCCCTCAATGCACTCCCTTTTTTTCTTTGACTCAGGAACTGAGATACTAGAAAGCTGTCTGCCTTTTATGTAGCCACTCTTTTACTGAATATGAATGGATCTATAGTGGATAATGCAGGAGTACTGTAAATTCATCATCACAATCATCATGAGGTTTTTAATGTGCACCTCTCGTTTTGAGTTTCTGTCTGTGTATGCACTTGCCACTGTTGGGCTTTGCTTTTTTTGTGTGTGTGATAAATTAGACTTTTCAGAAGCTCACGTTCAACTTTTTTGTGTTCTTGTTTAGTAAGTTAATTTAATGATAAGCCACCTGAAGACATTATAGTCTCCAAAACCACAGTCTCCTACTATAGTATTTTTCAAAAAGTAGCAGGGCTGAACAAACAGGTAGAAAATTAAACAGATAGTTTTTGAAGCTGGGCACATTGAGGGGGGGTTTTTTTGTTCTGCTGTCAGTGGGAGGGAGATGTTGAACAATGTTGAAAACAAAATCCATCTGCCCACATGAAACTGCTTATGTTAGTTCAAAAACTTCAGCCCTTATTAAAATTGTTTGTATGGTGGAACTTGATAAATTTTAACACAGATTCTTGAAATAAATGTCATTTGTATCCCTCATGCAAGACAGTTATATATGGGAAGGCTTATCCATGCATCACCTCCAGACACTGACTGGGGAAGTGTGGTTGATGAAGGGGAAAAATCAGCTTTGTTATTTTGACTTCACCTTTTTTTTCTTTTTTTTTTTTTTTAATGATGCATTCATGGGGAAAAAAAAAAACCCTGTTATTAAAAAAATGAATCTGTTATACAATACTTGCTATTCTGGTACTCTTTTTTGCAGTATGTGTGCAGCTTTTCTCAAAGATCTTGATGCAGCACTTAACACTGAAAATACCAAAAGTAAACTTGGATGTATCAAATCTCACAGTGTTGAATAAAAGAGAAACTGAGTAAAGATAAAGCTGAATTTCAGAGTGGTTGAGCACTTGTCTGTACTGTTTCTGTAACAGCTGTAATGGTTTAATCAGAACATATGTATTGGGTTTTCTTGAAGGAGATCTTAAGCAGTGGTAAATGTTACTCAGAACAGAATGATGGTCATGTTACTATGATGTGTCTCTGCTTAGTAACTGTATAGGACTAGAAATTCAGGTAATCTTGCTGAGGTATTGGTAGACTTGTGCAGGTGATTTATGTTCTTTGAGGCTGATGTAAAATCCACTGTGTTGGAATATAAAAGATCTCTGACAATATTTGTCATATGTAAAAAATGAATGAGTCTTCAAAAGCTTTAAAAATAAAGCAAAGAATAAGACTGTATTATTTAGAATCATATGCAGTCAAGAGGTCGACATGTGCAAAGACAGCCTGTTCTAGAAACCTGTTAGATGAATTAGGAGAATAAGAAGGTTTAAAGCTTTACGGGAGATTATCCTGCTCTTCTCCACATGGCAGGCAGTGCTGATTAATGCTGTGCGTTTCTTTAATCTCAGGGTTTGTAGGTGAAAACACCCAGCCAATCCCAGAAAACAACATTGGAAACAGAATGCTTCAGAGCATGGGCTGGACCCCAGGCACGGGCCTTGGACCAGACGGCAAAGGGATAGCAGAGCCCATACGAGCCATCCAGAGACCAAAAGGACTCGGACTTGGATTTAGCTGACAGAAATGCACTCTGGCTGCCCCGTGAAAATAAAGCTCAAAATTAATTTTAAAAGATTAAAAACAAAAAAAAAAAAAAAAAAAAGGAAAAAATGGCAAACATATTATTTGTTGTGGTCAGCAAATCCAGTTTTTCTTCTCTCAGACATGACTGAAGTCAAAGAGCTTCACAGGAGCTCCACCAGCTGCGAGGTACAGCCACAGTGACAGAACCGGCATTCGAGTCTCACTTCATAATGGTGCTAAAATGTACAAAAACTTCTACTTTTTTATTTTCTGTGGTCTTAAGGTTTGTATTAAGCATAAAATTCAATATATTCACTTTTTTTTGTAAAAGCTTGTGACACAGCAGGTTTTAGTATGTAAGTAAATTTTGTCTTCTAAGTATAATTTAATCTCAAGTCTTGATAAGATTTGTTGAGGCAAATGGAACTTTTTACAGCTATTGTGGCTTCCCCCGTTTCAGAAAAGTTTCCAAACCTGGTATTTATAGTGTTTAACAATATTTGAGGATAAACTGTCATTATGCCCGTAATACATACACTGGAAGGTGATATGGTGTGCAATTTTGTATAAGGGCATGAAAAATGGCTTTGTTGTCACAGGAATGCCATTCCAACACCATTTTCTGACAATGTATCACTGTCTTCCACATTCAAGCTCAAAAGTGCTGCTTTTATACTTGTCTTTACATTTACAGGATTATCTTTCCTCAGCAAATACTTTATAAAGTTAAGGTTTACTCTGACTTTGGCTCTCCCTTTATACTAATAATCCTCAGTGTTGCCACATTTAAGAATAGTCTGAGCATTGAAACAGGAAATTGTATTTTAAGGATGACTGTCTTTCAGTGTTTATATTCGGGGGTTTGGCATATTTTAAACAATGCAGTGTTCAACATGGTGTTAACGTTTGGTTTGTGACCGTGCTGTTGCCAACGAGCCACAACCTTTAAGGATCATGAACAGAAAAAGGGCAAGGAGAAGCAGGATTAGGATGGAGGAAAGGGAGGAAAAAGATACTTTGATGGCATCTCACAAATCTAAGCTAGCAATTTAAAATCAAGAGGGATCATTAAATGTTTTAATCAGTATCCTAATGTATCTAATGTCAGCAGAAGCAATTTCATTAAGCACCAACCAATCAAGCTCCTAGGGTACTTATTAGTCTTCAGGATAAAACAAATTCCACTTTAAAATGAAATGATAGGGCTGAAGGAAACTGTTTTTCAGATGAACTGAGGAGAAAATCCTGCCCCTCTCACCACCCACGCCTGTAGTAGCTGGCAGTATTTACCCTCATTGCAGAGGGAACAGGATTTGATTCTCCAGTCTTCTTTTCTCCAGAAGGAGGATCTCTCCCTTCCACAGCTCCCAAACTGTAGAGAAAAATACTTAGTTCCAGATGCTTGCAAAGATATTTGTTCAGGATAAAAAGAGCACAGCTTTGTTCATGTGACTATGAAATACAGTGATTAATTTTAAGACGTGTTCTTATTACTTTTCTTTTTCTCTCAGCTTCACCCATTTTTCTAGGAAAATATTAGCAGGCAAAGAAAAAATAGCAGCATTATAGCATTGAATTTGCTTAGAAGAAATGTTCATACTTTTCACTGTGATTACTGTCAGTTTGGGAATGTTGTTTCACCATACACCATAGTGTAGAGATTACAGATTAGTACCTGATGTGGTTTTTATGATAGCTGAATGCACATATTCTGAGTTTCAGGAAGACTATTTATTGCTGTTTAAATACTTTATATGATTGTGTGGTTTGCCTTTTTTAAATTAGAAGAAATTTTAAACAGACTTGGGATTTATACAGCAACACATACACTTTTTATTGGAAGGTTTTGGGACATGGCAAAATGCGAGTCTGCCACTTCAAATATCTCTTGCACAACTGAACTTGGTTAAATACATTCCATATTCAAAGAATTTCAAGGCCACATAGTTGCAAAGGGCCAGGAGCCTGCAATTCTGCAGTTGGCAGAGGTGCCCACTTGTATAAGTGTTGTTCCCAATAATGCATTTCTGTGGCCTGCACCTGTTCTGTCAGTGCCATGAGCAAGGGAATTCTGATGACCCCCTTGTATTGTACACCACAATCAAAAATTCCTTTAAATCATTTTCAACTCATCAATTGTGAAAGTGAATCTTTTAAGACCTATTTGTTGTAGCTGTATTTGCAAAACTGTAGAGGAATACTCATTCTGTGTTAAAATTCCATTGTTTTGCTTTGGTTCCAACACCTGCATATCTTGGACTGGAAGTTCTAAGTGTGGCACCTATAACACTTCGTTGAAGTATTTCTGTGCAATTTACCATAGCAGTAGTTCTTCAAGAAATAAGTCTAGAGCTCCAGGTGCTTGGAAGTGTTTCCTGTTTTTAAAAGATATGAGAGAAATAATGGATACATGTTGAGGGAAAACAGCTTTAACCCATTCAACTCTTTTTTCATCCATTAATACAGATACAGTGAAGCAACCAGCCTAGTAAATGGTCATAATGGAAGAACTATTTAGTCAGATTGAAAATCTTACATTTTTTGTTTTAAATCAGCCTATTAGTGAGAACCTATTAGACATTAAGATTAGTTAAACTGGTTTTGATATAGAGGTAGATACATTTTGTTTTCCCCAGGTATCATCAATAGATGCCGTGGCTGACAGGACACTTTATCTGTTAGAAGCTATAGAACAAAGTGATTTATTAAAATATTCAATGTAGTGTTTTGAGATCTTTTTTGTGCAGTAAAATTCCCATTCTGACTCACACTATCAATTCATTTTTATTTTTCCACATCTCACAGGAGTGATTTTAAAGATACTCCAGTAGTGTGATTTCGCATAGTTAAAACTAGCGTTAAGAAACAAAATATAAATTAATTGTAGGTGGGGTTTTTTTTGTTTTTAAGCCATTGCAATGTTATTTGGCTTTGAAACAGGTCAAAGTACTTGGGTTTATTGTTTGTTTCTTCAGATCTTTCCTGTAACTTGCAATCATACTATGATACCTGCTATAAAGCTGGCTCACATTATTTTAAAATACATACACAAGTATTTTCAGATAATGATTGTTTATGTCTGTGACACTGAAGGGGTTTTGTCTACATAAATAAATATGGGATCATCTTGTATCTAAAAGTTGTCATCCCTCACTTGCCAGATTCTTTCCATTTAGGTATTTGAATCAATAGCTCAGCTGTTACCATAATATTCTTCCTCTGAAGAATGTTTAGTGAAGAGAAGAGACATTGCCTATTATCAGCACTGTGTTTTGATACATGTTCCATGGTGTCTCAAAGTTCTGTGAATTGAGCCATTAACTGTTAGTAAAAGAAACCCATGAACAGTATCTTACTTCTAAATAAATATTTGTCAATGTCAGAGAAGCATTATCAATATGCTCATTTTAACAAGTTTGTCCCTGCATTTGTCTTTCTGCAATTAGGTCACTAATGGGAGTAGAATGGCAGTAAATAGCTAAATAATATGTATAGAACGCTTTGCTTTAACAACACAAATGCAAGATGAAATAAAATAAATAGACTCCATTCCTTGTGGGCTTTGTATGTTCTTTCTTTAAACTGCCCTTTTCAGTAGTGTTGTTATTGCACAGGTGAGTACAAAATGATGCAGTTTCTGAAAATATAATTACAGTGTCTAATACCATGTACCAAGCAGATGCATATTATGTTAAAGCTATTACACTACCTTTTATGTACCTTTTTAGTAGTACTTCTTTCCTAGGTTATTATTATCCAGCTGAAGAGGTTTCACAATGTCAGGAAATGCCTTGTTTAAGATGTTTGCAGTACTTTTGTTATCATATTCTTCTAAGACTTTTAAATACAAGTTCCCTTCACTCCTTAGGTATGTGTATACTTTGATAAATGTGACAGGGCCTTGTGCTTTCTCTTGAAACAGTTCTCCAAAATTGTTCCTCCAAGGAAAACTCACACAGCCTTTGCTTGTTCTTCCTCTCCCCACACTCTCAAGATACTTTCAGTAAAGGCATATCAGAAATGGGAATCCCTTCCCTCTTACTCTTAAGTCAAGAATTTTTTTAATTAGACTTCCAACCTTAGCAGAGTTTTCATGAACAGTGGGGTAGTAGTAAGCACTTACAACTTAACACACTTTGTTTGGGTTTCTTATGATTCCCTTCTGTCCTACAACAAAACAGATATTGGAGCTATTTTGACTGTGATGATATGTTGTTTGTGTTTGAATATTCAATCTTTAAGTAAAAGCCTGAAAATCGCTGAGATTCTGTAAACTTGACCTCCTCCACCAGTGAGAACTGTGTTTATTAACAGCTATGACGAGGGGTTTTAATTAATGAAGTATTTCATCTATAGAAAGTTGTGGTTTGGGCCTGTTATAACATTGCAATGATGAATTTAAGTACTGGGGAGTTTGTCTTCTGAAACTGTGAATATAAGTCACTAGACTCTGAGCATTGTATGTGTTATTGTAATATATTTACACTGATTAAATATGTGAGCTTACTAAAATATCTTTCAGAATATCTCATCATAGATATGCTCATTTTAAGTGTGCCTTGTCCATAGTGTTTTCTTTCATCCTTAATACTTGTCCATTTTTCTGAAAAACTGCAACCCTGTATATGTTTTTAAGTGGTAATACCCAGTGTTTTCTCTCTTAAAGCATAAACTCTTGTGTGTGCCAAGTGATGGCACTCAAGATTTTCTGTCATGTCTGCTATTCCATGGAAGTTGCTTTTCCAGTACCTTGCTAGGCCTGTTTCCTGAATGGCCTTTGTCAGTTGTTGTAAGGTATTTTGATACTAAAGACTTGAAATTTCTTTGTCCTTGGGCAGGCTGTTGTGTTGGTCTCTCTCTTCCCTGTGGCCCCAAGTCAGGGGGAGATTTGTAGTACTCTCTGCATGTATCTCCCAGTGGCTTCAAGATGTGAAGTACTACACAAGTCTAAAAATAAGCAGCACGGAAGTGTTTGCAGACTGAGGCCTCAGCTTTCTCCCCTTTAAAAGATACAGGTCCTAAAATTTCCACGGTGTCAGAGTTCCTTCAGATCCCAGCTGACTGTTTGTGGGATCATGCTGGCCCATCTTCAGCACTGAGCTCTTCTAGAGCACCTGTGTGGCTGCTGTGATGTGCAGGTTGGCTTGTGGTTGACGTCAGTCTGTCTATCCTGTCAGTACCCAGGGCAATACATCCCAGCCATGTGGGGAGTCAGGGAGCCGTTTCAGCCTGGAATAACTTGATTTTGCACAGTTCAAAACAAGGCACAGCAAACCACTCATGGAAAGTTGTCAGCTTAGTATTGGGTAGGTGATTCTGTAGTTGTGATGTGGTCTTTTTCCCAATTCAAAAAGGATGTAGCAGGAAAGTAAGAGTTGCAGGTAATGGAAAGGAACAAAAATCACTTCTGAAGCTGTGATACAATGACAAATTTGAAATCTCTTAAATCTGGGGGCAGATGAGTAAGGGACAACATGCATCAAATATGCACAAAGAAAATGTAAATGTTCCAAGTAATATTTTCTCTAATTTATAAAAGAAGGTCTTGGTGTTTGGCAAAACAGTCTCAACATTTTGACCCACCTTTGAAGAATGTGGGGGATTTTAGTACCTGAGGTAAGTTAAACTTCCCATGCATCTACCACTTTGAATCCTTCAAACTTTCTCTGTGAGTCAGCTTATTCTACACCTGTCCATTCTCCAACTTTCTCCATCTTCTTCTCAAGCTTCCTGTGTTGTTGGTGCTGGACCTCAGATTGCTTCCTGCATGTCCATTCCCATCAGTTTTGTTTTCTTATTTAATGAGCCGTGATTTTTTTCATCCACTCCCATGGAAATTGCCTTGTTGTTTCAACTTACTATCCTACAATGTAGATTTAAGTGGTGTAAGGAGATTCTTTGAAGAATCATGACAAATGGGGTCTGGTTTTTCCTCCCATAAAATATTTCTGCATTTAGCTCCTTGGTGTCTTTGAAGACCCTTACTGCTCTTCACCATTGCTTTCTCTCTTGCACAAACTTGGCTGGTTTTTTTACAGAATACTGTGGTGGAGGGCACAAGAATCTTTCTGGTTGCATTTGCAAGTGTGCAGATTTTCAATTTTGTGCCTTTGTTTTCAAGTTCTAAGAACAGAGTTTAAATTCCACATGTTTTGCTTTATTTTTTCCAAAAGGTTCCATGTTACCTCAAGCATCTAGATATTCTGCCATCTGTGAAGAAAGTGGAGTGTTTATCTAAAATTTTCTAGATGTCAAACTCAGTAAATGTGGTTCTGGCACTCACATTTCTGGTAGTAACATATATGATCTACAACATAAACCATAGATATGTAAATACAAGATGTAAAAAATTCTTGAATGAGAATGCTAGTGATAATCAGTATGTTAATTTGGATTAAACTCCAATAGCTCCACTATCTGAAAGAACAGTTTAATATGTATTACAGGTTTCTTTTTTCTATGCCCTGGTATGCCTTATTAACTGAAATGAGAGATTTTGAGAGTGAACCAATAATGATTTTAAGGGTTTTCCTAATGTGATGTAAATAATAAGTAACTCAATTACCTAGTTGCCTTTATACTCACTGAGTGTGTAAGCTGATTTATTTTTCTTCATCTTTTGTCAGTGAGCATGTGAATTACAGTTTTTATTAACTGAATTTAGGCAATTTCTATCCATTGCCCATATAGGTCAGCTGCTGAACAGTGGCTCTTGGCCAGGAATTTGATAGAACAACAGGAATGATGCCACTTGCAAAAGTGTTGGAATAGAGAAGGTCACCTTTTCACCTCTACATTGTAGCTACCTGCAGTTTTCCCAATAAGCAGTGGGTCTTCCATAATAGAGGTTAGTGGAGAAATGGTGTAGGGAATGAGACCTGCAAACTGCAGTCTCAGGATTTGATACCTGTTACACCTGTTTATTGCTAACATTAGAAGTCTTCCTCCCATAGCTGGGTTTCCTTTTAAACATCCAGGGCCATAAATGGACACTACTCAGGGCTTCTGGAGAGCTGATGGTAGAGGCGCCTCGCCCTGGGAAGGCTGTCTCTGGTGGTGACTCCCTCTCGGGCTTGCCTTTAATAGAATAAATCCTGAATTTGTGCTGCAGTCAGCCAAATTCATGACTTTGGAGGAAAAAGATCCACTCCTTAGAATTGAGGTGTTCTCATATGAGATCTAAACTCTATATTTGTCCAAAAAGTAAAAATTTTTGTGTCAGATAATGTTTATTCAGAAAAATCTAGTGGTTTTGCCTTTTCTAATAAACTGCAGGCAAGACACTATTCCATGGATTAATCAGAGATCAGATTAACCCAGTCTTCAGTTCTGGGTTACCAGTCCCTCTCCACAGGCTCAGAGTCAGTCTCCCTTCTGGAAAATTAAAGAACCTGGAGGCCTTGATGATTTGAGGCCTCTAAAACCTTCCGGCTTCAGACCCTGCAGAGAAGGTCTCCCAAAGTCTCTGCAAACTTGAATACTCCCCATCACAGAGCAAAGAACTGGAAAACCTGAAATCACCTTGCAGCTTTTGTAGTTCTGGTACAGGTCAATCATTGGAGGCTGCCCTGGCAGCAGTTTCCATGCTTCCAGCTCTGGAGGACCTGTGCTGGGAGGCTACGGAGGCAGGACTGCCTGGGCTTCCTGCTGGGGAGCTGCCAGCTCTAGGGAGGAGCACCAGCTCAACAAAGCATGTTTTGGATAACACATTCTTGCTCCTCGACTTCTTTTGGAATTGTTGGAATGTCCTGTGAAGGACAGCATCCACGGCAACTTCTGATTCAGGTTTAAAGAAGGGTCAGCACGTCTCGGGTTTTGAGATGCTATCAGGGGTGTCCTGGTAAGTGCAGGTTTGGACTTTCCAGAAGGGTCCAATGTGCTGATCATGGAGGTTTTAGCCACTACTGGGGTTTTGTTCCTGACACAGGCTGCTATTTCACCAGAGCATCTGGCTCATCTGTGAGGTTCATACACTTGGCAGGCAGGATCTGTTACAGATGCAGGTTTTTAGGCAGAGATCACTACAAGACTTAATTGTACTGGTAACTTAAGGTTACATCATTGTTAATGTCAGTCATTGTCACTGGAGGTTACAAAGTCATAGCAAGGCAAGTATCCTGTAGTGATTGCTGTCACCATCCAGGATACTGGATCTTTGAATATTTTGGGCCAGAACCACATCCCTTTGCTGTCTTTGGACCTGGTGAAACAAAAAAGCGAACCTAAAAAAAAATTATACATTAAAACAAACAAACAAACAAACAAAGAAACAAACAAAAAAACCCCAACCAACCACAACCAAAAAACCAAACAAACCTACTGGTTTACTGTGTGGCTGTGAAAATTGTTTTCCTGCCTGTGTCTACAAAAACAGACACCTGTGCATTTGTAGAGGTGTTGATTTCTACAAAGGACAGTGTCATACATCAAATCCTGAAAACAATAGTTTAATACTAGGCCATTTCGTAAATGGTCACCGCATGAACCTCATAGGAATGTGACAAAACCTCTGGTTCTGCTGAGCCTGCCTTACGTGTAGGGGTTGGGTTACTTCCACAGAAGTCGATAAATCTGCAATGTATTGTTTCATATTCTGTCTTTATGTAAACCTAGCCAGGTTTTTTAGTTGTCTTCTTCCTAATCAGTGGTAAAGTGCATTTAATAGCTCACTTAAGGTGTCATCCATTACTATGAGTTACTGTTAGAACTAATTAATAGAGCTGAAATTATTTTGTAATGAGAAATTGAAGTATTGCAGTGTTGAAAAAAAATTACCATTCATAGCTAATTAACGTTTAACAATGCAAATAAGCTGATAATTATTTTTCAAGCCATAGAAAAATTCTATGACATTTTATATACTACCTTTGTGATCTTAATTGTTTTTGAAAAATACCTGTAGAGATAAATAGTCTGAAGACATTTCCCTGGATAAAAGGCATATTCTGAGGTGCACAATGAATGAAAGCACTCCTTTTGCTCTTGTGGGGCCACATTCAGCAGCTGTTTCTCCCTGTAAACACTGGTGAAGTGATGAAAAAATAAAGGGTCACGAAGTTAGGTGGAAGAGGAAATTATGTGGAGTCTTGGGGAAAATTTCCCAACTGCTCCAAATCAGCCATTCTTCTCTTTGGCTACTGTAGATATTAAAAATGTGGCCCTGGTGGGCTGAGAACCTTTGGATTCTTCATGAGAGAAGATGCTAACAAGTGAACACAAAATTCACAACTGTTTAGGTCATGTATGTGCTACAGGAATGCGAAAACAAAAAGGAAAGCTGAGTCTGCCCTTGTGTGGCAGCATGTGGCGTGTGAGATCACAGTCCCTCAGAAACTGAGATGTTGCTTCTTCCCATTTTTCATCACTTAGGATGTTACTTGAAGCAGGAATTTGCAAAAGAAACACTGAATTGGCAGAGTCCTGTTAGGTGCCCAGCCTGGTGCCACGGGCATCACCTGCTGATCACATGGGAGCTGCTGCAGGCCCAGGTGAAGTTTTGTTCCATTCTGCAGCATTTTTCACCCATTTTTCACAACTGGTCCAATATTAAAATCTGTTCTGCAGTGGTGCAAGTGGCCACTTTGTCGTCACTGTTAATTTTGGTAAATGAAATATGCTCTTACTGTGTGCTAATTTTTATCCCAGCTCTGTAATCTTTATTGCATTTTAAGATGTCAGTTTAATGCCACAAAAACTTTATTTTTACCAAAAATTTTCCTGAAAATATTTGGGTTTTGGTGGTGTGTGTTTTGAATCAACTCGCAATAAATACTATTTTATTTAGCAGGTAAGATGTAATCAGCTGGCAAGTGACTTGCAGAGGCTTCTGCTTGTGTCCTGCTAAGCACAGACACATCATAGACCTGGAGTTTTTAAGTATAGCCTGGTTTCTCTTCAGCAAGACAGTGTCACCAGCTGCCAAGGGTGTTTCTTACTTGTTTATCAGTACCTTTGTCTTTTGCCTTTGAGTTCTCAAATAGCATAAATCATCCAGACACTGCCTGCACTGCTGCAGAAGAGCATTCCTTGACAGTTCTTAAATTTTCCAGCAGAATTCAGGGTATTTTTTGTCATCCTGCTCTCAGATACCCTCTCTTCCCACTATGAACCTTTCCTCTAGGACTGTCCAGCTTAGCTTTTTCAATGTTGAAGTGGTAGTCAGCAAACTGGTGTTAACCCATTTTCCCTAGAAATGGATTTAAATTTTAGTATTGGTTCAGACCTCAGATAAGGCCTTGTGATCATGTCCTGTATAATCTTCTGTAAGTTTCCCATAATACCATATGTTTTGCTGAAAGCCACCGCTTCTGGTTGTGTGTTATCCTGCAAAACTTTTACCTGGAAAACATCACCCGTTTGTCTCCGGTGTTCCCATGCCAGAGGAAAGGAAAAAGAACAGTGAAGGTAACATTTTATTTTATTGATTTGTTGAATTATTTTAAATTGAAATTATTAATTGATTGATGAAAGACGAGTTGTGAGTCAAGACTTCCAAAAGTTCGGTGTTGGCAAAATTGAGCCTGGAACCAGGTACGTCCTTTGGTCAGCACATGAGCCATGTAAACTCTTAAAACGGGGCAAAAGCCCGTAGGCCAGCAGCAGATTACTGTGCCAAGGTTTTCCTACCATCAGAAATGTCTGGAACAGCACTTGATGTTTTCATCATTCTGTATGCTGATTTAATAGTTGAAATATTAAACTCATTCCATAGGTAAGCCTGTCTTTGGTCAGTATTTTATGCAAGTTTACATTAAATGTTTAAGAGCCAGGATGGTTGAAGGTTGTGACTTTAAGGATCCCTTTGCCAACTTTGATTAATGTTATTATGAGCCCTGGGCAGTTTCCATATCCATTGAGTGGTCCCAAGTCCTGCTTCTTGTTTCCTCCAGCACCAAGTGCAGGCTTGCAGGCCATCCCTACTTTGGACCTCTGGCAATCATTTTCCCTGCTTGGCTCAGAATAGTTACTAATGATAGTTTGAGAACCTCTTCACCTAAAATTCATGGATATTCCACAATTAAACATTTTTTCGTATTCATTCTAATAGATATTTGAGAAATGTAGCATGAAAATGCTTTCAGCAGCTTCATTCTCATCAGTCTCAGTTTATCATCTTGCAGTGATGGTGTCTGAAAACCTCAGCCCTGTGTGTTACAGAGCAGTGAAGCAATTTAGAGAGGAAGGCTTTTGGGCAGTTCGCAGCTGAAGGAACAAATTTTTGGAACTTGCACCTCTAGTGTAGCTGTAGAATATCAAATGTCTGAAGCTGTGGGCTTGATTGTGGCTATTCAGACTGCCCACCACAGAGCAAGAATGCTTTCAAATGTTTTAATTTCTGAATACATCGACACAAAGGGAGAGGGAAGGCTGGGAAGCTTTCCTGTTGCAGCTCTCACACGCTTGTGTTTCTCCATCACGCCCGTTAACAACTACACAAGAAACAAGCAGCAGATTTTTTTTCGACTCTGCGAGTAATTGTCTGCACAGCAGTGACAGATGTGCAATATAGCAGCTTCTTCAGGAAAAAATTAGCAGTTTGTCCAGCATGTCAGCTCGCTCTTTTTAGTGCTTCGGAGGTCTTGGCCCCATTATGGATGATTTAGAAATTGAGGCAAGCTAAGACCAGCTGCCTGGGTTGAAAGCCTTAGTTAGTAGCCCTCATCTGCATTCCAGTATTCACTTACATCTAGAAATTGGTAGGGCCCCTCTGGCCACAAGATGAGTATGGGCTGACAATGCCTTGATTTGTTGAGAGAGAGAATAAATGGGTTTTTCAGAAGATGAGGAAATATCACCATTACTGGCCAATTTACAGCATTTTATCTGTTCTTCAAACATGTCACTTTTGTTATTGTTGCATGGTAATTACATAGTGAAACGGAAAGAAAACAAATTCTGGTTACATATTCAGATGGATTGCAAAATCATATAATCCTGATAAATGCCCATTTATGATACACATGGATGAAAGGTTCATTTTAATTTTGAATAGCTAGCACAGCCATAAATAGGATATAGGATTAGATCCCACAGAATCTGATTACCTAAAAGCAAACAGTATTTTTCGTCACTTTTTTCATAACCAGGAAATCCAGTGTGTGCAGGGTATTTAAATAAGCAGGTTTTCCACTAAAATATATGAAGTAAATAGTTCAATAGTTTCTATATTTTAAATATAATAATTTAGGACTATTCAGCTAAGTCTTTTCTGAAGTACTTGCTTGTAAAAAGACATCAATCCAACCATTGCTGAGAAGGATGTTTCACAGCTGTACCCTGTTGCAAGCTGTACACTTATGACAGAACCAGCTTTGCTTCTCAGGTGCAACAAACCAAAAGATGCTCAGTACTGCACATTTACAGGGAATTGCAACTATTAGACCTCCTTAGCTGTTTTAAACAAAGTTCCAGGGCAAATGATGTTTTTTAGAAGTAAACTCTGACAAAATACCAGGTAGCTGAAGGTTTGGCAGTAGCTTTCACATGTGAAATAAAATACAGGAAGCTCCATTTTCCACACTGGGAAGGCAGGAGGAAAGGAGTGGTGTGAAAATACATGCATAGATTAGCAGAAATCTGTGCAATTGATTCCTGATCATTAAAGAAAAGAAACTGCTTCATCAATCATTAGTGTCCAAATTATCTTCATGAGATGAGACGTTGTCTTCTCAAATTTAGGGAGGGTTTGCCACAGCTTCAAGAAGAGTAGGAATGGCAGGGAAGGGAGCACCCCTGAAGTTTTTATCCAACACCCCTCCTGTGAGCAGGCATCTCTGTCCCTGAAGGGAAGCCAAACTCGGGGTATCCTGACAAAGACGGCACAGGCTGCCTGAACTAACTTAAGTGAGCTGAGTTGCAGGAATGGCTACCTACAGATTGCACGTGCTTCCAAGAGAAGAAAGATTTGAAAGCTTCAGGTTTGGACATGTCTAAGTGCAGTGCCACATGATGCTAGGCCAGTCTTCATGTTAGAGGTTATGTTCTGGAGCAGAGAGTTAATGAAGATGGTTAATCAAAAGGAATATAATTAGGCCCCTACTAAATGTTTACATGCAGCAAAGTCTAGCCAGATTTTTTCGTCTCTTTTTATTGAAATACATCGTAAGTGTAAGTAGGTGCCAGCAGTCTGAGGAAACATACCTGAGTGGGATCTGGTCTCAAATGATTAAATTTTATCTGTCTGAACTTGTTCACCATGTAATCATTCAAAGGTTTATAGTTTGGGATCAGTTGTTCCAGTTCAGTTTATGACTGAAATAAGCCTGTTATTATCACAGGTAAATATGACTTAAATGACTGGTATTGTTCTCTTCTTCAACCTTACACTGTATTTGTAATACCTTACCTTTTCTCTTCCTTCCCCTTGGCAAGACCTTCATCCATATATAGCTGTTGACAAGACTGGTACCAGTGAAAGATTTCAAAAGGCAACTTTATTGTGAGTCAGACTTTCTGATAGTGGGAGAGGGAATATATAAAAAACCTGAATAGTTGGTCATCACCTTTAAAAATACCATAGTTTTTCCATGAGCAAAATAATTAAGAAATTCTTCTTTATTATTATTATCATCTTGAATTTCTTAGTGGCCCTGAACCTTCCATAATATGCAGCCATCTGGAAGAATTTTTTCCAAATACAGCCTTACATTTGATTGTAGTGTCTGGAACATCAGTCTGTAGGAATATGCTGCTAAAGCATCTTCCCTTACTGTCTGATGTGAAAATAATGTAGGATATTGCAATTTATTCAAAAGCCCTGTTTGTTTTATAACTTAGACATGTTCATAAAAGGTGGGATTGTGCAGGCAATACTCCAAAAAGGCAATGAGAAAGCCACACAAAATTCCAGTAAAGCTGAAAGTACAGTAAGGATGTGGATGTACTTCATATATAATTAAGATGAAGTGCAGTTATCTCAAGGGTCCTTAAAACCACTTGTTGATTAAAAAAAGAAGCTCTTTTACTGGGAACTGGTATCAGGTCACTAAAACAAAGTTCAACAGCAGGAGTTAAAACTGTACCATCTTCACGGCAGTAATAGAGTAGGTGATAATCAGCTTTCCACCTCTGACAGCACCAGCAGAGAGAGGCCTGGGCCAGTCAGAAGGAAATACAAGGCTGGCAGTCCTCAAAGCTGGGAAACATTGATTCTGCTGCTGTTCCTCAACCTCTGCCACAGGGCAGGGATGCTGCTCTGCCCTCCAGCCCTTCTCCAGCAGCAGCATGCTTGGAGCAGGAAGGGGATTTGCCCGTACGTACAGGTAAATGGTATTTGTCTGCAGGATAGTTTCTCACTGCATAATGTCCAAGGATTAGCCAAGTTCACTGCATATAAGGACTTGCATTCCTGTTCTCAAAGCCACCACATTTTTGCACGGTGGCATTGTGTTTAAGGGACTGTTTAGGAGATTGTTAGAGATGACACCAGGCTTTCCCTGGCACCTTGGTGAAGTCATTTCGTCTCTCTTTGATTCTGTTCTTCCAGAGAAAACCCAGACTGTTCCTCTGCATTATTTGCCTGCATATCCATTTCTGTCTCATTTTCTGTGACAGTTTCAAGGTGTAGCCTTAGTCCAGCCCAAACACAAGAGCAGTCAATGGGTTTCGGTCAATCCTGATTTCCATGCTCCCCTTAATATTTTTCTTTGTATCTGTCGACATTCAGATGCTTAGGAGAAGATGTAACAGGTATCTTTGCAAAAGTCGAGGTATCTGAGGACACGGTGGTCTAAAGTAATTTGCTACAGTGCTCAGATGCTTCAACCAGGTAAGGGGTTAATGGCTAGTCCTGAATTCACTGCTTGTTTTGTTTGGAAGTTGTGTCTTCAACCTGCCAATTCACTCTTCATTTCTTTTGATATTTTACTTATTTGTCAATACAGGAGTTTTTAAGGCAAAGCTATTTCCATAAATTATGTGGTTAATCCAGTGCAATATATAAAATATACATGTAAAATGCAAAACAGACCAAAGAAATAGCAGTGCTGTTAAAATGCAGTAGGTCACTGTGCTGCCTTGTTCCCAAGCCCTGCGTGCCTCATACCTACACACAGACACTTGAAAAGTGCTGTCATCAGCTGTGACCAAAGACAGCTGTTTTCTCCCAAGATGTGGACTTCACATCCATAACCTGCACTGGTTTGGTGACCCTGCATGTTACTCTTGCTCCTCATGTGGCAGGTTTTGGTCAACAGTGTAACCTACAGTTGAGTATGGGACCTGATAGCTTTCAGCAACAGAAGGAAAGATAAAATAAACCTTCAGAGGTCCCAGAACGTGCCAGGTGATCTCACTGGTGTGCGTTAGCAGCAGAATAACAGACAACTCTCCTGGGGTCCATATGCACTCGAGGAGAGTTGCCAGGTGATCTCACTGGTGTGCGTTAGCAGCAGAATAACAGACAACTCTCCTGGGGTCCATATGCACTCGAGGAGAGTTGCCAGGTGATCTCACTGGTGTGCGTTAGCAGCAGAATAACAGACAACTCTCCTGGGGTCCATATGCACTCGAGGAGCTGTTGCAGCAGCAGATTTTTACCTCCACTGCTGGAGAGGGAGGATGTCCTCACAGGAAGCTCCGGCAGAGCTCGGTGAGACTCCTGTGGCAGAGGGAAAGAGGCTGCTGGTGCTGGGGGGTGCCCTGTCAGCCCACCCGCCATGTGAGTGAGCACTCACTGATAGAGACAGGATGGAGACAGCTCAGCAGCATCACGTTTAAACAATGAATGCTGCAGGCTCAGATTTAAGGGACCTGGTGACTGGAAGGACCCACTTCTCTTTCCGTAACAGCAGTCATCACTGCTGGTGACAGATCACAAAACTGAGTCTAAGCAACAGCTATTTTTCACACTGTCCTCTGCCATTCCCTCCTGTAAATAGCAGGGGTTTGTATGTTAATGTTTCTATTGTTTTAATATTCTTGTTTTCCTCATTCATATTCGAAGGTATTATTGTTAGTGCCAACTCGCTTGATTTATTATTTAGAGCAAGCATTTGTTCCAAAAGTCAGCACTGGATATTAAATGATGATTGCTTGCAATGAATTTCTTCTTAACATCTGCAAAGACAATTTTGCCTTTTCTTCTTCCACTTAACTCTAAATGAGAGATCTTAAGCATAGTTAAATAGGATTCATAATATCGTGCTCACTGAAAATCATCTCAAAATGGGAAATATGAAAGCAAAAAGTTATCCGCATACAAAGTCCGCTTCCCTCTGAATTTTAAAAATGAGATAAGGGCAGAATGTTTGCTCTGGGTGTACGCTGCTATTCCTAATTATGGATAGTGAAGAAGGAGGAAACTCCAGGGTCAAAGCCACAGGTTTACTGGAGATGCAGATCGGAACCATTGGCATCCTCTCCCTTAGGCTGTTGCAGTTAATACTTTAGTGCATGATTAGCCATTGGGAAAAATATCCACAAAATAATGCAAGTATTTTTTGTACTCTTAACTTACAGGCTACCTAAAAATATGGCTAAAGTCCATTGGATTCAGGAGACATTTTCCACTGATTTGTGTAAATGTTGTATCGGGTTAATATTCACTCAAAAATTTTTTATCATTATTACTTTTTGGCCGAGAGACTAACATCTCAGTAACTTTTTCATTAACATCAGTGTCATGATAAAGAAGTAAGATAATGCCTCTGTATTATCACATTAATTATCATTTTTACAAAGCTTCTTTAGAAATTCTTGTGCGAGCCGAGCTGCTGAAGGCTCTTCATGTCATTATCCTTGACAAACAAACATGAAAGTAGCTGTAAATAAAGGTGTATTGTAGATGTTCACTGCTACTAGCCAGGCTACAAAGCTGGACAAAATGAGAAAAAAGATAATTAAATTACATATTTAATTAGAGATAATCATCTAGGAGGCTGGTAAAACAAATGATATTATTTTATAAATGTCCCAACATGAAGTGTATGAAGAGACTGAACTTTTTAGCAATGCTTTTGTGATTTTTTTTTTTTTGTAAAAAAACTACTTTTCCACAAATGGGAAAATGCAGTGGATAGCAACTGAGTACATTGATGTCCTACTTTTCCACAGGGAAAAATTTAAAAAGCAGCTTTGATTTAAAATAGTTGGCTCCTTTAAAATATACAGCCATAATAAAACACTGAAGCAGAAAATAGTTTCTGGCATAGGATGCAGCATTATATTTCTGAATATATTAATATGAAGCTAATTGTCACAGAATTATCTTGGAATTTTATGACACATCCTAACAACAGTGACATGAGATGCAGGCATTTCTTACATAAATATTTTGCCCCCTTTCCCTTTAGATGGTGACAAACAGTAAAAATAACTCCAGCTGCAGCACACTTGAAGCCACAAACAGATCGTTCTCTCACTTGAAACCTTGTAGTTTGAGTATCTTACCCTTCTGCTAAATCTTACATCTGCTAGAGAAGGGGGAAACATCATCATACAAATTGATTTGATACTTGGTAATTATAAGGGAATCAAGAAGGGCACAATAATAGAATACTAGCTTAAATTTTTCTGATTTTATTCATAAGATGTACTTGTTTTATTAAGTACCAGCATGCTTGATAGTGTGATGTGATCTAAAGTTTCTTTTGCTGCTCATTAGATATGGTTTTCTTACCAAAAGGAGAATTCAGACTTAAACCTGCCACCTATGTCTTTTTTTCTGAACCATTATGTATTCCATGTAGGCCACACAGGTTGCAAAATATTATTCTGCAAACAAATTATTCTGTTCCATTGGCTTTTTTTTGCATGTCTCTTCATACTGCAGTTTGCCTTATTTTCTAAAGGCCATATGATGAAGAAGAAGATAAATTGATAACTAATGTATTTTAGAAGTCTCTGTGATTACTTTGGAATGGGTAATTTTCAAGACTATATGTAAATGTGTACGTGAATATAATTCTTCTTCTCCTTATTTCTAGGTAAATTTTTAAACGGTGATGGGCTGTCATTGGGAAAGACAAGTGTGTGTTTAGATCTCATTAACATTGTTCTGAGCAGGAATACTTACCTGGCCTAGGACCATGTGGAAAAGATGCTTCAGAAGATAAGGGTGCATAAATAACCTGATTGTTTACCTGCGTACTTGGGACCTGAATAGGAATCCTTGGCCCAAGGTAAGCGGCATGGGAACTCCTGTGGAGGGAAGGGGCAGCTGGCTCCCGGAGAGACAACCAGTGCAGTTTCTGCCCAGGGTAGGGGCCATGGCTGGAAGGGCTGGACAAGGCTCCCAGCCTAGAATGGGAGCAAAACATGAGGCTTGGTAAGGCCACCTTGATGCTGACCTGGGACGAGGGTGCGCGGTGACTCTGCTGGGAAGCCTTGCTCACGTGGGGACGTGGAAGAGACCGTGGTGGTTGTGGATCCAAGCGACTGTGATGGCTCTTTCTGAGCCAGAAGGGGTCTGCTGTATAGATCTTGAATTAGAGACTCTTCAGTAAACACTGTGAGTCACCTGGCAGAATAAAACTGCTTCCAAAGTGACGCTGCAGTTGCTGGTGTAAATTCTCAGTTTTCAGATATCTGAGCATCACCTCAGAGACTGCCTCACATGCACACCACACCCAAGAGCTGAAAACATTAGTGTTACTGCTGGGATTTCTGGTTTTCTTAGCTCATTTCACTGTCATCACACTTTTTAAACCTCTTTTGCATATGGTCAACCAACAGCTACCAAATTAAAGAACTGAAACCAGCTGGAGACATTTTGTCACTGAAAAAAGAAAAGCTTCTGAATCTAGTAACCGTTTCCTTGTGTTCTGTAATTTAGTGTTGCTGTGTACACAAGTGGCTTTGTTCTGTTTTGTTTTTCTCTTTTTTGGGTTTGCTTTTTTTTTTTTTTTGTCTGTTTTTTCCCCTAAAGTGCTTCTGGATTGCATCTTTGCATATGAAATTTCAGCCTAGAGCTAATTGTTACTGTTGATGAATTATAAACTGCTTTAAAATAGGGATATAAAGAAATTCTGGCACGTTCTTGAGTACAGTAGCGTGATCTCGCTTCCCTGGTACCAAAATAAACCATATTTTCCTCCATAAATAAGTTCTATTAAGTCATCCACAGTTTTCAAATCCTCATGCATTTCTTTCATGCTTCCCCTGTGGAGTTATCCTTGTTGTTTTGAAAAGGATAGTCTCAAGTCTGAGCCCGTACTTCCAAGTCCTGCTCTTTGTTGCCTTAGGAGGATACAAAGGTTTAGATTGCATCTTTTCAATGCATTATGGCACTGCAGCCTAAAGCCAATGCTTGTTTTTTAACTGGCAACCTGCCTGTACGAACGGAGGAAGCAGATTGCCTCTTTGCTGAACACTTAGACAAGGTACTGATTTAACAACAGTGGACAAGCAGCTGGGAGCTGGGCTGTCAGCCTGTCACACACTGACAAATCTGTTGTTCATATTCAGGCAGGATGTTCCAGTTAGATTGCCATCAGTATCATCCATCTACCAGAGGCGTGCGAGGCGCACCAGCATCTCCCGCATGCCCATGGACGAAAGGCTGGTGATTCAGCTTTCCAGGGGAACCTCAAGAAAACAGCTAAGTTCCCCCCTCCTTTTCTTTTTCTTTTTTTTTTTTTTCTCCCGTGCAGTGTTCTCCTGCAATAAGACAGGGAAGGCAGCAGATTCAATTTTTGCCTCTCTCTTTGTTCCCTCGTTTGGTATGCTGGAATTATGTGTGCAAATTGTTGGTTGCTCCAATTTCATGTCTCAGGCATGAAAGGAAGCTTCTGAATGGAGCCTTCCCACTTTTGATAAAGCCATGAAAGCTTTTTCAAAAGCCAAGTCAATAAAATGCATTCTAACTAAACCAGAAATAATAAAACCAAAAATGGTGATTAATAAGGATACACTGAAATTACATTGTTCTGGCTTCCAGACTAACATATTTTCATACAGCTGCTACTAAAATAATACAAACTCCAGGACTTTCATTCTCATAGTCAGGCTCTGTGGGTGAACTCTGTGTGTTTTCTGTCTCTATATTCACATTAATCAGTTGAAGTCAATCTCTATTGGCTTGGGGCATTAGAGTAGCTGTGGGGAGGGGGTGTTTATCAAAGCTGTAGTAATCTTACCACAATGTGCTGTAATAATTTTACCACAGACCTATACTTGCCTTTTTCTTTTTTAATTTGGAAAAGCTGCTTTTAAATATGCTGATTATATATTCAAGAGATTATAGTTTTGTATTATCCGTCCTTATGTCAGAGTTACCCAATTTGTGGCCCTGTGTGCCCTTCTGCTGTTCCAGCTCCAGATCTGTAATCCCAGAGTCCACAAAAAGAACTCCTGAATTTAGCTAGGGGGAAAAAACTGCTACATCTGTATAGTTTCAGCTGATTTTGCTGCTGCCTGTTCATCACCTCTGAGTGATAGAAATAACCCACAGCTTTCTCAAGGAGGTGACAGAGGAAGGAGTCCAGTTAACTTGCTACTTATTCTCACAGTGGTATAGACCATTTTACATTTTTAGACCGTCCATTTTGGGGTAATTTAAAACAGTAATGGCTCTGAAAAGTGGTAAGCTAGTCAAATTCTTAGTATTAATCTATATCTCTTTACATGTTACCTCAATGCTATAAAAATCATGTGACATACATTTGCGTAGTGTGTAATTTAATCAGCTAATATCTCCAAGTGCTCTTCTCAACCTCTTCAGTGTAATATCTTTTCTGGTCAAGAAAGCCATTTACCTTCACTGTATTTTTCACAGTAAGGTTTGAGATCTTCTGGAAAACACCAAGTTCATGTAGGTTAGTAAAGTGACCTATCTAAAAGGAAAAGAATCATGCCATTTTCTGCCTCTTTTGTTTTGTTTTTTAGGTATGTCCATCCACAAGAAAGCCTGTAAATAGAAAATAGTGCAGTACAGATTGCAGCAGATTTTCACACGATGCTGGGAACAATATAAAATGTCAGTAAAAACATGTAAAGAAGGCAGGTGGACAATAACTGTCTTTATGACTTACACAGTATGCTGTTGGTTCTTCATTTTTAGAAATAGTTACTTTTATGTAATCTTTCTTCCTTCCCTAAAAAGAATCTGTTATCATTCTACACATAAAGGTGCAGAATCACAAATCTCTTTAAATTGTTCTTTATATATATATATATATATATATATATATATACACAAGTTGTGTTCTCAAATATGAACATTGGAAAAAATTTCCAGGTGAAGATGCTTTTAAATTCATTACATTTGGTATTGCTTTCAGTCTATTGAGGTGAGTGAACTACACAGCAGATATTGCCCAAATGATGAGCTCCAGCATTTTTTTAATCTGTTGAAATCTACTGCTTGGTCTTAAACAGCCTTACAAGTTCGTCAGACAGTAAACATGGCAGAGAAAGTAAAAGAATTTCCAGATTCTTGTTAAAAAAAAAAAATCTGAGGGAATCCAGCTGATTTTGTGGTTGAACATGAATGAAAAGCGTGATTTAAAGTCTTTTATACATGGCCACATGTGGAGACGAAGCTCCTACTTTTCATACACAAAGGTAACAATATCAGTTCCTTATCTTTACAAAATCTGTGTGTGTTCTTTGCTCAGAAACCTGTGTGATTTTTGATTGACAGAAAGATTACCTAATAAACCTTCACCACAAACTAATTAATCACTGTGAATACAACACTAAATTGGCAAGTATAAAAAAGCAAATGAGATGGGTGTTAAAGACCGATTTCAAATGACCTTAGTTAAAAACCAAGTACAGAGTGTTTAAAGCATTGATAATACTGCATTGCTGGTAAACTTTACTAGAGCTGCCTGCTTGCAGGAGAAATGTCAGGGTGAGATATTGAGCTGCACCATTCACGACTGCACAAACCCAAACAAGTTTTGGTCACTGGAACCACAACAAAAGTGGGGCATCACCTCTGCTGAAAGGACACGGGCAGGATGGGAATCTGGCTTCCAGCTCTTCTGCACTCCATTTGCAATTATTATTTGCAAATATTTTTCTCAAAGAAAACATGTTGTTGTAGTAGTTATCCTGATGCAGAAATGTCACTGCATCCTTGAGCCAAGGTTTTATTTCACTGCCAGAGGGTGGCACGTTGGCAATGCAGCAGGTGGGGTTCCTCTGGTCACGGTGGCCCTGTGAGCTTGTGAGAATCCCTCTTCCCTGTGCACAAGTTTAACAAAGATAAAGTCACCACAAAGTGATATTGCTGACAAGTTTATCTGAGTCTGAGGCTTAGGTCAATATAAGATCTTAGTTCTCTGCTTTCTTTTTTCTTTTCTGATGATTGAATACCACCACAGTCTTATTTATGGCTCAGGTATTGGGTATACCAGCATCACCGCAGGAAATACACTTGTCAATTTTTCAAGCCTTGAAATTAAAGACAGGAGAAAGCTCTGATGGTTTTTATCCTACTCAGATTGTTCCCTCCATTCAGGGAGGCTAATATCAGGGATTTTGTTCTGGCAGTCTCTGCCAAGGTTGAGATACACAATCCCCCCAGGAATGCATTGCCTTTGATAGAACAGCTACCTCTGCTGCTAATTCACTTCCCTTTGCAGGGCTGTGGAGGGGTGGCTTGGCTCATGGGGGCAGAGGGGACCACGGTGCCGACAGGAGGGGTAGAAAGAAGATGGGCTGCAGGATGGGATTGTGAAGTCCCTCTGCCACTTAGAAGTGTGAAAGAACAAAAAACAAACAAACAAAAAAACCAAAAAAACCCACAAGCAAACAAAAAATCAAAAGTAAGTTAAGAAAACCAAAATAGTGGTAAGAGTGCTGTGGGGTTTCTGTCAGATGAAGGAAGCAGGAGTCATGTTTCTGTCATGTTTTCATCTATAGTTGCAGCCTGTTAACGTCTGTTTCTGCATCCTTTCAGCTGTGTTCTGCTGCATATCCCAGCTCAACATCAGTGCTGTGTTGCATTAGGGTGCTGCTTTACTCATTCATCTTAAGAGAGGGTGAAATAGGCTTTTTTTTCCTGCAATTTTCAAACCAGTATCTGCATGGCATCTCAGTGGCTTGCTAACTTTTTGTTTCTTATCTTTTTGCTTCTTCAACAATTCTTACATAAGCCAATGGAAAATGTTTCCATGTGCCACCTATCTGGGAGCAGGCAGGTGCAGTGACTAGCAGGGACTAGCTGATCACTAGCAATGATCCAGCTGCCTTTTCCATTCATCCCCTTTACTGGAATTCTACTAAAAAGAATAATTTCAGATTGGTGGACTTGGATTTTGGTTTCTTTCTCTTGCTAAGGCTTTGGTTCATGATTTGACTGGCTTGTACGTTTTTTATTTTGTAAGTTAAGCTAAAATCCTAGTAGATTAGGAGTAGGAGAATAGACAATCATAGAATCATGGAATCATAGAAGGGTTTGGATTGGAGGGGACCTTAAAGACCACCTAGTTCCAACTCCCTTGCTGTGGGTAGGGACACAGGACCTCCCACTAAACAGGTTGCCTAGAGACCCATCCAACCTGGCCTTGAACACTTCCAGGGATAGGGCATCCACAGTTTCTTTGGGCAACCTGTGCCAGTGCCTCACCACCCTTACAGTAAAGGATTTCTTCCTAATACCTCATCTAAACCTACCATTCCTCACGTTAAAGCCATTCCCCCTCATCCTACCACGGCATGCCTTTGTAAACGTGCCTCTCCAGTTTTCCTGTAGCCCTCCTTATGTACTGGGAGGTGCTATGAGGTCTCCCATGGGCTCCTTCATCTCACGGTGCCCAAATGTACACAGACCCCTCCAGTCTCCAGCCTCCCGGTTCCCTGCAGTTCAGGAAGGTGCACTTTGTGCACTGGCCCTGTACCTGCTCCACCTCAGGAGCTAAGGAATGAAACCAACTTCCAATACTGCAAATATCCGCTTCAACTTTGGTAGGACTTCAAATGAGTGCAAAAGGAATGCTGTGCCATGGGTTGCAAGGTTGAAACCAGGGAGAAATTTTAAAGTGGGTCCAAACAAACCAGTCAGCCAGAGCTGGACTGTTGGTTTCCATCACAGCATTTTCATCTTTTGTCCTCTCCCAGTTACGCACGTTGTTTTTATGGGAGCACAGGGGCAATTTGTGCCCCCACTTGCCCGGCAGTGGGCTGCCTCCTGGGAGCGGGGCGGTGTGTGGCTCACCCGGGATGGCTGGGAGCTGCCTGCCGACCTCCAAACACACACACACCGCCTTTCCCAACAAGCAGCAGCCGCCGCCGCTTCCAGGGATTCTAATGCATTGGCCGCTTTTCTCCAATCCACTTATTTGCCTCCTGCAGCCCCCCGCCTCCCTGTGCCGGTCTCCACCCTCCCCGCTCCCAACCTGGCTGCTCCCAGGCAGAGGGAGAGAGGAATTATTTATTGTGTGCCTGTTGAAAATGAAAGGCTTTTACATTTTAATGAGCACTAAATAGGAGCGAGGAAATATTGTTCATTAGCTGTAATCTGTGGAATTGCTTGAGTGAACTTCCTTTGGAGGCCGCTTTAAACGGTTCACTCAAGTAAAGCAGTTTGTATGGTAATTAAGGGAGCATTTTTCTGTCAACATCTGTGCTGCTATTTATAACGCTGAAGGTATCTTATTACTCCACCAGAGAAACATTAAAGGAGGTGGGCAGAGGGGAGGTTGTATTTTTTATACGTACATACATATATATATTTTTATATATTATATATAATATTACTGTTTTCTCTCTTCAAAACCCCTCCCTTTTCCTTGCTTGCCTTTTTGCTTCCTTATTTTGTTCTCACTCTTCCCACCACCCCCTAATTTGCCAAGGAAAAAAAAAAATCCTGTCCACTATTTCCTGATAGTAAGGATTATCATTCTGACACCTTTTCATTAATCATACCCTTTGCTCAGCACCCAGGCAGGGACACTCAAGCTGCTGGGCAAAAACGAGAGGCTGGTGTCTTTGGAAACCACTCCTTGTCCCGCTTGTCTCCAGAGGAAAAGAGATGCCGTTAGGCTGGGCTGTCTCTGTGTCCCCAGCAGGGTAACACAGAATCACCTGTGCCCTCCTCACATCCCTCAGGTAGCACTGCTGCCCTACAGCCAGCTCAGGCTCTTGGTGCTCTTCGGTGAGGGTTGTGAGAGGACAGGGACGCACAGGGAGAAATAACCTCTGGCATGCTCAGTGTTGTTATATTATTTAAAATTTGAAGTTGGTACTTTGCTGCTCTGAGGAAAAGAATGTGAGTTTAATGAAGTAACCTGGGTTTTGCATATAAAAATCGAAGGATTTTTATTTGCTTGTTTTCGTTTGATAACACCCATAATTTTAACCCTGACCATCTACACTATGCTAGGGCAAAAAGAAGCCATCTCCAGATATCATTTTGCCCTTACTTTTTCCCTCTTTGATTTTTCCTGTACTCATAATGATGATGTTTGCATCCTGAATGCAGCTCACCACCTAGGGATATGGGAAATTATGTCCTGTAAGAGTTGGAATTGCTGAGGAAGGAAATCACCTTACCTAACACTGCTCAGCCACCTCTCCAAGCCCTCATGGCTCTAGGTGATTTCCAAAGACCAGCAAACCACCTCTTGTCATGGATGTGTGCAGTTCCTACTTTTCCAAATCTTTCTCCTTCCACGTCCTCCTTTCCTTTCTCATGATCTGAATGTTTCATTTATGCTTCCACTGGTTTATTTCTCCTTATAAATATCTGACATAATTTTCTCCCTCACCCAGACCAAATCCAAACCTGGGGTGCTTAAATGGGTTTTTCATTGATGTTGGGAATATGCTGTGAAGATTTTACATTTCTTACTAAAAAGAATCTCACATTGTATGTGGAAAAATGCACAAGGAAAAGCAGGAAGTAGAGTTAAGCCTGCTGGAGTGCACCAGATACATGGTTCTACAGAAATTAAATATGCTGTGCCAGAGCCAATAACTTGTATAGATTTTTTGCTACCTGTAATGAAGGAAAAACATAAATGACTATCATAAAAAGTAAACATTAGAGATGGAAAATCCCTTTTACAGCATTCAGTCCATCTTTCTGCCAATAACGAGTTGTTCCCTGCAGTGTATTTTTCTAGTGATTCCTCCAGTCTAGTGTTAAACATTTCAAGTGATGGGCCTTTCTGTTCCCCTGAGAGATGAGCTGAAAGCTTAGTGCATTTCAATGTCAGGAAGTTTTTCTTGGCAACTTTAATTTTCTCTATCTCTATTTCTTCCTACTGGTCTTGGGATATCCCTATAATTACATGTGTTCCTTTGAATTTTCTGGTTGGTTCTGTTTCGGAGTTTTCTGTATCACATTTCATTACCCTGAAACAAGAATTCCAACTGCACATTTCTTTTTCATTCTTGGCTGGCAGTTTAATGTATCAGTAGAGTTTCCTTAATGTTTGCATCCCATTTACAGTAGGAGAGCTCACCATATCACCAGACTCGGTATCACTGTTCTTTTATTTTAACGTGTAACCAAATCATGAGACCTGACATCTGCTATTTTTGGGAAGGGGCCAGCACTAGTTTCAGGACCAGGAAGGGCTTCCAAAGAGAAGAATTACAAGTAGACAGAGAAAAGAAAAATGGAGCTCAAAACTGTCTAAAAAGTAAAAGAGATCAAAGACAAAATTGAGAAGTTTTTTGGAAGAAAGCAGGTAAGTGAAGGCCTCTGGCACAGAAATGAGCAATTTACTTGGAGATTGTGAGGATTTTATAGTCAAAGAGAAATGGGAATTTGCCTGAATCATCAGCACAAATACATGAACCCATTCTGAAAGGGTCATATCACACCTACGTGCATCCAGCACTGAGGAGGTGAGAGGGGCTACCAGCACTCCTGCTCTTCAACAGGTGCGTGTTCGGGTTTACACCCTCGTGCAAACTGGGCCATTGCATGGAGCTGAGGAATTCGCTCAAGAGCTGGAGCTTTTCCATTAAACGACTGGCAGGAAAGGTAGAGGGTTTTTGCCTTGTGCATATAGACCTGCATCTTCCAGGTGTGGCAACAGGGGAAATGCAGTCCAGACTGTGACATACCAGAGTGCTTGAAAAATTAAGGCTCTGTCTGAGCTTCTGTATGTCTAATTAACCATGTGATAAATGCCAGAGCATGGATCCTGGATTGTCTATCCATTTTTTGTTAACTTTTGGAGTCTAGCTGAAATTTTGCAGGCAATTGTGTTTGGAAAATCCTCTCTCCCAGGGCATCCGAAACCGCAATGGACATAGTGATGTTCCAGGTAGCACTGAGAAGAGTCATGTTTACTGTATAGGTTGGACACAAAATATTTTAGGGCCCAGCCAGCTTCAGATGAATGTGATACTGCAATTGTATGATCAGCCAGTAAAGAACTAAAAAAGAAATCTGCCTAGTAAGCAGTTACTCATATCTCTTACAAGATGTATTTTATTTATTTTTAATAAGTAATTAATTTGATCCAGTTCTTTAAGAGGCCTCTCAGTGAAACCAAATAGCATACTCTCAAAAGGCAGGAGAGGAGGAACATAAATCTGTGCCGTAATTGTTCATTTTCTCCTCAATTATGTTTTTAGTTGTCAAAACAATGAGAAGCCAAGTGAAGAAACAACTTTTAAGCACGTGAAGTATTCCTATCTGTTGCTCCAGTGAAGGTAAGCAAACTGTGTTTTAAACACATCTTTCTTCCTTACTTGCCACCAACTTGTCTTCCCCAGCTCTTTAACGTGTGGCATTACGTGGTGTAAAAGGCAGCTCTACAGACAACTGGCTCTGCAGCATCAGTGCATTTCCTTCCAGCAAGAAGCTCACACATGTGCTTATCTTTAGGAACATGTAGCTTCCACTGGAGCTCAATGGAATTTAAGCACATGGAGAAGCTGTAATGCTTTGCTGAGTGGGAGTGCATTCTAGTAGGTGCTCAAGTATTTTTCTCAAGAGGCTTATCTATGCATAAGACTTCTTGAAAGGCCCTTCTGAGTTAAAAATACCTGAAGTTCTTTCTAATGAGGATCTATAGCATTCTGCTCTAGGTAATCAAGACTCACAACATCTTGTATTTCAAACTCCTTATTATGGAAGAATACAAAAGGGTTACAGTAGATAAAATAAGCACAGGTTAGAGTGAAAGATAAAAATGGATGAGGAAGATGGTGGAGCAGAAATACATCTCAAAGGCATCTCTTAGTGAACTTCTTTCTTTATAACCTTCCTTAAGTTACACTCTATTTACCAATTATCTCTTTAAGGCAAGGATTTGTCATTCTGCATGTATATGAGAGGTTGTTCGTGTTGTTCAGGGTGCAATTTAATATTTAAAACCAGATAACTTTCTGTGGGTTTTATAGAGTTTATTTGCTTTAATACCATTTTGTCATTTATTGAATATCAGAACAATGCAATAGACACAGACAGGCAATTAATCATAATACAATCCAAAGCTCAAAAACATTCTCCTGGGTGTTTGAAAGTTACTTCTGAGGCTTCCCAGGCAGTGCACCCTTGTAATAGAGTATTAACAGGTGACAGGACAAGTTTCAGAGGTCCACTAATACCTACTGTGGATGTGCAGCCTCATGCATTCAGCCACCAGAGGCAAGTATTAATGGACCATTAAAACATGCCCAGGAGTGTCTTAATGCTATTACAGTATGGCTCTGCAAATTTTAATTCAACTTTTATATAAAACAATTTTTTTTTCAAAAATACCTTTTTTACTACACTGTGAAATCGCTCCTATTCAGGAAAGAAATACTTTGTGACATAGTAATACAGCAGTACATGGATTTAAATATCTTTTTTTTTCTACCATATTAATACATTCTCTTTTGATTTTGTATTGTTTTATAAATAGCATAGTCCTGAGGCCTGATTCTCTTTTTCTGCTGACCTACCTTTCCACTGCTCCGGAAGGGTAAAGGAGTCTTAAAGTGCCATAAATGTAAATCACACCCCCAGACTACTTAGCTTGGTTGCTAATTTCAATAGACATTTCTAGGTTTCTAGGTGAGTAAGGCTTTTAAGCAGCATTGGACTTCTGTTGAAGAAGCAAAACTAGAAATCCAAGCAGTTTGCCAAATAAGTTTTGTGTCAGAAGGCTAAAACTAGGGAAGGAAAAATTTGGTCTGTCACAGGTGGACCTACTGTTTATACCCTCAGTAAAACATTGTCACTGGCCACATCAGTTTCACAGCTAACTCTCAATTTAATTAACTATAAAATAATGCTATCATTCAGTAGTGTAATTTTATTGCTGTTGTGTACCAAGAATACAGAAATTATTATTTTTGTTATGCTAGTACAGCAAACAATCATCTATGATTTCATATTAAATCCTGTGTGAGCACATACTGCAAGCTATGAAAGAAAACTTATCCTTCTGTGTCATTATTTAAAAGTCAGGAGCAGCATAAAGAGCTTGGAAGTACTTGAGCCTAACTAGAGATGTCTTTAATGACAGTGCTTCGAAAGAAGGCCATACACCACAGTCCAAAAAATGTACTATCTGCCCCAAAATAAAATACTGCCTCAGATTAATTAAAAAATTGCTTTTTACTTTTGCCTTTATTTATTTATCTATTGATTACTCTGTGCCATTACATGTAGCTGAAGGCAACAGTCATTTTGAAATGGAACATTGCTGCATGTTTTTCAAAAGAGATTGTAATTAGGTATCAAAGCATTATTTTTCTGTGTTTCCTTCTAAAAACTATTTAAGGAAATTCCTCTTTCTGAATTAGTTTTCTGACAGAAAGCCTTGCACTGGAGCTCAGCATTTAGACTAGCATCGCTCAGGGCTGTGTATTAATCATCATTATCATAATAATAGCATTACACTGTTATTACATATTACTCCTCCTCTGAAGTGTGGAAGGTACAGTGAGCTGTAATTTGTAAATACCAGTGCTGCCTCAGCTGCACTTCTCATTTGCAGTGCTGCAGGAGGAGCACCAGAATAATGCCAGGTCTAACTGCAGCATCACCACCTCGGAGCACCAGGTCCCCAGTCAGAAATCCTGGCTGCTGATCCGTGCACGGGCAGAAGGACCAGCAGGATACATGGCTGAATCTCTGGTGGGACAATAGGTGGATCTGGGACTCTTTTCTTCCTGCTGTCTTCCTATGAGAGCTGTGGTCCCTGTCAGCCTCGGAGCAGGATCAATGTGACTAATTTGATAATTTAGAGCATGATAACAACCAGTTGGATATGAGAGCTTTTTCTCTGTTCTTCCTGATTTCAGCTACTACACTGATTTCCACTGTGGGGAGGAAAAAGCTTTTTTAAGAAGCTTTTTTGAAAGGAGGAAGAAGGAAGAGGGGGCACTTGGGTTTGGGTTTTGGGGGCTTAGAGGGATGTGACTGGATGCAGTACTGAGTTCCTGTGTCTGCAATACAAAGAAAGGAAGCTATTATTGATACCCCTACTCGTGAACATAACCTGCACGTCCATAACTCAGTGATGATGATTTAGGCCTTACCAGGGCTGATAGTGTCAGTGCTGTCTTGTAGTGATGCTCAATAGCTATGGCAGTGGTGTTGACTATTGCTCTCCGGGATGAGCTTGTAGCTTCCTTGTAATTAGATTTTCCAGCTGTAAAGAGATCCCTGAAAATCACACATGTGCTGAAATGAACCATATCACATGTTTTCTTTGAGGTTGAAATTATATATACGTATCATCTCCAAATGTCTTTAAATTATTTAATCCAATTAGAAAACAATATATGGTTTGTACCAGGAACTAGAGACAATCCTAGTTAGGTACTGTGTGTTTAACTTTTAAGCCTGTGGCTGCCAGAATTTAATTCAGCAGTTAAACACCTTGTCTTCCTCTATGGTTTAGGTCATATGCTCCCAAACTGTTATCCAAAAAGTGAGAGCGTGGAGTGGGAAATCCGGTAGATTTAATCAGTAAGCAAAGGGCTGTCTCTGAATTTATGACACATTTGCTTTAGGGCTCTTCAGGGGTGTGAAAGAAGGACTAGGATGTAATGCTAAACCTGATTATGTGAGGAGAACAGGACTGAGAGAAGGAATCTAAACAGAGAAGAGCTAAACACGGAAGGATAGGGAAAAGGACAGTCTGTAAGGGAAGAGGCTGTCAAGTTTGGGGCAGATATGCAGAAGCATGGATCCATTCCTGTCTTCTTTCCTCCTCTGTCCACAAGGGCCTGGATTTTTACCTTTTATTTTATATTTTTATGTGTTTTATATCTTATAGTTATATAGTTATACATTGAATTGTATATTTATTGTATAATTTTATATTCCATTATTATTTTAATCTCATGCATTACTTAAAAGAGAGCCATTATTATTTATAGTCAGGATTCCAGGATCCATCTGTGATTTATGGCTTATAAAACCTTAATTTACTCCTTACAGCCTGAAAAGTGTATACAATGTGGTTTTACCATAACTAGCACTGTAATGCTGCTTCCAATATATGACTTTAAGGAGACTGCTTTTCCCTTCCTGAAAGGCAGCTCGAGCCAGTGTGAGCTTTTAAGATATTTGGAGTTATATATAAAATAAATGAGGAGACTGTTGTGCATTTATTGATCATCATAAAAGCAGGTCATAATTACTATAATCAGTAAGTAATGGAATTAAACAAATATTTGTACAACAGTTTGAAAAAAAATGAAGAAACATGAAAGTGCTCTGCACAGCTAAGTACTAGGTTTAGTATTATGATAAATGATGCAGGTATGACATCCCCCAGCAAGTGTCAATTACCTCTAGAGTTGTTTTGGAATTACTTTTGTAGGGTTTTCTAGGCATGTCAGGAAAGAGAGACCCATTATAAAATAAGATGCAGAAGATATCACAGCCCTTGTCGGTACTGTGCTGCCACTTCAGCTGGTATTTGACCCATCAGCCACATGACTTCCTCCAAAATGCTCCCAGACTAGTTGCACCTCAGATTTGAGACTGAGGCAAATATTCAAATAATATCTTTTTTACAAAAGTAGTAAGATCTAAAATATGGCACTGTTCAAAACAATGCTTTTATATGTAAGGGCAGTTCTGAAAAAGAATTCAGATTCCTACCCAGAGCTAGCACTGAATTTTAGTTTTCCAAAAGCAATTTTCCAGACAAAGCATCTCGGTCTCAGGTCCTGTTTTAATTAAAACAAAAATGTTAGAAGTTAATTATCCAGGACATGTACTTTTCAGAAATTCTGCAGCTTTTAGAGATTTCCAGATGAGGGAGCAGAAATTTCCAAATGGTTGCATTGAAATGGATTTTCCTACCCAGTTTTGTGTCAGTTTCTGTAATGATGGAGGAAGATAGGGGGGGAAAAAGTGCATTCAAGTTCTGATTACAAAAAGCCACATTAAAATTTATCTAAAATAATGCTCCATGATGCTCTCTGAGATTGATGTATTATGGTAACGATGCATAAAACGGCTCCAACTTTTTCTCTCAAAGGCTCTGCAATTGTCTCTCCCTGGGAAAACCATGTCATTGATGCAGTTTGGAGTGTCTCTTGGCAAGTAGTTGTAGCAGCTACTTCAGACATGGATATGACAGATTGAAAGGAAGGGACGCACACCTCAAACAAGGTTGCCCTGAACATCACTCTGATGCAAAGAAGTTTCAAAACAAGTCATATCACGTTGCTTGAAATAGCATCATACTGTCATATACATGCTTTCATAGCAATGAGTTCATGGAGAAATCATTAGTTTACTCATTTGCTGAAAACACATGTTATCACCTTTTAAACAAGAAGACAATAACAAAAATCATCTTTCTTAAAAAATACATCTCTAGAAGAAAGACGTGGGGGAGAAGTATAAAACTAGAATGCACAGTATTTAACAAATTATCTTGTAAGTATAGTGTCATTAAAAACCTGCAAGGTGTTCCTGGGAAATTCCTTCACTGCCATGGCTTTAGCCTACATTAAATGATCTCATGATGGACCCTGCCACTTAAGCAGCAAATACTAACGGGGACTGGAAGGGTTGTGAGAAGAGAAAATCAGAGTATCAATGCACAAATGCTGACTGCCATCTGGCACAGATGTCATTTACTGCTGTTCATGAATCAGGAACCAGTTAAATTTAACAGATTTACCAGTCCGTCTATCCTTGTGCAATGCTGGGTAATACAATAATTATTCTTTGAAGTCACAAATTATACAGTTCATCATTTTGTGAACAGAAATTCTGGATTTTTTTTTTCATTAACACAGTTTTTAGAGTAATATTCTAAATACGCAGCATACAAAATCTAATAACAACATAAACATTTAACAGTAATCTTTTGGCTCTAGAATGTGTGTGCTTCAAGACTGCTTTCTGAATGAGAGCTCTGAGGATTTCTAGCTGTAAGGGTAACTGCTGAATAAGTTTGCTTCACTGCATTAAAAATGAAAGCTTTAAGCCTAATTTTTCTTAGAAAAACACATCTAAATTATTTTTTTTTCTAAGAAATGTAGTTGTTGTGCTGAGCATCTGTGAATAAAGCCTTATATATGGTATTAATGTAGCCATTCATATGTTTTTAAAATCTATTGCATTCTATAGCACTATAAAAAATTCCATAGCATGATTTCAATACTCTAGTGTGTTTGCATTTTTTTTTTTTTAGGAATAATATGTTTAAAACGTTTGATGATTTAGTTAAATGCCCTCTGTCCAATACTTCCCTATATAAGCAAAGCTGAACTCTTGAGCTCTGTATGAACTGCAAATTAATATATTGAAGTATCATCATTAAAAATGACAACCAGTTTATTTTGCTTATATGTTAGGTCATGAAAAACATCCTATACGGGTGATAAAAGATATTAATTTTATTAAAGCTTTAGAAGTTTCTGCCATCAGCCCCTTGGACTTTTAAAATTTGATGTAACTAGGACAGGAAAAGGTGTTTCCAGAAGTTGGTTTTGGCAGGCTAAGGCTGGGAAACAAAATGACAGTGTTATTCAAAACAAAAATCAAAATGCTGTTTAAACATGAATTCTGGTCTGCAGGTGAGATAATGGCAAAAAACCGGGGAAGTGGGAAAGGAGCAGAGGCAAAGGGAAGCAGAGCCACCACACCAGTTATAAAGCCTTTTTTAAAACATGGTTGCTTCTAGAATTATACTGTTAGCATTAACTACTCTGCTAAATGTAATTTCAGAGCAGCTTGGCTATGCTGGGACCAATAATGTTTCAGCAGATGTTAACAGTGAGGGAATTTAAAGATTACGGAGTTTCATGGGTGTAGTAAAGCTGCAGTGGGAACAGAAATATTGCCGTAGCTGTTATGTTCTGAGTGCACCACATTTACTGACAAGTAATACATGAGTGATAGTGAGGACCATGGGAACAGAACTTTATACTTACTGGTCAGCAGCCTATAAATTCCATAAATTAAACAAAGTTTTATGTATTTTTCATTTCTTTTCAGAATGATCTTCTCTAAGGGCCTCTGCTTCATGTTAATTCCATCGACAAAGTGTAGCTCTGTCTTTCAGCTTTTTTCATAAGGGTATTTCCCCACATGCATGTTCCCTTTTCCTCCTCCCACTGCCCTCCACTCAGAAGGCTTTCCCAAGCAGTGCTTTATCTCCAGTAATCCTCCATGGATCAAGCCTTGACAATGACCCAAGGAGCCATAGCGAGTTGCTTTTGCAGGAGGGAGGTCCCCCACAAAAAGACCAGCTTTCCAAAATGGGGCCAGCCATCCTGTGCATGACTTCTGCCAGCAGTCTCCAGGCAGGGAAATAATCACTGTGACTTACTGAGAGTGCTAGAGATTTACAGAGATTACAAAATTGATCAAAATACAAAATCTTTTATTTTGCCTCCCTAAAATATTAAAGCTGCAAACCTGAGATGAGCAAGGTAAACTAGAAAGGATGGGGTACCAAGTAACAACATCCCATGCAGTACAAGCAGTAAGTGGAGTGTGGGGATAAATAAATTGCCCAAATATTGCAGCTATTACACAGCTATCAGACACAAGCTACATGTTTGCTTGTGGATCTAGCTAGAGACAGAGCAGGAGCCAAGTGGATATTGCAGAGACCAGGCCTCCACATGCAGAAAGCATGGACTGCAGTATCCAGGCTCAATTACCTAACTATTAATGAAGTGTTAAGACTAATTAAAGTGTGCTGTTTAGTTGATATTTAGTTGGTATTCACCTTCTCATAATCATGCTGCTCAGCAACAGCATGGCTTACCAGTCAAAGAAAAAGAAACTTGGCTGTCCAGAGAAACAAAGAAAAGAAATAAAATTTTTGTTGTTTTCTATCAAAAAGTGAAACAGTTTATAGTCTAGAGTGAATGTTTCCTGTGCTCTTACAGAAATGATATCAGGAGAAGATAATATAGTCACATTTTAAAGGCACACTCTCACAGACTATGCAGGGCCTGCTGACTTCTTTTCTGCTTTCAGGTTGGGCATTAGGAGGGAACAGAGTGGCCTTCTGTCAGCTCTTTCCATCACAGAGTTCCCTGCGAGGCACCGCTGCCGTAAAAGTTCCCTTTCCATCCTGCTGACTGTGCAGAGCCCAGTGCCAGTGTTGGTCCTGCCCCAGACCCTTCCCTCAGTGGGTTGGGCGTGCAAGTGAAAGGGAGCAACGCAGCACCGGGACTCTGCTCGTCGGGCTAGGAGATGGCAATACAACACAAGACATAGTGAAAGCCTTTTCATTTTGACAGCAGCCTTTCACTGTCTATCATAAACTTAGTGAAGCAGGCTTTCTCTATCCAGCTCTCCTTTTATTGGGCACAAATCACCGCTGACAGGAAGTTTTATGCCTAAATCCGTTTACTGTCCTTGTTGGTAGTCTTTAAATTAATATTTATAAGCTGAGAGAGGCCTAAAAGGATGCAGCAGTAAAATATCTAAATGCTTCAGTTTGGCTTGAGTTGAATTTTCTCCTTCTCGACCACTGACACTCCTTAATTACTAGTGACCCAGGCATACATTGTCTTCACTGCTCTGAGCCCACAAATCACCGCCTTCCACAGTGTTGTGGCTGACAAAAGGGGAGGGTCGAGGCAGACTGGTTTGTATGATATATTGGAAGAATAGATGTGGATATAGGCTGGAGATAGAAGAATATGTAACTTCAGACAAATGCCTTAAGAGAAGTAACGCTGAGCTGGAACAAATGACTTGGCTATGAGAAAAAATGAATAATGTTTGAATTGGCAAAAGCAGCAGATTTAGTTGCTGTAATTTTTTTTTCTTTAAATGGGAAACAAACCAGAGGGCATACTGAGCTCAAAAAAAACAACTCAGTTGAGCATATTCACATCTTGACTGGATGATACATAGCACACCCTCAGCAAAATGACTATTTTCATTAAATCAATATGAAGGACACTTCTTTTGCATATTAAAAACTCTTGGGCAAGCTGAAATTAGAACAAAGATGATTAAAAGTAAAATTCTGTTGCATTCAATCTTTTCTTCCTTTTTGTCACTGTTTTGATCATTTTGTTTCTTGGTGTCTTACTTCTGTCAAAATAGGCAAAGGGTGTGCAACAGAAGAAAAGCAAATATAATAAAAACCAGATCAGCTGTCACCACCTTAGTCCATAAGCAGATAAAAGTAATGAGGCTGGCTAGACTGTAAAAAAATAGAGGTAACAAATGGTGGGGTCCTCTGAAAATGTCATTCTAGGGAAAAAACCCAACCTGTAAAAGAGAAGAGGATTCTAACCTGCAAGATGTGAATCTGCATTCTCATGCTGGTGCAGGTTAAGTTTTGACACATGAATCATTTTATGATTGAATGGGAGGACTCCCAAACAAAGGGCAGCTGATAGCTGCCCAATGCGAGATCCAGTACACCCAAATCACCACTGTCTGTAGGTTGTGGGAAATCTTTTTCATAAGGAATGAATCAGAATTTTATGTACCCCAGGTAACAGAGAAACAACAGAATAGTTTGTAATAGAACTACTGAAAGATACAATAAAATCGTTCTAATCTACTACTCATGTCTTTGTATCCATTAGATCTCTGCCTAAAAGGAAAGTCTAAAAGATGGGTTATTGCATATTTGTTTCAATTTGGGAATTAAGCCATTATTTACTCTGCAAAGACTAATTTGCGGACATAAATGATACTTATTTTGCTTAAAACCTCTGCTGACTCTTTCATGTATTTGCAGATTTGATTTATTACACTTGGCCAAACTTTCTTCTCCACTCCTGACTGCTGTACCTCTGAGCCTGTGTGCTGGTAAGTCTTTCATCTCCTCCCTTCCCAGGACTGCTATACTTCCTACATGCTACATTCACACATTACAATAGAATATATTTGATACATGGAAAGAAGCCTGGGAAATAAGCCACTAATTCTGTAGTACCTCGAAACTGCTGTTCTTTTGTGTTCAGAAGCTTAAGCTTCCTCAGGTAGTCTTCAAACTCCTTTATAAACAGTGCTCCTGCCAGCTGAGATAGCTAATGAATGTAACAAGCCTACTCTCACAATTATAAAACAGGCACGATTATCTGTTCTATTAGAATTACTCAGATTCCCCCTAAATCCTATTCCTCCCAAGCAAGATAAAATTGTAAGACTTGTAGAATAAGTCGATCGTCTGCTGACGGCAACTAACTCCCATATAAGTCTCTCTGCTCTCGGGTAATCAAGCATCCAAAGTGATTCACTCCAGACCTTATAGGGAGATGGCATTTTCACACCTGGGCTGCTACCCTGGATCTCCAGATACACAGACACACATGTGTGTAACTTGAGGCAGAACATACATGACAGAATATGTGTGACCACAGAAAGAGAGGATAAAAGGCAGGATGATACCAAACAACAAATGTAAACTCAAGAAGTGCTAAATCTGCCCATTACCTCTTAACTCACCATTTTTCAGCCTCACCCCTCTTTGTAAGGGGTGAATAAGCAGTGATATAGGTAAGGTTGGACAAGCAAAATGTGATGTTTCCCTTTGTCTCTTGAGTTTTACTTTGGACCCTCTCGAATACATGAGGAATGTATGAGCACAGGGGTGCCTTTTCTCTCTGTCAGTGGTTCTCTACACCTGCAAGGAGTTATTCAGCCTTCCTTGGCACAAGGGAACCATAGTCACCAGTAATCAGACTTGCATCTCTTGCCTTACAAAAATCATAACTTTAGCTTCCTTCTATTCAGATGTTCATTTCTAAGTCAGACCAGTGGACTGTCCAAGTTCAAACAACTGATTGACCCATTACTTTTTCAACATCTGTTGATTTACTGCTGATTTACAAATAACATCAGCTATTTGACTGGCTGGTTTTGTTCATGCTTTTTCTGGAGCACTACAGCAGTTCATAAATGCTTGGAGAAAAAAGAGATCGAAATGCCTTAATTTTATTCTTGCTGTTCAGCAGTTAAGATAATATGTTAATGTACTGTGTTTTGTTCTTGCCATCGTCAGGACGGAAGGCACAATAGTTCTCAGTCATGTTTCCGAAGGCTGGTCTGCCAACCATTAAACAGCACAGCAGTAACTAACAGCTTCCCCATATTCAGAAATTTTTTCATACAAGAAGATGCCTGTGTGGAGCTTTTCCATTGAAATTTCACTGAAAACACCTTGACTTTTAGAAGTGTTTTTCCTACAAGTTGGAAGTTCCCAGGCGCACACACAACCGAGCGTTTGTTGAGGGAATCTGTGCCTATGGCTGAGGGATGCTTGCTAAATGGACTGTCATGCTTTCTAAATGCACTTTCCCTGGTGCCTCGACCTGAAACAAAGCCCCATGGCAATCATTTTCCATAGCTGAGAGACCTTTAAATTGAAATGTTTGGAAGTTGCCTTTCCATTGGCTCCAACCCATTGTTCTCAATAGCCCATTTACTGTAACTTCCAGCTGTCCTAATAGGGACAGAATAGTCAGTTTCCTCTTCCGTGCTGTGCTATCAAATGCCTCCCCATGTCCTGGTGTGCAAGCTTTGCTCCTTTGGGGAAAATCCTTTAGAAATCAAGTATTTCTGGTCTGCACACCAGCATGCTGAACGTTTTAGCCAATATGTAAATTTTCTATTAAGTTATTTAGGCTTGTAAGGAAACAGCTGTGTCTGGGATTTGCATTGGGAATCCTGGATGCTAACCCTGATGTTATGGAAAGTTCAAGAAAGGCTTTTTTCTGTTTATTTACTGTTCTGTTATGGCTCTGCAGGCGATTTGTTGTTATCTTGCCTTGGTTCTGTTCAATTCCCATTTCTCTTCCTCTGCTTTTCCACTCACTATCCAGAACTGGATAGAAACATCTTTTTGGACCAAATACTGTCCACTGCTCTAATTTCTCCACATGTATCTTTCAAATTTCTTACCGCAGAGCCTTAATGCCACCTCTCCACCCCCACTCCCCCCACCATTTCCCTAATGAATTTTTTTACAGGGGAGGAAGGCGGGGGAACAGGACTTATTCTCATAACCTGAGCTAAGACAAGACAATATTTACCAGTTCCACATGTCCTGCCTGAAACAAAATTTTCTTCAGGTCAGGGAGTGTTTTAGAGAGGGGATGGGATTTAGGGACTTAGATGCCTTGATCCTCCATGCCTTGATCCTACATTTCTTCTTCCCCTGGGCTGAAAAGATGTAATTTTGTGGCACTTTGTATAGCAAGGTCTCGGTACCAAGGCTGATGCTGTCTTCAGGGTCTGAGGGAATTACAGCCATCTGTGTTTGGCCACAGTTATGAAGGGCTGGACAGTAAAGTACTAGAAATAAAAGGAAAAGGAAGGATTCTTCAGGCTGCAAGAAGGCTTTGGATGTCCGCATCCAATCCGTTCTCTAACCAAGCTCCTCTGAGGGTTAAAACCATAAATAAGGAGCTCTGAGCTGCTGCACAAGACTTCAGTGCTGCCACATCAACAGCTGTAAATCTGCTCTCGAGCTCTTCTTGCTTACCCTGTAGGGGAAGCACAATTCTGCCTGGATGAGGCAGGAGCATTTGGCGGCAGCACTCTGGCAAACAGATTTCCAGATGTTTGATGAGAATGACAGCCTCAGAGTGGGAGTGCTTGAGTGTGTGCATGCGTGCCACTCTTTAAAATTCAAGGCTAGCTTGCAGCATTATCAGGGAGTGAAAATGTCAAAAGAAGACAGTGTTCATAGCAGGCATCGCATTTCAGGCCTTAGGAGAAAAAAAATGAGGAAAGACAGCACTGAAGCAATTTAAAATATAAAGAAGGGGGGGTGGTAGTTAGAACAAGTCTGTGAAATGTGGCACAGTCTGTTAGCCCCGGTCCAAACTCATGTGCCAGTACTCGTCTGGCCTCATTGAGCAGTATTTTAGATCTCTGTGGCCCATCACATCTATTTGGTACCTCCACGCCCTTTCCAGAACCCGTTTCCACCTACACTGCATTCAGGAAAATGGGCTCTGTGTTTTTCCCTGTGATGTCTGGCTCTTGCCTCTGACCTTCTCTTGACTTCTTCAACAAATGTCCTTCACTGCCATGCCATTCCTGCAGTTCCCTCTCATGCTTCTGGGATTTTTGCTTTCCACACGTCCCAGTTTTCCTCTGTCCCTGAGGTTGTGTGTCTTACTTCTATCCATCACCTGCAAAGTCAATGGCATTGCACAGCACACACTTACACCATGTCCTATGCTCTCATCCTTTGTCTATTTGGCCTATATATCTTGTATGTATACTAACAGTGTGTTACCTTGATCTGATTTTTTTCCTTTTTCCCACTATCTGGAATGTTATATTAGATTTTCCTGATTTATTACACACCTGAGTGGAAAAATATATAAATAAGGGAATCTACTAAATAGCATTATAATTTCCCAAACACTTTTTTTTTCAAGGTTGAGAGCTAATCATGTTCTTAAGTATCTCAGCTGCTGTCATTTCCATATTGGTTTATTTCCTACTGATGAAAGCTTATGAAAATCTCATACTGAGGCCATGAGTATTTACTTGTAAAAATATTTTTGCATTCCCATTTGGATATGCTGCCTTCCATCTGGAATTTCTGCTTTCCAAAATACCTCATGTATGTTTCTCATTGCACTAGTGATCTTTGCAAATCTATGCATTTTAAACATGAGCTTTGCTATCCCTGCAGAAAGGCAAACCTTTTGCTTCACAAATAAATATATTGGAATTTTTTTTTTCTTCCACTTGAATGTAAATCTCCTGTAATATGACCTAGATATTGCGAAGAGAAGAATCTTGGTTTGCTTTTGTTTGGAAAGAGATTTCAGGTGGATCTGGCCGTGTTGGGCAAGGCATCTAAGGGTCACACTGACTGAGTGCACTAATTGCACCTTCCCTGAGAGCCATGCCGAAACACAGGTTTTGATGAAGTACTCGTACATTATTCTGATAACCAACTGCCCTTGGTGTAAAGTATCCACACCGCTCCGCTGAGGGGAAGGAAGCTTATGGCTCAGTGCACTGCTCTTATTCCAAAGCCTCTGCCATCTTCCCTAAATAAGCACCAAGGACTGATGCTTTCCCTGGTGTAACACCACTGACCTCCCTGAAATTACACCAGGCATGAATTTGATCAGATTTGTCATCAAATCCATTTTGTACCAGCAGGAGCACAGACGAACGAGGCGAGCCATCCCGCAAGTCCCATCCAGGGCTTTTCAGTTGCCCCCGCTCTTACCCCAGGCTCCTTCCTCACCTTAGGCTGAAGGGAATGATAAGGTCCAACTTGTCAGGACTTATTACTTATTCACAAAACTATCACACCTTTGACACATCTGTCAGTTTTTATACAAAAAACGAATGAGCAAGGATGCTGAAGTTTCCTTTCAGCACACTGGAGGGCAGTCCTTTTTACCACACCCTTAAGGCTTTCATGTCAGGGCTTAGTTGCAATGACAGAGCAGTGTGAGAGAGCTATCATTTCATCTGGCCATCCTATGCTTTCCTCTGGACAGATTATACTTGCCCCCTGGTAGTTAAGAGAATTAAGCTTTTATCCTTTACATAAAATATAAATAAATAATAAATAAATAAATGGGATATGTAATTGTTATAAATATATAACATCAAACATCCAATTTATGTTAGTTACGGATTAGATGAAGATGTATCCATTTTTTCAACACTTCCTAAAATAAATTTGGCGCATTGCCACATCATAGAGATCAGTCTTTTGCAAGAGCAAACAGCAATTTTTTTTTGTAAAAATATAAAATCAAGAAAGGCCAAGCACAGAATAGAGCAGTATATTTTATAATGAGTTTGTGGTCAGATCTGTAATTTAAACTTGACAGTGGAATCACAAAATTCAGATTAATACTGAAGTCACCAGGGATCTTAGGAAACATTATGTTCAATAGAGTGTATGGCTAATGGTTACAAAGTACAAAGGATATGGATAAGCATGGCTGATTTATGAAAATTCTGTCTCTATACCGAATGTATTTATTCCAGCATTTGGGCTTTGGTTGCATTTAAAATGAAAAGGAAGGCTGCTTATTAATTTTACATGAGCTTTTTTGGCTATCTTATTCGAGGCCAAGTTCCAAGCAATTTGCTGCATCTTTCTCTACACACAGTCATTACATGGCCTGAACTTCAAAACTGGTTCTAAGTTTCCAGTGGTTTGATAACCCTGTTTTCACAGTCCCTATTTTCTAAAAAATCACCATAACAAGGAACAATGCCTTTTAATGCCTCAAATCATTAACACCCCTGCAGAACAGAAAGCAGAGGGCCATGTACGACCAAGTTCTTCAGTGCCAGCGTGTACGCCACTGTAGTCTGAGCTTTTCTTCAGAATCCATAACGCATTCCAAACCCGAACTTCACAGACTTGACTTCGTGGCATGTTCCCACACTGGCAGTGAGTTTGTCAGATCTTGTTGAGTACGTTTGGCTTATCTATATTGCAGTTCTCATGAGTATTGGTGACTTCTCCTTCATAACAGAGGATGCCAAAAAAGGGCAAGAATTAAATAACAGTATTTTCCCTTTGCTTTTACATGTTGTGAAAATAAATGCCTACTGGTGCCATGTACAATTGGGAGCCACTTTTCATAAAGAGGTAAGACTTATTCAATCACACAGCTTACATGTTTGGGTCTATGCATGTGTGTAGTTTAACCTGTTAAGGTTTTAATCTATTTGGTGGTTTCAGACAAATTTGGCAGAGAAGTAATCTTTAAGATTAATAAAAAATCCTTTACTTGTTGTGGAAGGATGGAAGAAGGAAGATGGTGAAGAAAAGACCCCCGAAAAGGAACCTGCCTAACAACAAGATTGCAGAGTGGGTTCATGCATTATTAACCATAAAGAATCCACACAGTATATCTATCTATATATTTCTCAGAGAGTGTGAGAGATGGACCATATGTGCCCCACCCAAGGGAAAAGCTGCAACTGTAGCTCACAATTAATTATGTGGCACAAAGCTGTAGGAAACAGGGCTTCATTAGTTCTGTTCTTGCAAAACTACTTCTTTATGTTTTTATTTTCCTTCCGTGGCACTTCTGAACATAGAAAATGTGACACTTGAATGTACCTCAGGGCTTCTTTATTGAGTTATTTTGCTACAGTTTTTCAATCTGTGGTAAAAACAAATGAGCACATATGTTAAATAACGTAAATGGAGTTATTCTTTCTTGTGCACCAATTAGTCTCTTTGTCCAGATCACTTCTTTAGCAGTAATAGTAGTAGTAATAATAAGAAGAATAAGAATAATCACTTTAAAACCCATAGACTCTCCTCAGTGATCTAAGAGGAAGTCAAGTTGTTCCAAAAATTAAATCTCGCAAAAGCCGATTGAGGAAAGATAAAGTGGACTGACCTCCCTAGGCAGCATTTCTCAATTTGTATCTGTGTATTACCACTTAAACATGATTCTCATCATCATCCTTAACGTCAATGAAATTGAACTGCCTTCCTGACTCTCACTGGTGGATGGGTGTGGATATGGAAAGGGGAAAGGGTGGCAATTGCAATAAGGACCATCTTCAAATGAGCCAGAAATGTCATGTGAAACAAGCTCTTCTCCCTGCTTTGTATTCTACCTTCATTTCTCACTTATTGGACAGATGAATGAAAGCAGCGCACAGACAGAATAACAAAATGATCATAAAACAATTACATCATCAAAACTAACGTCATATGCTATGTCCTAATTGCCAAAATGTGGTGGTCCAGAAATGATGTTTTAGGTTCATCCTCCAAATATCCTAACTGCAGCTGAAGTCGGATCAATTTTGAATCAGCTAAACGCTTGTTACTGTGCTTTTCTTGCAGAAAAACCTTCCCACTGTGCTGTTTCCCATTCTTACACAACTCAGTTCATGTACTACTGCAACAGATCCAGAGCGTGGTACTGACCGAGAGCCTGATCTGGCTCCCACTGGAGACCGCAGCAGGACTCCCCCTGACTTCGACTGCAGATGGATCCAAAGTGGAATGGGAATGAGCAGATATGTCCTGGATGTTTAAGAAATGTATTGACTCCCAGGCACTGGTTTAGCACAAAGCAAAAGGAAGTTAAACAGTGGTGAAATAATGATTGTTGTTTTGAAAAGAAGATAGCAGTGGGGGATGTAAAAGAGGAGCACTCTTTCTAATTATATGACAGACATAACAGGATGCAGAAGTGTGTGATGAGGCCCTGCTATAGTAACACAGCTAAGCATAGGCTTAAAATTAAGCATTTATTTAAGGGTTTTGCTGAATAAGGATGAGATCATTCACATACTTAAAGTTAAATGTATGCTTAAGTGCTTTGCTGAATCTGGGCCCAGACACATAAACCATTAAACAGTCACTTTAGGAAAGCAGTGGAAAGCTGTTAGACAATTTCTAGACCTTTTAAGTTACTTCTCCTACATTTCTCCCAATCCCTTTTCTTATAAGCTCAAGGAGGAGGTTTTTAAAGCTCCAGTTCCCCAAAAACGATAATGTTCATTGCAACCCGATTGTAATTCAAATTGCTCTGTGCAGCCCCAAGCATGTGTTCAAACATATAATCAAGCAAACAGGAGACTTGAGTCTTGCCAGTTGGAATACTGTTGGTGCAGATGCCACACTTTTTTTTTTTTTGAAGCATAAATAAGGAGGGGTAGAGATGTTGATAAAAGCTGGCCTTTCCTGTCCATTTTTGGCACTCTGTTCCCGTGGCTTGGGTTATTTGGGTACATGTTGCTTTGTGTCTGTGAGAGCTCTTTTTTCCACCCCCCCCTCCCCTGGTCAGAGAAGCCGTACTCATCACCTGGAGTGAAGGCTGACAGGAATGAACATAGGCAGGAAGCAGCGTGACACACACATTGTCATGCATGACTGACCAGCAGCCATCAACAGCAATTAAACATTGAGAGCACTGGATCCTTTTGGACAGGTTCAAGTTTCCTGGCACTGCTGTGATTAGATGTTTTGCACTGTTTCCCTGTAGTCAGTATGTGACACATTCCCTTTTGCTTGCTCTTTTCTGATATTTATTTTTGCACTGTCCTGGTGTTAGCATCTTCTCATGGAAAATTAATCACTTAGAAAGGGATCATTTTGAAGGAGATTTGTGAAGTGGGTTAAAGAGCAAACAAATATGAAAGAATCGGTTGGGGTTTTATTTAAACACAAAATTCCCTGCCTTCAGTTGAACATTATAGTGTTCAAGCATTTTTGAATAACGATAGGTGTGCATGAGATTCAGTGAGAGAAAACTCTGTGAATGGCAGAAACCAGCTAAGAACAACATGGGCCTTTGGGTTTACCCAGCTGACTGCGATTTTACTGTAATTTAAGACGACAAAACACAATGCCCTTAAAGGCAAGACTGAAGTGAAGAGCGGCTGCAGTTGTGCTGGGCTGTCACTCGCTTGCCCTCATTTCAGGGCTGAGATCCAGAGCAGTCCAACTACCCGGCGTTTAACGGCGGCCCAGACTTCCAGGGCAAGGTCTGTGGCTTGGCACAAGGTGCCACGCAGAGCAGCGCCGAGCCGCAGCTCCGGAGGCTGGGGCGAGAGGCCTTTTGGCACACAGCAAGGTCTCGTGCCTAATTGAATAGTCACAGGGTCTGAGGCCAGAAGGGCTCATTAAGGCTCGATTCTGACCTCGTGGATTGTCGTCCTCTCCATTCCCACGGATTGAGTCCAGCAGCTTACATGTGAGTAATTAATTGCTTCTGTTAATTTGCACTCTCCTAGTCTCTGCAAGGACCAGGGAGGTCCGCTAATAAATTGTAAGAAACTTCCGGACTTCCGTGTAGGAAACCTTCATGCCTACATCCTTTCCATCTTTCATTTTCCCTGTGCAAGACATGGCTCCAAACCCCGTTTTGACCAGTTGGAGTAATCAAGTGAATGAAGTGATCAAAAGTAACATGGTTTCAGCATTCTGCAAGGATTAACGTGAGAGGGCAGTGTGATTTCAATGTGCTGTGCCACCACCAGCTCAGCCAGGACTTGGAGCCAGTCAGTGCATTAGACTTTTTCCCTGTTAATTCCCTCTCACACAGTTAATGAGGGTTGCTCCAGCTATGCATCTGTTTCACTTTTACATTCTTGCACTAGCATGGAGAGGCTGGAGAAACCCGAGGGCTTTGATACTACTGCCTTTCACTGAGATTACAACTCTTTAAGAGCTTTTTCCCTCAAATAGATGGCTGAGATCTTGGGGGCAGATGTAAGAACTGCTGCAAGAACCGCTTCTGAATTTGTTATTCTCAGTAGTCATTCTAGATTGACCTATTTGTTATAATAATTCCACTATTTTGTGAAGCACTCTCTATTGATAACACTAAATAAGTCTCAGAAGAACTGTGTGAAGCAGAAAATGTAATTATTATTTCTGTAATGCAGATACAGAAATAAAGGCACAAAAAGGATGAGTGACTTGCCCAAGGTCATACAGTAAATCAAAAGTGTAAATATATCAGAACCCCAGCCACATGTCATTTCCTTATGGTTGTGTGTGTGTATTCAGGAAAAAATGGCTTATTTGATTCTACGATCTTTTTGCAGTCTTTCTAAGGCTTTCTACCTTTCTCCTTATAGGCTTTCAGAGTGTCCTCATAGATCATCACAGGAACTTCTATAGACACTGAGGAAAGAGCATCAGGTGGTAACAAAGTGATGCTTGAATTTCTGCTACCAAAGTAGATGGCAATCAAATGGCCAAGACATCCAAGCCTGGAATGCCTTCTTTACCTGTGAATCAGATTTTGGACCTTTGCTGATGTCTTGGAAAACTAGCTGTGACATAAACAATGAGGCTTTGGATTTCCAACCTAGGGGAGCCACTGGACAGATTCATAGACAACTGTCCAAATGAAAATGAAGATGAGCATGAAAAGAGCATGAAAAATTGAATATGCACTAGAGAGACAGCACTTAATTAATTTACTTCAGCATTGACTACTTTAGCACTATTAGTAAACCTATTAAGTCACAGCTGAGATGCATCAGAAGGTTTTGCTCTAAGAATTGAAGCAGAGATATATAAGAACACAGCAAACCAGAAGATTAAAAAGTAGTACTGCATAAGTCAACTGCTAGTTGCTGACATCAATAAAATACTGTCCTTTATTATAGTCATTAGGGAACCTTTTAACAGTCATTAAAATTTCTTAATGCTGTAGTAAAATTTTTAGCTGTTGCCTGGAAAAAAGAAGGTACTCTGAACTATATGACATGCAAATATTTCAGACAAATGCTGTCATATGATGAAGGTATTAACAAGTACTTCTTAAAGCTGATGGCCTGTTTTTGGAATACACTCAGAAAAAAAATAGATATGAATATATATTATATTTAAGACAAGAACACTGAGATTTTTCTGACAGTAAAATAGGGATAAATTATTTAAGCTCTTTACAAGGGATATGAAACCTCTTATTTATAAAGTTCTGATACATATTGGCTGGTCTTTGGTGTTTGTTTCGGTTCCTAGATAGTGTCTTCCTTTTTTCTTCTGCATTCTGTTTGAAAAACATGAAAGCATGAAATTAAACTGAACAGTTGCACAAGCTACAGAAACTGTATGATGATGGCACTAAACATCATCATAGTAATAGTATCGAGCATGGTTAGTGATCAGGAATGTCTTGAAAAAGCAGTGGTTTAGGTGGATAGGAGGATTTTTTAAATTATTAATTAATTTTTGGAAATAGAATAAACTTCTATTCCGTGCTACCTATATAACATTTGCACTTCAAGAGTAGGCTCTCCAATGGCACACAAAGCCAGGATTGTACTTTTAATACTGTAATGGAAGGAGTGTTTCTCTACCTTGACTGAAGTGCAGTTCCTATGAGCTTGGCACAAGATATGTGAGACCAACCATATGATTTTTTGATTTAAAAAGACAGGGAGCTTAGAGAAGCTTCCTACCTGCTCTGTGTGCTGCAAACAGTCCACTGTGACAATGAAACTGGGTCATATTCTGATGTATTTTAAATCACGACTGGTAGGAGAAGGCAAGGGGAAGCACGACACATCTAACAGCCCCAGCAAGGAGGATTAAGGCAAACAGAGCATAAAGTTCTTAAGCAGCATGTTGGCTGGGGAGAGGGGTAATGACTTGAGCCTCATAACATCCTCCGAGACCTTTTAGAACCTTAAGTATTCAGGTTGCACACCATGGGAAAGAGAGCACTTTTGGAGCCGCGGTACCCCGCAGAACGGAGTGAGAGGCCTGATGAGAGGGAAGACTGACCGGCGGCTGCAGAGCTGTCAGCAGGTAATTTCTTACCTAGGAGTACAGAGAATCTGTGCTCATTGCTCACGGCTTTGATTGCAGAGTGGTCTGGTCCAGACACTCTCAAGCCTGGAGGATCTGTTTAAGCATCAATGATAGGCTAGTTTCTAAACTTGCATTTAATCTTATCTGGAAACAAAATGAATCTAAACCAGTAAAAATGTTATCAAATACATTCCCTCTCTCATAGAAAACCATTTCTATTGAAATGCACAATCCACAGATTTTCTCAGTTCTCAAAAATCTTTGTGATTATTCAGATCTGAAGTAAAAGCAGTTCTCTGGACTATTTGAGGAAGGAATCCTCATGGTATTCTCAAAGAAACAGGTGACACCCAAGAATTATCTTCTCACTTTGCATAAAAGTTCAGTGATAGATCCAATCTGAGAGTGATACACCTGGTTTTGGTTGCTCTTATCCAGTACTTAATTTTCATCAAGTTTTTAGGGTAGCCAAAACTTTCAAAATTTGCGGTTTGGACTGTAACTGCAGCACTGCTTGATGCAAGGTAAGCAGGTGCTGGAAGATCAGTGCTCTGCTACAGATCAGGGAATTGGATAGGGATTTATTAATGTTGAAGTAAATGTACTTATGACCAATGAGGTTGGTGTATCAGCATGTCCTGAGAGTTCATCCTGCCCTTTGCAGTGTTCTGTGAAGGGGTGTTACAGTAGAATGGCAATGGGATTTTCAGGGGGATCTTCCAGACTTGCCTTCCTCGCAGTTAGGACCACCGTGCAGCTGTGATTTTCTTTAATAACATGGAAAGTCACTGGGAAAATTTCTAGGAGAGATATTTCCAGAATACTGGATGAAAAACTTAAGAAAAGCAAGTGGAGTTGAAGGACGTTCATCTGTTTCTTGTAATTTTAATTCTGTTTCATATCCTCTTGGCATATTTCATCCTTAAGGAATACTCTTTGCAACATGGAAGATCACAGGATGCAGTGCTCAAATGAGGGGAAAAAAATTGCTACCCATGGGCAGAGAAAACAGAAATTTAATTTAGTTTAATTTAGGTCAGTGTTAGTGTCTTGTCCACATCTCCTGCTTGCCAGTATCCTCCATTTGCTACCTGTTGCCACATGCTTGCCCTGTCCATACTTCTGCCTTCATCAGGCACGGTTAGGCTGTTACAAGTCTCAGGAACGTGGATAAGGGGTTTCTTTTCACTCCTTCCACAGTGCACATAACTGAGAATGGCGGTGGGATAGTGGTGCGGACGAGGATCTCTTTCAGCTCGGAGGGCCGCCTTTGCAGTGTGTGCTCTGTTACTACCTAGTTTAATTAACATCTGTGCCAATCAGAGCAGCTGCCTATAAGATAGAGAAGGTTAGCCAAGCATTCAAGAAGATAAATGAGACAAGGGGTTGCCAAGGGGATGGTATGTCAGACACGTGCCGTGGCTGCAGCGAACGTACACATCCCCATTAGCTGTGCTGCTCTTAAGTCTGGGGGCAGAGTTAAGGCTTTGAGGCAGGGATGGTACATACTTTAACTTCACATTTTTTTATCTTTAAAAATGTAAATACAGACATATTGGATATTCTGAAAGGGTATGCAACCCCATCAGTCAGCTTTAACCCTGTATGAATAGAGCATTAAAGTGGCTAATAGAAACAATTAAATATTGTTTAGACGTCAGAGAAAGATTTCAAGACTATGTATGGTGTTCCCTTCTTGGAATACTAGAGCTACCTATGTTCAAATGCCAAAATACCTCAAAATTAGGAAATTTAGAATATCTTGCAAATTAGGGTTTTCCATTCCAATTGTATGCATCATATCCCATGGTGCCATGAACCAACTGGTACTATAACAACATGGAAGAATCTGAGCTTATGTGCCTTACTAAATTGGAGTGCCCTTCCCAAACCTTAACAACCTTCAGTATTTTTTCTTGATTTCTCAGTTCTTTTAATCTGTTTTTTAAAAAATTTATTGGGAAAACAAGCTGCACGGAGATCATCGTATTTGGACATATTAGCTTCAGAATGATTGTAGTAAAATTTTTATGCCCCAGCACCCTAACAGCATTGTAATGCAATAGTCATAGGGTCTAGGCATACAGTGGAATAGTTTTACCATCACGATCTTGCATCCAAATGGCCTGATAAGACAATCCCTATAGACATGCAATGAAATCCTCTCCTCCAGTGACAGCATCACAAACTCTAATTGGTAGGCATTATTCTTTCTTTGACATTGATGTGAAATCTGTACTACAAAGCACAGATTCCATGCAGGTTTACATTGCATTAACACACTCTTATTATTTACCTACATACTAATTATTCTTCAGTTACATTGAAGTTGTACAAATGTTTTGGCTTTTCAATGTTTTTCTGGCCTAGGTGCATTAGAATGGTTTTGTAGGGAAGAAAGCTTGTTCATCTAGATATGAATAGGGAGATGGTTTGCAGTTTTACAATAGAAAATAGTCTCTCCTCCTTTTTTTTTCCCCCCCAGAAACCTTAATTGTTCATAAAGCAAGTGATCTCAGGTTTACTTACAGCAGTATTTGCATTCTATTTTTCTTCATACCCTTTCAAAAATAAGTCCTTTACAAGATACTTGTCAACAGTAAGATAAGAGCTACAGTACACTTTTCTAAAGTTTTTTCTGAAGTGACAAAGATTACTAACTCCCACTTTCACTTATGCATCTACAGCAGCAATACATTTACAATCAATTATAAAGAATTTGCGGTTTTTTTAAGTATTTCTAGTTTCCTCTTGCCATTTCTTCAAGAGCAGAAGAGGGCCAGTCTTGGAAGCTGAAGCACACAGAGGGTATTACTGTGCTTAGCTCTGCTATTGATTTTCAGTGTAGTCACTTTGCTTCAGCAAGGCTGGGCACCTCTGTGGTGAGCAACACAGGCCTCTGAGGAGACAGAGGATGTACATACAGAAGTGGGCACAGCCAGACATTTGTTCTTTTACTGCAGATGTGCAGTCTAAGGGAATGCTGTTTCTAAGGCTGAAAGCTGAATGAGAAAGCCATCATGGCCCCAGTAAAAACAAAAAAAAAAGCCTGCCTTTGTTAGTAGTCTCATCTGCTTTTTGGTGTGGAGCAAAGTTGGGAGCCACCCTAGCTGTGCAGGGCAACCTGAAAAATTAGGGAAAACCTCTTCTCCTGTGAGTCTTTCAGGGGACCTTGATTGTACCTTGGAGAAGATCAGTGAGAAAAGATTCATCATAAAACTAACCTTGTCCTAGTAATGGCTCCAGTAGGTATTAGATGGAGATAGTGGGAATTATCCTGACACCTCTGTAAAACCTGGGCAAGGCAAGAGTCTTTGGAGACGTATGCTCAATACCTGCAGGATGCTGGTGCCCAGCAGTGCAGCTCCTCGCTGCCACAACTTCCATGGGGAAAACACGAGGATGCTTTGCTCTAATGCAAGATTTTGCATTTCTGTAGACTTTCGGTCACAAAAATCAAAGTGATATTCACACACTGGCTGTGTGGTGTTAGCTGTAGGCAACAGAGATGGTCCAAAAGAAATTTTGCTGACATTTGGACTACATTTTATTGAGCCGTGCCATGAAAGGTTGTGTCATCAGCTAATCTAGGTTTAAAACACTTAGTTTTTCTTTGTAGTGAGCAGGCTGACACTGACAAAAATCAAGACAAAATGCAAGCCTGTTTTTAAGTACCAACACAGAGTGTGGGTATTCTACCAAGTCCACTACACACTTGATCATCGTTGATTTCACTTGCAAGGCACTACTCCAGCAGTGCTGAGTTAGCAGTACAAACCTTCTAATAAAATGTTCTAATAAAGAAAAGTTCCAGTGAGTGGCAGGCACTTAGGCTGAAATGGGAGTATTGGTCACATGGGAGTACGCAGTTGAAACCGGGGTGCTGGCAGATGAAGATAAAAGAGATGCTGCCACCACTTTCATGGTGAAAATGGTGTGTTTTTATCTTAGAATAAAGCTACGCTGAAGGTTTTGCATTTGAATATTTTCACCCACATAGGGGAAAAAAGTCTTTTCATTTAAGAGTCTCAATGTGTTTCTAAAATACTTTGGTGCCTTACTCTAAATTTAATGATGCGAGTACATTTGCAGTGGACTCATTTGGGGTGCATGCATGCATACCTTGTGGATAATGAAGTCATCAGCAGTTGCTTAGCATTACTGGATAACTAAATAGGTACTACAGCATTGTTGTGAAGAAGTTAAAACAGCCTGGGGCAGCCCTATATTATGCATCTGAGTTTTCCCAAACTAATTCTGCATTCATGAACCGCTGCTATTTGTATCTGCAAGGATGAAGCTTCTAATTTTTTCCTCTTTCTTCAGCCCCTTTGGAAATTTCCCCATTTCCCTTGTTCAAATAAATAAAGTGGGAGTTCCCCTTCATATGAAGACGCAGGGAGAGGATGCTGTACATATGCACACAAAGAGTCTCTCAAAGGGCAAATCACTTTTCAATCTGTCTTATGGGAGCACTGTTCAGATGAGTCATTATTAAAATACATTTTCTCCTGTATCAAGAGTAACTTGGTTGTTTAATTCACTAATGTATCCACTTGATGTCACTGTCACTGCCCAGTAGAATTGTTAATGTCAAAGGGTTTTCTGGTCACAAAGACTTTGCACCAATAAGTGACTGAGCTGCACAGACAGACACCTTTTGGACCCTTCCAGGAGCTTTATCCCTGTGGCAGTCCCTTCTGTTGATGTGGACACTTCCACTTCCTCATCCTCTTTATTCATGTTTTGCACCTCCCTAGAATACAGATACTCATTTTGCCACGTTGTATTTTTCTGCATAGAAACATTCAATCATTTTATTTTTCTTGTAAGTACAGAAAAACCTTATTGCATTACCTTAATGTTTTGTTATTACTCATTTCTTCTTAAGGATAATGCCAATTTTTCAGAAGTCAGTGAACGGCATTTGTTTGTTTGTTTGTTTATTAATGGCATGAAGCTGGATCAGGAGAGGTTTAGGTTCAATATCAGGTAAAGGTTTTCCACCCAGAGGGTGTTTGGTCACTGGAACAGGCTCCTCAGGGAAGTGGTCACAGCACCAAGCCTGACAGAGTTCAAGAAGCATTTGGACAATGCTCTCTGTGTGCAGGGCCAGGGGTTGGACTCGATGGTCCTGATGGATCCCTTCCAACTCCCATGTTCTATGATTCTATGTTGCATGATCTCTTCGAACTCCTCTTATCATCATTACCTTTACAATGAATGATCTAGATTTTGCAATTTTCCTCTCTTCTTCTTTCCAGCATGCCTTTTTCTCTTCCTGCCATCTCCCATAATTTTGTTTAACTTTTATGAAGCCAAAAGGTGCAGTCCATCCATTCCCTATATATTTCTTTTCATAATGAAAATAGATGTTTCAAATAAACAGGTAACATTTAATTTTTAGTTATTTTTGCACTCCTCTCTCCTAGACTTATCAGACTGAGAGATCATAATGTGAGGGAGAGTAGAGCACTTAACTACTTTAAGCTGGGATTTAGGCAATCATCCACAGCAAAACACAGCTATTGCATGTGAGCTGTTCCTTGCCAAAGCCCGTTGGCCAGGATCAAGTTCTCTGGGGACAGCTGTATCCTGGTTTAACAGGCCTTGATCCTTTCACTGTTGTCTTCTTGCTGCTCAGGCCATAAACACTTTCTGTCAGTCTAGAGCTCTGTCTTCAGTGCCAGAATAAAGACCTGACCTGACAAAGCAGTTCAGTATGTTCTTTATATGCTTCAATATGCTCCTTGTTCTGGGTCAGCATCTTAGTTCTCCTCCTGCCCTCTCTCTAATGCCACTCTGTTGGAGCCCTTGGAAGGGCTGGAAAGCTGAAGAACTGGCATGTGGTTCTGCATATTTGTTCACAGGCCTTTATTATTTTTGTGCACATAGGTATTATTGTGGAGGCTGGAAAAGAAGATTGTAAGCATTTCATGGAAACATGCACTCAGAGCCAAATCCTCATTAAAAACTGCCTTAGCATCCAGGCCAGGAGAGAATTGCAGGCACAAAGATTATTTGTGTATACTGCACTTTCAGAGGGTTACTGAGATTCATGTTCCTTTCTAAACATCTCAGACAGTCAAGCTTTGCTCTAAGAGGAATAGCCAAGCATTTCCCCTGTGGAGCTACAACAGCTTTACACTGCCCCAGAAGACCAAAGCGACCTTAAAACTGGTGAAGCAGGAAATAAGAGGATTATATTATTTCTAGAGACAACTTAGAGATGGCGTTCTCAAAATCAACTCCTCACTTTGCTGCCAAAATAGGATACATGGCAATGGTGCTGCTTGCCCCACTTCACTCCCAGCTCTTGCACTCCTGCCCTCTGGGCTGTTGGTAGCCGGTGTTATTTAGAGCCGTCCTTATGCTAGGGCTGCAGAGGACTTGCTTGGCATGCAGCCATCCCAGGCTCTGAAGATAGTAGAGGCCAATGTTTCTGCCCTGAGCTGTGCACTCAGGCCGTAGCAAATGATCAAGATCAAAGATTTTGTCTTTTTTTTCTTTTCAAAGCTTTGGGGTTAAATTCTTTCCTGTGCGCGGACTCTCTTCAGTATATTCTTAGGAGCTGTTTTAAAGGCATTTCACTCCCTCCCATGGATAACAGTAATTACCAAGTTGTGCTGAACTGTAATTTTGGAATAGACCATTAGTGGATGGCTGTAGCAGTACACCACCATTTCCAAAATTTACCCTCATCATGCAACATGAATAAGAGAAGGACCTACATGGAAGAAACTCAAATCTGGCATGCTTAGGTGAGTGTGATTTCTTTTTTTTCCTTCAAAATCTTAGTTCTTTATGAGATATTTGTGGCCTTATTAGCATCCCTCTTCACTATGTGAACAGCACAAGGAAGCTGGAACTATGGAGACAGCCTGGTTCATTGCCATAAACAGGGCAGCAGATGTAGTCCTGTCCTCACAGCAATCTGCCTTACTGCCATGTCAGCTAGTAGCAGCTGCAAAGATGGCAATTTTCCATCTTTCACCCTATTCCTCACTGAAGTGTGAACTTGCACACCCAGCTAATGCTGTTTAAATATTAGTAACAATAGGGTTGGGGTTTATTCCATTACTCTCGTGTCTACAGACTTTTTTGTGGGAAGGCAGGTGAATAAGAGGTGAAATCTGAAATGAGGAAAACTTGTCATGAACATTATGGGGGGAAATGGGAGAATGAATCAGTTCTAAAATTTTATTCATGTCAGTTGCAAAATTGCAGGACAATGAAACTTCTTAACACAGAACAAGTCAAAAGCCAATTGTATCCAAAATTTTATAAAACACGTGTTACAGATTTCTCCATGACCTGGCTCACTGTTCTTCTCAATGTAAAGGATTTGACTCAGAAGTCTTCAGGGCTTCACTTGCTCTGCAGGACCTGGTCCAAATATTAAGGAATAATAGACAGGTTTTCAGAGGTATGCTTATAGAGTTGCATCATACAGTGTTGTCTGAATGCTGTCACTTAATTTTAAGGATTTGTTAGGTTTTTCTTCCCTGCACTGATGGGATTTCAGAATACCCTGCTAATAATGCCTCTGCTGACCCCAAGATCTGACAAAGGCAGTATAATTCCCAGCCTGGTTTTTCAGACAAAATAATGAGTTTAAAATGTTACAAGAAAAATGGGTTTCATACAGATTTTGATAGAAAAGATTAAACTGGATGTTAACACACTTTAACAACTCGTAGTCTTTACTGACCCCAGCAGAGTGAAGGGCAGCTATTAAAAGCTGGCCATAGAGATGGTGTATGTTCTATACCTGTCAGGAAAGTTTTTCCACTGAAAGGTTTGTCAAGCACTGGAACAGCCTGCACAGGGAAGTGGTTGGGTCACCAAACCTGAACGTATTTAAGAGATGTGTAGATGTGGCACTTTGGGACATGGTTTAGTGTTGAGCTTGGCAGTGCTAGGTTAATGGTTGGACACAATGCTCTTAAAGGTCTTCTCCAACCTAAATGATCCTACGATTCTATTCAACTGACTCTAACCACAAATAACAGTAGCTAGTCTTATATCTCGCTAGTCTTGTCTCTTGAATGTTTATCTCAGACTTCCTTGGTGCTGTATAACCACCAAATATTTCATGTGGTCTCCCACACTCCCCCACCTGATTGCCCTCCAGGTGTTCATAGTTAGGAAGGACAATCATAGAATTGCCTTTAAAAACCTGAAAGGAGAGTAGCTAGAGTAATTTTGGTTTGGTTTCTCCCCTCATGCTTTTGTGTGAGAAATTGAGCTGCAAGGGGCAGCTGGGAGCATGCATAAGCATGGTCTCGAGGAAGCAATCAAAAATCTTTATTTTGTAAATGGTAAAAAAGTTGTGCCCGAACTTATTGATCAGTCTTTCACCAGTGCAGCTCTGTTTCTGGGTCCTAAACTGGTCAGCAGGTCTATGAAGGCAACGGCTGGGGCACTTTTTCTCAGCCAAAAGCAGCCTCAGGAGCTGCCGATCTCTTCAGCTTACAGCTGCTTCCGTGTAGATTTCATTTGTTCCCTGAAGAACAAATAAAACTGAATCTGTTTCTTGTTCTACGAGGCAACAAAGGTCTGTGTGCTCCAGCATTAGGCATATCATGAAGAGAAGAGGAATTTCTGCTTTGAAGGAGCAGTGGGAAGTAAATGGCTGTGAGTATCTGAGCCAGAGAGAGGTCACTTGCATCTTCAGGTTTTCCACACTCTCACGTGTCCTACAGCCTCTGGCACCACAGAGTGCAGCAACGTAATGCACCACAAAGGGAATGCAACTTTTTAAGGACCAGCAAGAGCGTGAGGGGAGCAAGCTCACACCCTGCCTCCGACTGGATGCTGGTGATTGAACACTCAGTAGGAAGGATATTGCATCATATGAGGCTGAAGTAATTTGTTTACACCCCACTGGAAGCAAGGCGAGGAGGCATTTCTTGGAGTACACCTGCCAGCCCTCGGTGGCTCTGGGAAGAGTCAGACAACCTGCCCTCACCACACAGGCATGGCCAGGCCATATAAGCTCCCCCTCACACGGCACTGCCCCCCCACAGGAGCTCTTTTCCAGTGGGCCTTCACAGGACAGCTCTTCCCATTTGGCAGAGCCAAGCAGCTGCACCTTCAGCAAGCTGCTCCCCGACCACCTGCTGCCCATTTTGGTGGTCCAGCTGGTGAGCATTCCTAGGCTTTCACCCGATCTGCCGCTCCTTACCCCCGAGGTGCTGATATGTTCTCAGAGGGGGCCTCAGGCCCATGGCTAATGAAACAAATTGTTCTTGGAACTATTTCCTGAATATTGGCAGCCTTGCTCCTTCACATTCTAAAAACAAACCCAGATTTTTAACATCACTGAGCACAGTTTGTAAACTCAGGACAACTCTTGCATGTCCATGATACTGCTACTACTGTATGACACAATGAACTTTCCCTAAATCCCTACAATATACTGGAGTTCCCTAGTTCATTTTAAACCCCCTTCTTTTTGTCTCAATGCCCTTAACAGGGTATAGAAACAGTGGCTAAGCCCTTTCCAAACAAATTCCTTTCCTTTCCCAGTTTTCAGAAAGCAGATGTGGAGACCCCCCCCCACTGTAGCCATTATCCCCATACCAACCAGCATAACCCCACGGGCAGAGCTACCGCTCCTCCTCGTAAGGGAGCTCACCCCCGAGGTTGCTCACTGCCCACACAGTGAATGCAAGCTGTGGCCACCTGTACCTTTCAGCACACAGCCCGAGTCCCAGCTAACCGCTCCGGCTGACAAGTGGCTGTGAATCAGAGTTAAAACGACTTCACGTGCTTCAACACTGATCGGGAGGTAAATGTATATGAGCTTCAACCTGCATTTCTTTATCCTGATCAGGTGCTGTTTAATGAGGGAGGAAAGCACTTCTGATCAAACTGAGCCATCCAGGCTGGAACCACTTTGCTGACAGAGTAAAGATTTTCCTGAAAATATTCTTCCAGTCTCTTCAGAGTGAGCCATCACACCAAGGACAACCCCTTGTGCCTAGGCTGTCTTAATTGAGTTGTGACAAGCTTGTATTTTGACAAGGTTATTAAGGTAAGCAGAATGGCTGGGGACTATTTTTTCTCTTTATCTTGTTTTGAAGAAGTCTGTTTTAAAAACTTGGTTGTCTTTTTTGCTTCCCCCCAGTTATAGGAGAAATGTGTGTCCCATTTGGGACATGTTGTGAGGGGTTGGATATTGCTTTGGTTTTCATGTGGAAAATTTAAGGTTGGAAAACACTATGCTTGACTTCAAAAAATTTGGCTTCTGCCTTTTTCAGAAAATATACTTTTGTGCTGGATCCTCTGACAAAATACAAACACTGTAAATGCTTTTTCTTGGTTGGCCAATATGTTTGTGTCTCTGAGTAGCAGGACCACAGATTAAATCCTGCAAAACTTTGCAAATGATTACCAAAAAAAAATTATTTTACCTAAGATACCCCAAAGCAAGGATTTATTTAATTTTTAGCTTCCAGTTTTCTGGTTAATTCTGAGCTTTCTGACTGATGTTGTATCCTAGTTGTGCTGATCTGCTCTGTGTTATTTGGGTTTTTTTCTATTATATTTTTAGTTGCTGCTTGGGCATATTCAATCTCTAGCATAAATCACTTATTGTATTTTGAAAGTTGGATAATGTGTTTAATGCACCCAACATTGAAAATACACATCTGTTTTGATGTTAGGTGCATCATGCCAGTAAATAGCATCATTTATCTTAATATTTTTCACTTCATATATAAATGAGTAATGAGTTTACATCCATAGAGGCATTTGTAAGCAGCATGGTTTGGTGGTTACTTTTTTTTTTTTCTTCTGGTTTGTACGGCACAATGTTAGTTTATAGAGAAATTTTGATTTCTTGAATTAATTTGGGGGTTTATTTTTCATTTCTGGGGATTAATTAGCTTCTTTTTCCCTTCCCCCTGATATAATGGCTCCACTATGCCTCCAATCAGGCTGCATTTTATACTTTGTGCCTAGCACAGATGTTTCTATGGTTTGTAGCAGTGCATTCTCAGTGTTCATTGCCAACTGAACTTACTCTGTCCCTGGCCTGTCTGGGCCAGAGCTGCCATTTATGCGTCTCTGCCGAGGGGGAAAGATGGGGGTAGTTATCCTGCTTTCCATCTCTTTGCTGATGCCAATTCAGTGTGGGAAGGGAATGCAACAATCTAGTTATTGGGTTAAGTACCAAAGCTGCAATTTTTATTGAAATACAATAATTCAGGCATCAGTGGCGCCTGGCAGATAATAGACCCCGTGGTAGTGAGTGTTCATAAAGCTTGAGGCCACCACATGCCCTGGGCTGCAAAGCAATGTGACCCTCAACAACCCTTCCCCTTGCTGCCCTTCTGTCTCCCAAACCACAGTATTCTTGTCAAACTGTTTAACAAGAATCATGTTTCCTCATGGAAAATTGTCCCCATGCACTATTTTACACTCTTCCTCCTTCTCCCTTGGTAGGTATATAGGGCTAGAAGAAAGCTCTTGGCTTTTGAAACAGTGCCTGTACTACAACAGGCATCTATTTCATATAGTTCTGTTTAAAAATATAATAAAACTACATTCTGAGGTGTAAAGAAAATTGGTTTGCTTGCACTCTTACTGCAGGACTCCTAGATCTCTGAGTCTCAGAAACTTAGTTCCAGTTTGCAGACTGAAGTCACTTGGCCCATCATCCATTTCTTAATATATGAACACTGTCCTCCAGCTTAAACAACTCTTTTGTCTTCCTGATGTCTACTAACGATGACGAGTTAGGAAACATCATTCATTTACACCCTTGCTCTCTCTCTACTAGGCGTACCAAGACCTTTAATTCCCACAAAGTGTGTCCCTGCTGTATAAAACTGAGTAAGAGGTTTGTGGAGTCATGCAGCACCTGGCCTGACATCACCACATTCTCCTAGTTTCGCGTCTGGCTCCTGCAATACTGAGGAAGGTGTTCCTTTAGCTCGTAATTTACTGCTAGCAGATAAATTCTCTGATAATGAGAATCTTCATCCAACTTTCAAAGATGATCGTGAATGCCTCTCCCTGCAGAGGTAGTCCTTTTAGATCACAAACCAGATGTGATGCTAAAGGCACCATTTGATGTTGGTACCAACCCAGCCATTACTATTTGCTTCCTAATTTTGGTTTTTACACACTGTCAGATTTGCATCTGTAATCGTCACTAAATTAAGAAAATTAAATTAACAGCACCAGACTGCGTGGGAAGGGAAAATAGGTGTAGGATATGTTCTATGTCTCTTTTCAGTTGGCTTCTACTTTCTTGTAATTAATCACTCAGATTGTGGTGACACTCCTGGAAAAAGTCCCATATTTTATATAGTTTTTATATATATTTACATATGCATGTGTACATTTCTATTATATATATATAAACTAAAAGTGTGTGTGTATAGAGGGAATTAGAAATTATCTCTCTGACATCAGTACCTTACTGCCTGTAGTTCATGATTCATAATAGATGAATGAGAAAAACATAATTTTCTGTCACAGAGACATTATGTGCACACTGGTCAGAGAGACTGAACAGCACTAGACAACCTCAGTTCTCTCCCTGTTTATCCTGTACATTTTTGGGAGATGCCATGTGATAGTGATATCATCCCAGAGAATCCACAAGTGCTACTGTTGGGCCAACAGAAAACATACAGAGCAGATTTGTCACTACAACCACACATTTTCATTTTTTAATGTCTCAGCATCAACATTTCAGGAAGGTTGTGCCAATGAACCAGCACAGAGCCCCAGAGTATCCTGAAAATGGATAAATGTGAAGCTTATCTTTCTTGCTAAACTTTAAGGGCCACTGCCCGTCCACGGGTTTGTGTTTCCAGTCACACAAGTACTTGCATGTCAGACTGGCTGAATTTAGGGGAATGCAAACTAGCCTGACACGATGGATGCAAAAGCTCACAGATGAAATGAGTTTGGATGATCTTGATCCCCCAGAGCACATGAAAACATGCAATAAAACAGCAGCTCAGTGGCACCAGCTTCTCACTTGCAGCTGTGGGAGGCCCACAGGCGGAGGGAAAGAATTGTCTGTCCGGGGCTGGCAGGGGGTGGTGGCCCAAGGTCAGGTGTGACCCTCAGCAATGGGTCAGTGGATGTTATGGCAGTGTCCTTGTGCAGCTGTTCTGTCTCTTTCTAAGCTATCCTAGGAGAAAAAGGGGAAAAGGCTTGTGCACCTTTTATTTAACAGCACCTCTCCGTAGTGTCAGTGAACTTGAGATCTGCTCTTGAAGCCGGCAGTGTGTAGGAAACTGACGACATTCTGCCTGGAGCCATGGGAAGTCCAGGAGGCTCGGCGTGGATACAGCAGCCTGGCCATGTGGTATCAATTTCAGGACCAGAGCCTGGAAAGAGATTGTTTTACATCTTTAATGCAATTTCAAACCTGCGAGTAAAGCAGAGTAAATGAATTAATGAACTAAAGGTTCCTAAAGATTCAGAAGTTGTATTATATCCCTCTCTAATCCTGTTGGAAACAAAAAGCATTTCTGCACCCTTGCATAAAACTAGGCGGGCCAAAAGCGTGTGATATTTTTAGTGGGGACACAGCACACTCTGCAACAATGCTTCTTCAAGAAATGTGGTGTTGTGCATCCTGCCACTGTACATATGCACACTAATATAGATTTGCCTGGATCTTTTATTCTTTGTTAATGGATAGTGACTTCTTTCTCTATTGTATAAAAATGTCTCTTGACTAAATTCCTTGAGCTATGAAGCAGTTTAAAATTTTTTTTTCACCTATATCCTGATGGACAGCAAAATCCAGGGTGTGACAAATGGCACCTGACATCCAGGAAGGAATATATCCTTAAGAATAAATCCATATCTCCAAACTCTCACTAATTTTATAGGACAGCCTTTCATTCTAGATCCATATCTACTGCAGTTTCACAAAGACCAGATCTTATTTTTCAGTTCCTGTGAATTACAAGCATTACAAAATTTCAGTTACAAAACAAAGTTTCTGTGTACTTCAGAAATCTGGGTGAAGTTCCTAGCCATTCCTCTGTATTTTGTACTTAGTCTCAGAAAGCAAAATGTAATTTGGCAATACATCCATAATTTAGATTGGACAGCAAAAGGCAAAGAAATTACTCATCCAGAGGAATGTTTAGCATGTAGCCCGAGAGCACCACTTCTTTTAGTTCAAATAAGATGTACTTGTTCAGGATGGAGAAGGTATATAAGAAAGGCTAGATTAAAGCATTATATTATATTAATATATTAAAGCAATATATTATTATATATTTGAGTATAAATGTGCCTCTGTTATTAGTAGATTTGTTGGAGTATTGAGCCTTTAACAGTTACTGAAGTGCTGGAGAGGGAGAGAAACTGATACTATTTGCTTTAAATATTTGACAGAGATTGAAGAATGCCTCTTCTTAGTTTGTTACAAATGGCCAAAAGTTTTGCATACGGGCAGATAGATGTGGCTACAAACACTCATTCACGCTCCATGTTTCTAAAACCTCTCATTACAATATTGAATCAACAGCCATGATATATGGACATTAATTTCTTTGCTGCAGCTATAAATCATTCTTTTTGTAACACTGAGAATGCTTCATTCCCTGCTGCCTTCTTATAGAGGTCCTAAGTTTTCTAATTGAAGAGAATTTTATGTTTCTTTATCTCTCTTTATAATCTGGGTGATATCTACAGTGTGGTTTTGTGGTTCATTATTATTTTATCACAGCATTTTTGAGCTACCCAAAGTATTGAAATTAAAAGAAACAGGTAACAGGGAAAACTGATCCACCTAAAAAAGAAGGTTAAAGAGAACCAGTAGAAAAAGTGCAGCAGGTCTTTCATAGAATACATTCAAACAATATTCTGGTTTTTTCTCTGGATTGCTTTTCCAGATGCAGATTTTTTTACCTTTGATTAGCAACAAGTTTCTGACCAAGGATTAAGAGAAGAAACTTAGAGGGCAGGGAGTGCAGGTGTTGCACAAGCCATACATGCTCTGCCTTGCAAAACCTGTCAGCGGTTTGCAAAGATGAACACAACAGAAAGGATGTCTGAGAGGTGGGTCAGAAGTTAACAGGATTTTGCCCTACTATGGAAACTTAAGCCTCAGATCGGAAAGTGTTTATGTGATATCACAGTTTGAGTGACAACTGTCAATAGGTGTTGGATGGAGGTGAGGTCAGTATAGATTTTTTTCAAAGGCTGTCTGCTGGTATTGCCTGTCATGAGATAGCTGTCATTTCCAAATCACTCCATACATTCCATAAATATAAGGCATCAGCATGCTGGCAGAAACACTGAGGCAGCAACTGTTAACGAATTTATTTCTTAGTGATGGTGGTATTCTTTGAACTGTAGTGAATGTAATTTTGCTACACTTATAAAATATTTGGGAAGCCCCATAGATTTAATAAAAACATTAATTAAGGTATTTTACTTAAATTTGTGTGTGTTTGGTAAATTTATGGTGTGCAAATCAGTTCTAAGACTTTTAATTAAGTATCCCAATGTATTTTATGTTTCTTTTAATGGACAGAAAATGACTTTTGCTCAAACGGACTTCATTGTACAGTGTTATGCATTTTTCATCTGATGTGGGGAAAAATCAATTATTTTAAGAGTTCTGTTCTTCTGGCAGTTCATTTAAGTGAATTCTTACTGTGTTAAATGATCATCAGTATTTTCTTTTTACGTAGAAACTCTTGTAAAAGTATTGTAATGCACACAAAGAAGTGTAATTTGCCATCCCGTAGAGAACATTAGTCTTGTGCCTTTTATGGACTCATGAACCTCTCAGTTTCAGCCACAGTGCTTTAATTTCTATTTGGGTAAAGTTTGTGGGGAAATGAAAATGAAGGATTAAGCAATAGAAAATTGCTCACAGATTTGAATATATCTTTTATTTATTGCAGCTAAGGGGCTGTAATTCCAATGAACCCATTTGTCTCGCTGTAATTCCAACAAGTCCAGTGGAATAAATGATTAATTGCCTCCATGTGACCTCAGAACCAGGTCTGCAATAGTTACTATGTGCTTTGGGTTGTGCAGAAATATTTGTTATAAGTAACACCCACGTATGTGTAATAAAACTTCAAAGAAAAGTTAGGTCTCACTTTGTTGCTACTGAATTATGGTTTTGATAAATATATGAGTAAAAGATTAATTTGACCTTTTGTCTGAGATTTTGAATTTTATCTTTCAAAGACACAGAAAGAAGTGAGAGCTTCCACCTTATCTCAAACTCGGAATTTTTTAGCTCAGGGGCTGTTGCTGATTGGTTGCTTTCACCAAATCATACATTTCTTGATATTTGCACTGGGACAAGGGCCTACAACTTTGAGAAAAAAGTTCCTAAAACAGTCACATGCTTTTCAACTGTCTTCACAGCAACCAAATGAGAAAGGTAATTGCTAGCAGTGACAAGTTCAGCAGGCTGCAGTAAATCTTACACATATCAGTGTGCAAAATATTCTTCTGACATGGTAAAGAATGGAAACATATCAGAAGTATAAAGGCACCAAGTTTTCCATCCTGCTAACTATCCTTGGGTTTTTTATTAAACTTTGTATTTGTAGTAATTATAGTATTATGAGTCATTTTAGTAGAAGTGAACCTTTTTATAAATACTTAAAGTAATTTTCCAGACACGAAAACAAGTTGAAGACATGAATTTTTAATGTACTTCCAGGAGAATGTTTTCAGAACTTTAAGTCACACTTCCTAATCCTAATTTTCTATGAACAGTCACAAACAAAATGTCATGTACAAAAGAGCAGTCCCTTTAGAACAAAAGTACTGTTTCATATGTAGAAATTTGGGTGTTGGGTTTTTGTTGTTTTGTTTGGCTTTTGTTTTTTAAAAAGTGCAGAACTGTGACTTGGGTACGCTGCAGGTTCTTTCAGGTTTTATTTTACAATGTTTACATTGGAGCAGCCCAGGAGGAGCCAGATGTCCAAGGGTTGCAGGCTCAGGAGGTCTGATGATTCATGGAGAGGTGGGGTCAGATGTTCCTGTCCCAGTGATTCATCCCTCCTCTGTCCTGGCAACCGACTGTGTGGCATGGCCAGAGCTGAGGGCCTGGTACCATGGTTTAAATCATTATTGATTTCAGTTTACACGAATATCCCTGGCTGTGAACTGCTACAGCTGAGGTCTCTGATTCACAGTCTCTGTCAGACTTAAAAGTGATGTCTGAAGAGCCTTCTGAGCACAATAGCCTTTTTGCCAAGTGCATCTAATGCCATACAAATTGGGAATCAGATCCTGGAATATTTTGCTACCCTTTTGTGAATAATTATTCTGTTCTGCTAAGTATTTGTACGCTTGAATGGCAAGAGTGTAAAACAGAAAAAAAATACAGTTGAAAAATTGCTTAAAATAAAGATCTGAGAGAGCAGAAAACATTCGTATTATGGGGAAAAACGCAGAGTGAAAGGCATGTGTTTAAACACATGATCATATCAAGAAATGGCAATTACTTTTTTTTAAGTTCTTGTAAATGCTAGAAATATTTTTAGTGGAAGAATTTTATTTACATCTTAGTGGAAAAAATAAAACTGCAGAAGACAATATCTTCTCATGGAAGATCAGAAACTTTCTTCAAGTTGTTCTTATGGTCAAGAAGATTTTTCTTTCAGTGGAAAAAAATTCAGACAAACTTTGCAAACGTAGATGTTCAAATGTCACTAGGAACATTGCCTAAAAGAAAAAAAGTGTGTGTTGGGGGTAGAATTGTATGTGCAGACCAGTCTCCTATTAAGACTAAGAGTCAAGGGTCCATGGTCTAGTAGTTGTGATGATCTAACCTGTCTATAAACCCACATACAGGTAAAATCAGTAAATGGCAGCAACCTGCTGAGCCACTGATTCATCTGTAGATTAGATAGAATATGGACCCTTACGTTTATGCAAAGACTGTGATATCTTCCAGACTGAACTCAAGTTTCAAAGGTTTTTTTTTTTAATTTGTTATCCATCCATGAAAACACCCCACAATTCCAGCTGCCCAGAATTCATGTGTCTTCCAAACTACCGTGTGCAAACAAAACAAGGCTATTTTTCCATGTCCCCCTGACTCCCCACACATATAAAAAGGACCATACTTTATTGTCAAGGCAAATAACTTTTGTTATTAGCCTTTTTAGACAGCTATTAAAGATGTTTCCATATTCTTTGGCTACACAGGGTGAACTTGCAACTCGACAAACCACGCTTAGTCATGGCCTTGTGATGGCCAGTGCATGTGAGCAGACAAGAAATTGGATTATACCTCAGACTTCCGTTTCCTCCTCTGCTCCTCCTTTGCTTTGGGGCAGAACCTTTCTCATCTCCCATGAATTTCTCTGTTTCTGTCATGCCAGGTCTTTTGGTCAGCATGCAGAGAGGTGTAAAGCCAGGCTGTGCCCACTGCTTCCCTTCCCGTGGCTTTCCTCTGCCTCTTTCTGTCCCTCTGAGACCACCTGGAGACAGTCCAAAGGAGAACAGTGAGATTGTCAAAATGATTTTTAAAAACTATGGCCTAAATGAGAAGAGTGAAAGAGTTGTGTGGTTTAGTGCAGCAAAGAAAATGGGAAACAGGGGTGCAGGGACAGGATGTGGTAGCAGTCTTCAAACCTTTGAAAGCCTGCGGCAGAGGGCTGAGGCTGTAAATTATCTGGGTTTTTTTCAGGTCTGCAACAGGTGAGAGGCAGTGGTTAAAGTGCAATAAGACTTTAGAAAAGCTGCCTAATGGTTAAGAGAGTTGTGCAGTGGGTTGGACAGGCTGTGGCATCTCCATCATTGAATGCTGTTACTGAGAGTTTTTGGATGTACATCTCTCAGCAATAGCTGATTCTGCTCTGAGACAAGGGGAGGGACAAGGTAATCTTTTGGGAAGATCCTGACTTGTCCTAACCTAGAAGATAGGGTCAATAAGAGGGTTGAAACAGGAATATGGAAGGGGTGTGCACTGAGTAAGATGCAATTAGCCTGCATGGAGATCAGTATTATTGACAATTCAAGTATGCAATAGGCCAGTACAAAATATTGGTTTGGCATCATGTATCTTGACAGTCACATTTCTGTCTTGGTACCGATGTCTCTCATCATTTGGGGAGGGGCAGGAAGATGTAATTTCTTTCATTCTTGTAATGCAACTATTGGATGTGAAAACTGCAGCCCACAGCTGCCACATTTTGAACCTGTCACTGCAGTTCATTTGGAGGTATCCTTGACCCCCTTGAATGGGTTAGTGACTTCCTGCTTTCTTAATGGTATCTTGACCTGCTTCGGACTTGCATTTTATTTACGGGTTTATTTCAAAGTGCTGGTTTTGATGTACAAAGCTCTTTTTGGATTGGATCCTGTATATCTCTGAAATTACCTGTCTTTTGTATTTTGCTTCAAGAGTTCAAATTGCCAAGAAGTTTTTGAGTTAAGGTGCCTTAAGCCCTACACCATAGGATAAGATGCTGAGGGTAGGTTACACTTGGCTGCGTAACACCTTTCCTCAGTTTATGTCGCCCTTCTGGATAGCTTTTTTTTTCCGTAAAGCAAAATAGATGTACAGAAGAGCTATATATTCTTTTGTTTTGATTATCTTGAAGACTGCCTTCATGTTAGATGAATTCAGACAGCTGCTTTGGTTAGGTTTTTGCATTTTATTGTAAACACATTCTTAAACATTCCATGTGACTCATTAAGTAAATAGGAGTAAGTGGACTAATCAAGTAAACAGGAGTAATCATGTAGTAGGTAGCAGTACACTGGCTCACAGTGTTCGTAAGAGTTTTGCAATCTTTTTACAGTGTCACCTGAAATGTCTACCTGGACATTTAACCATAACCTTTTTTCATGGACAATTTGAGCAGAGCATTGCCAGCTGTATGTGTTAGAATACGCTAGGAAGCCAAGCAGCATTATACACAATGGTTGTACATAGATTTTCTTTTTCAGTTGCCTGAGTTGCTAAATTGAGCCAATTCTGAAAGGCTCATCCACATCGCAGAAGATTATTCCTCTGTCCTGGGACTGGAGGTGTCCGAAGAGAACCAATGTCAAGAACAACCCACATGGTGTGCATAAGGCACTGCTTCTCCAGGAGCTGATTTATCATTTACATTTTTTAGCCCTAGGCTTTGAGGATAAAAAGTTCTTCACTGGAGTTTCATTACAGAAATCACACAAAATATTTGCTGATTAGCAGCATTCTTTGGGTGGCACACCTTTCTTCTCTTGAGGACTGACACTGCTGTCCAGCTTCTTGCTGCAGCCATGCTGGTTCCCGGGGACTGCTGTGAAGTGTGCCAGCCATTGATTTCACTGGCTGTTTAAGGAAGGTTTATGCACTGGTCTGAGGAGACGGTGATGGCAGGGATTTAAAAAAAATGCATATCAGAAAATGTTAACTGCCAACTCCAAAGCTGAAAAGGGTTTGTTCCAGTGCCATTTATTTTTAAGGGGGAGGGAAGGAAACAAAACCTTCAGCTAAATTCACGTATCCTAGAGATGTTATTATTTTATAAGATATTTTAATCTCAGCACAGAATATTCCTTAGGTTTTTCCTTGGGTAGTTTCTCATTGACTTCACTTCTTAACAATGTGAGTTACTCCAAACAAGAATTGTGGTATCTTTGCAATTGCAGCTCTTCCACGTGTCTCAGGATATACTTGTTGGATAAAAATAGGAATTAGAAAAAAATAAATATTGAAACAGATTAAGGATTTTAGAATTTGTTCTTCTTGAATATTTATATTGACAAGAGCTCTGCCATGCTAATACAGATCGATTTTCTTTTTTTTTTTCCTATCTTTTTAAACTTTGATCCTTTTGTTTGGGTGTTCTCTTGAATTACATTTTCTCCAAGCTGCAGACGTTAACAAACTTGCACAGGTGAAAATAGAGCAAGTAAAAGTAAAGAGGAAAAAAAAATCCTTTCCTGTCTCTGCAGCTGGCAAGTACCCCTAAACAGCAGGACCAAGCTGTTCTTCTCTGTGTGGGAGGAATAACTTGAGAGCTAGTTCAGATTCAGCAAGACAGTTTAAGCAATCCTCCCAAACTGCTTTGATGTAACAGCTCTTCCTTACCAAAGAGAAAAGGTTGCAATCTTGTGCATTGACTTCTGGAATGTGTTAACCAGCCAGGCCACTCGGTGAAGGAGCAGGGTCGAGTTGAGGAAGACTGGCAGACACTTGTGCTGCCGTTGCTCTTGTCGCTTCCCATGTGCCTGGAAAGGGTCCAGAAACATGCAAGAAACATCTGACCTCAAGATATCAATGAGCACTTCAAAATGCCGATCTGTTCATTCATTTTGACTGTCATCATAGCCAAGGCATTGAGAAGATGACAAACCTGATCAAGACCATGCTGCGTATGTTCTCTGAGATAAGGCAAATGAGAAAGCTGCATAATCATGCTGACAACAATGATAAACCTTGCTCCTCCCCTGCTAATAATATTGTGACTGAATAATGGAATTCGTACCCAATTCATGATCCCTATAGACACTTGGAATTGAATTGAAAATGCTATTTAACACTTAAATGCAGCCAACTTCTGTTTTTTCAAACTGGTAATTCAAGTAAGATGGAGCCAGTTAACACTGTGGGGAAAAGAGACTGTTGTCTCTGTGTTTGAGCTGTTTTGTTGAACAAGTTAGAAAAGCCCAGGTAAACTTCATGTCATTTTATGACACTCTTAAATGGCAGGCATGATCATTCTGGCCAAGAAAATACAGGCATGGAAAAAGCTGAACATCTTGGTAATGGATGAGGATGTGCACAAAACCAAACCGTTCTTGTCTTGACTTTAAACCAGCAGTTTCCCAGCAGCTCTGCAGAACTTCTGAACAGCTCTCAAAGTGAAAAATTCAGTGTTTAAGGGACCTGGGGTCATAACCTCAACTGCATAGGTTCTGGTGGCTGCTCTTGGTATGATTCAGCAGTGTATGGATAGCATTTCTGAGCTTTTCCTGGCACACTGGATAAAAGGAGACAACTTCTTGTTCAAGCCTTGTTAAGTTTGCTGCTGTTAGGTAGAGAATTAAATGGGTAATATGAGTTTTGCTCAAGGCCAGAGCCCTTGATAGAGTAAATCAGCTCCCTGTATTGCAATGACTAATGCCATTGATTATCACCAGCTGAGAAGTGGGCCCCAAAGAGTATAAAACAATAGTGGATTAGAATGAGCAATCTATTTTCATATATCCAGAATGATTATGTCTCTCTAGAGATGGAGCCAGGAAGAGTTACAGTCAATTATCAGTAGTTCCTTTTCATTGGAAAAATAAAATAGAAATTGTTAGATCCATTCATCTGTGTGCTTTTTTTGTATCAATATTGTTGGTAGCTTAAAACTAACAGATACTCTGGATATCAAAATGCTATCCATTTAGATTAGCAATGCACACTTCTATGCTTATATCATTAAATTTTTCCTTTCATTTATTTGCCACCGCATGCTTGAACTCTATTTGTTTTCCTTAGAAATTCAGCCTTATTTACACTATTTTGTGCTTCTCATATCAATTTTTTTAAGTTACACCTGCAGATTTTTATCTGCTTTCCCTCAGCATAAAAGCCTTGGGATCAGCACTTTTCCGTTCTCCCATGAAAAGTGATGAGGTCTTGCAATGGCTTAAGTCATATGATCTGTCTCATCGCTGCCTCAACCAGACACCAGGAGCAACAGCATAAAGCGAGAGCTGTTTTGGCAGCACTTTCCTGAAGTCCCCATGCAGATGGTCTGTGCGTTTCACAGTAGAATTAGTAACAGCAGTCATTGTCGAAGACCAAAAACATCCTTGTTCGGGACCGCTCCTGGCAGCGGGCGGTGACAAATCTGTTCCCTTCGCTCGACACCGTGAGATGTCCGCGCGCTGCAAAGCCGCTGGTTCTGAGACACTAAATCACATCATGGGAACAAGCACGACTTGGCCGTGGTACCCGAGGCTTTCCTTGCCTGACATATTACACTGTCAGGCTCTACAAGGCACAGTAGATCTCTGCCTTTGGACTCTGCTGAACACCCCGCACTTTCCCTCTCTCTTTCTTTAATTTGTCAGATGAAGTTCTTAGAGTACATGCAATCCTGATCTGTACATAGAGAATTTAGTAAGAGTTCGCTTAAAATGTGTGGCTTGACTAGAAAAGCAGTATTTTCTGAAGTGTTCTGTGATGAATTTTAAACGGTAGCACTGGCTTGTACTGTTTGAAATAAATTTGAAATGCTTTCTTTTACCTGAAACAAAAATTAGCTCAATAACTGTTTGTAACTCCTAGTAGTGCCCTTAAAAGTGCAGCATTTAGTATATGGTTAGATATCTTGCGCATAACAATTCTACTTAAAATTTCTTAGCTTTATCTAGGGGAAGGGATTTTATTTATTTTATAGTAACAATAAGTTTCTTTCAGAGGATATAGTTACACTGAATAGTTGATTTTTAGTGCACCACTGTTTCACCAAACCTAACTGCAAATCCAAAAGTGTCTGTTAGTTGCCCTCCATACATTCAACTCAAACCGGTATTATTTTATAAAAATGGCTTACAAAGAGGTTTGCATTGTCAGAAGAACAGTGTTCTGAAAATAAATTTTTGCATTTTCCAGTGTGACAATGATAGCTTTAGTATATGTTCTAAATAATTATATATTATAGATTACTTATTATTTTTATGACTGGGCCTTAAAAGACAATGTGTGTCTTACTGTGGTTTATATCAGTTTCACTTCTTTGATTTATGGAAACTAATGTGAAATGGAATTGGGAACTCTACAGTATTAGAAATACTAAGTATCTGAATATTTTATTCATTGAATTGTGGTCTTAACTGGATGCAGGTTGTCAATAACTGGAAGTGGCCAAAACTAAAATTCCACAGAAGGCAGTGGCAAAGAGGGTATGATTTCCATTCTGTTTTGGCCTAATCCTATGAAGACAGTACTAGTGAATGATACATGTATGTATGACTTATGTCTTAGTTCAGAAAGCTTGATTTCCTATATCTTTTTCATTTTTTCTGCCACACTGGAGATAACAAATGGCAAAATGTAAGTTTAATTCATTCTGAAGGCAATACATGTAGAAGCAAAAAGTAACTTGAACACTGAAAGTAAGATTTGGCCATTTGAAAGTAAAATAGTTCTGTTTTACTAGTGAAATGAAGATGCCTTGTTGGAATAATAGTATCAGCTTTTCTTTGCAGTCAAGAATCTTCCCTTTGCCACCCAAATAGTAATAATTTTTAAAAAGCCAAATTTGGAATTGTCATTGATCCTGATTGCATAAATTAGGAAGAGGAATTGTAGAAGCCCATCTCTGTCTTAACAAGTAATGATGTGCTTGTTGACATTGAGCTGAGTGCATAACATCTGCTTTTTAGCCCAGATTCCAGCTCACATTCTTGGGGTTTACTCATGTGACCAGTAGGTTTGTTAATTGTAATCCATTTCTCTCTCTGTCCATTCACAAGGATTTTTTGTTCAGGACAAGATTAGAGGAAAGGTCTAATTTCCATATATGTTTCACCTTTTATTACTTCTGCTTTGTAGTTGCGTTGTTCTTCTTTATTTAGGGCTATTAGCAAGAATTTTTCAATGGAATGCTAACATTAAACAAAACTGGAAGGTATTAAAACTAAGAAAAGTAATTTTAAAAAAGAGAAATTGTTTCTAAATATCTGTAAATCTGTGCGTTTTATAGTCTTAACTGGAGAAGTCATTCTCAGCTTTGTTATAAAGGGTAAAATAATGAAGAATGCACTGCATGGTGGTAATTCTCTTTAATCAAATTGCCAGCATCCCTACCTGAGCACTGTGAGCTCTTCACTGCAGCTAGAGGTCCTTATAGAGCCTTTTCCAGGGAGGTCAGAAGGTTTAGACATCAAGTGATCGCCTCTCTTTGGCTGTATTTCCTTCTTTGGCTGGATTGAAGGCCATCATGTTGCTGTTTCATTACGTGTCTGTTGATAATGTAGTTCTTACAGCCCCAGAATTTGTATTCATCTGAGAAAATAATAATCTCAACTTCAATATTTGCAAAGTAAGCCCTTTTTTTTTTTTTAATTTTACAAACCCTTGAAGACATAAGCCATAAAATCCCTCTGCAGCAGCAAAAATCTAAAGCTTTTCAAATCAAGGTTTTGGGCAACTCACTGGGTTTCTTTGCTCTCTGTAACTGGCAATACTATAACAATTTCACATAGGAATCTGCACACCCTTCCTTACTTAGTTTCTGCATTATTTTTCAGTAGAGAGACTTGTTTTCTCTATTATGTTTGAAATTTTTTTTTAATTACAGAGTAGAGACAGATGCAATCCACAGTGGTTTCCCGTTATGTGACTGAAGTTTGTGTCTGTATTGTGGTATCGAAGTGGAAAGTGAGTCAGCTCTGAAGTAGTAAACGAAAGTGAAGCCTAACTTTTTGTAATGGAAAGGTCATATTTTGCAATATATAGATTTATAGTACTCATTGAAGATTCCACATCTCAGTGTTCAGGTGTTAGTTGCAACCAAAACCACTTTTACTATCTTGGGTTCACAGCAAGACTGAATTTTGGCTGTAGACCTTGATGAAGGCTTCCAGAACTCTGACATGTTTCTCGCCCGAGTTGTTTCTGGGTTTTTTATGGGAAGGTTCAGAACCTGTAATTCTAAAGAAACACGGTCACTGTTAGTATTATGGACTAGACATGGTAAAAGTGTCCAGGTACTGCAAGACCTTTTAGGTTGATCTCACTTTGGGATGCAGAGAATGGGACCTGATGGTCTTGTAATTTCCCCCGTGGTGGGGCGTGTGAATTTCCCCTGTGGGGATGATCAATAAAGTATGTAAAATTTAGATTAGATATTAGAAAAACTTCTTCCCAGGAAAGAATTGTCAAGGATTATCAAGGATTGAAAGGATTGTCAAGCACTGGAACAGGCTGCCCAGGGAAGCGGTTATGTCACAACCCTTGGAGGTATTTACAGCACTGTTTGCCCCAGGTGGCACAAACTGCCTCTTGGCAATTAAAAGTTATTTGCCAGCACCTCTGAAGTCCAACCAGCCTTGGTACTGTGTCTCCCAACTATTGTCCTAAGCCTTTCTTCGTTGTGACTGTCACTGCTTGACGAGGCATTATGGCCGCTTGTTTCTGCGTGTCATTTGACCACACAGGTGCCCGTGCATTCTCTGTGGAAGGGCCATGTCTTGGGAAATCACTTGTCTGAGTTTGCCCTGCAAATTACTCCACAAGATTAATTTGTTCTCTCTGGCTTTCTGTGTAGCTTATTATTCTAGGCTCTTACCATGTTCAGTCTCAGGATAAACCAGAAACATTTAGGAAGTGTCAGCACTAGCATTTGCAAAATCACTCACTAGTTTTAGTTAATTGGTGATCAGTTAACCTGAAGCAAAACCGGCTGTTATAGAAACGCACTAAGCCAATGCTTTCTATGAGTTCCCAAAGTGCTTTTAGTTGCTCTTTCTTCCTGAACACTTTTATTTCAGCAGGCAACTGATCTGGATTTTCAAATATATTCAGCTGTAACTCACTCTTGAAATTTCCAACTTCTTTCTCCCAGTCAAATATTCTAGAAAAGTAAATTTTTTTCTATAAGCTGTTGTGTCAGACCTACTGAATCATGACACTTTATCATGGAAGATATCTTTTAAAATTAAAGAAAAGTACCCTTTCTAGGGAAGTAAGTTAAGACAATAGTTCACTTTCAAAATCTCACGTTTGAAATGGTCATTAATTTCTTGAGCCTGAAATGGTGTTAAAATTGGCCTCTTCTCTGTGATTCTCATGACTCTTACTGAAAAACACATGCCAGATGAGAAGTATATAATTACGTGTTTTATGGTTGGGCCTTAGAAAACAATTGCAATTAATATATTAGGCAAGTATTATTTAAGATCCGAAAACAAAAAAGAGATTTTGGAAACTAGCTTAGGATCTCCGGTTTTGATCCTCACCAGGGTTCTTCTCTTACAGTTGTCCCATTTCACTAATAAAAGTCAGGCTACACTGTTTTTTGCAGAGACTTCTTGGCGGTGGGTTTCAACAGCTCTTGAAGAGCAGACAACAGTATTGTATCCCATTTTCTAGAAGATGAAAGCAAGGTGCACAAAATCAAATTATTTGTGCCCAAGGTCATCTATCAAGGCAGAGGTAAAGATAAACTTTACGACTCCAGAGAAGTAGCACAAAGATACATTTCTTAAAAGTCACCATGCTGGCTTTTTTTTGTGTAAGATTTAGTAGTGAAGGCATTCATAATAACAGCAGGTTGTGTCAAACATTTTTCCTTTCTTAATAGTAGAATGTAGCTGTCGTTTAATCCTCTCTCTCTTTGTTCTTTATAAAGAAAATGTTTAAACTACAAGAGTAGGTTAGGTACTGGGGCAAAATCCCTGTAGTTTTAGATCATTTGCAATAGTATGGGATGTACCGTGTGTTTTCCTTGCTGTATATCATTGAAAATCCAGAGGACTTCACAGCAGAAGTGAATGTTTTAGGTTTGCACGCATTTGTGAGAATGTTAATGCCACATTGTGGGAATAGTGCTGAGTTCCCTGTTATCATGCAAGCAATTGCTAACTGTAGACCTCTGACTTTGTAATTTGTTCTTTATGGACTAGCCTGCAGCCAATAAGCAAAATCAATAGTCTTTGCTGAAAAGTAAGCAAGTGCCAGTGTGTTATGTGACAGGTGAAGATACATGTGCTTACCAGGGGTCAGGGGGCCACATCAAATTTCTCTCTGACTTCTTTTCAAAAAGCTAAATCCATTTAGGGAGCATTCGTCATTGGAAAATGTTGCAGTGGGGAATTAGACAGGCTCCTGCTCTTCTTTTCTCATTTAACGATGTTTGTTTTCAACAGTCTGTTCAATAATGTCACTGAGAAGAAATTATGTGAGAAGAATAAAGTGCTTATAGTCTATTTATTTATTCATTCATTTCTGTAGAATAACACTAGCTGTTGCATTCTCATGTTTATTAATGCTATTGTGGCAGTCCAAATATTTGTTTATTCTCCTTTTCCTTTGGTAAAAAAGGTGGGACAGAGCAGTGTGGAACAGATTACTTACTATTTAAGCCTAAGGTGAAGGTTACACACCTCCTAGCAATGTTTTATATGTATATGGTTTCCTACACTTGAGCATGGCATCTAAATATATGCCATAATTTTAGTACTGCACAGAGTTTGGGAAGTCTCTTGTTTCGCAACTGGAATGACCAGGACTGAGGCCACTAAGAAGTCTGCTAGAAAATGCAACGCCAGCAGCTGAGATGGATGCTGCTGGCCTGTAATAAAACAGGCTGTTCATGGTAAATGATACTTGTTCAATTTCCTCTTTTGCATTAAATGCTGAAAGTGTTTAGTGTTCTGAGACCTAGGGAAGTTCTTGTTCAAACCTGCCCCCCTATCTCAACAGATCAGACTATAATGAAAGGTAGAAAGTGAAAGGGAATTTTTTTTCTGAAATCCTGAAGTAGTTTAGGCTCATAAGCTACCAAAGAAAAGGACTTTGGTATTTAGAAGTTAAAGTTATATTGGCTTTTCATGTTCAAGCGCCTAACTTATATTCTTTTGAAAACTTTAGATTCAGTCTAATAACAAAAATGATGGAAAGCTTAATGCCATTGTTTGCTTCTTATTGAATGTAGTTGCTCCATTTAATAGCCTGGCCTGCTGCCATGGTACTATCACACACACATGTGCACTCCCAGTCAGGAAAAACAAACAGTCACCACACCGGTTCAATCAGATTAAAGGTTCCCTGTGTGAGAGCTGAATACCAAAAACCAGATTGGTGTGTTAGATTTCTCTTGTGTCCTATTTGATTTCTTTAACATGCATAGTAAACACCTCTTAATTTTTCTACCCAGCTTTCTCTGTGGCTGGTTGTTTGTTGCTGACTGCACAAATTATCACTGTAGTGCTTTTAGTTGAGCACTAAATTTGAAGATGCTGAAAAATACTTGATGCTTCCAGAAAGCTGTAGTTGAAACCCTTCGACCTGAGTGCTGCCATGCTTCGCGGCACCTCTTATGCTCAGTTTGAGGATTTAAAGGCTGCTTTTGACACCACAATATATCTAGTGAATGTCCAGGTTCAGAGTGTTAAGGAAGACAAGAAATTTTTAAGATGACTGAAAGGGTGTCTCAACCACCAACAGTAAGAAGTGAGGAAAGCTCATTTTCAGCCTGTTTAAACAAGACTGATGCCTTCTTAGCTACAAAACACTAAAATAACACATTTTGGATAGAAAACTCGTGGGCTCTGCAAAGTTCTATACCACTACATTCAATTACTGTAGGATCATCTCTTCCTACACTATTTTACTGTGTCAAGATTTAGTTTTCTTCTTGGCAAGAATTCTCAGGCAAGTTCTTGAAGTTCTGATAGACAACCGAGGAAAAGAAAGGGGCAGAGTCTGGATCTTGCAGCTGAATTTGTTCTCAGGGAATGGGTCTGTCAGCAGACTACAGGCAAATCAAGTACTTGCTTTTCCATCTAAGGTGTTGTAAAAATAAACTTATAATGGATTTTTATAGTTTGAGAACTGGAAAGATAAACAAAAAGCTACTCCAACCTTCCTTTCCTAATTTTCCCTTCAAAGGGTAGCAGAATTGCAGTTCTGCAGTGACAAGATGAGATAAAACTAAAGTGACTTGAGAGATCCCCTGAGCTCCAAGCTGCAAAGGGTTGAGGTTAAGCTTGTGGTTTGCCTGCTCAGCTTCTTTTTTTTTTTTTTTTTTTTATTGGGTCTTAAACCTTTCCCACACTAAATAAACACCCTTTTATAGGCTTTTTTCTTCACAAATAGCAAGTTTTGTAACTTTATGTGAAAAAGTCTTGTTGCTGATTCAAACTAAATGCTTCTTCATTGCTACCAGTCCCTCTGCCTCTGAGGACCATGGTTCTCTGAAGAACAGTTGCCACACACTGGCACTTGCCTGGTCCTGCTCTCATGCTGGTTCTACACCAGAGCTTCAGACCTATTCTGTTTTGAAATTGTTATCCTGGGTCTGGTTTTGATCACTTGAACGTACCTATTGATCTTGTTGTGTGATGTGCATCACCCAAGCACTTAGCCCCTACCCCGTTGCTGTGCCTACACCACCGAATGAGCGTGTGATTGTAACATGATCAGGTGTATACACGCCGTCTTTGATTTAGTTAGCACGGGGAACGGCAAGAATGCAGTGGCCACAGGTCCTCGGTGGGCCAGCAACTGCAGCACTATGCCAGGTGCCCAGAGGGCTTGTGCAGCCCCTGCTCATGTCTGTGCTGCCACGTCCTCGCAGCCGCTGCTACTGCTTGGTTACCATGCCATCGTTGGGCTGCCGAGACAGACCATTCAGTCTAGTTTAACCAGAAGTCTCTTCCTTTTAACTCTCCCAGAACCCTATCATTTATTATCTTGTCTCTTTCTTGCTTTTGTACTTGCAACTATCTCATCAAAAGAAATTACCAGCAAAATTTCTCTGGTGCTTGTCACTTCCTATTTCCTCACCAACACGCCACGCATACCGTTTACCATAACGACTCCTATCACTTGTGTGATGGCAGAGCTACGCATTTGGTGTGACACATGCAAAGAGAGAGCAGCGGAAGAGGACAGCAGCTCGTGTTCTAATGGATAACAAAAGTCTGAACATGCATCCTTCTTGGCAGTGGTCTCCAAAACTGATCTCTTAAGATTTTAATTTTGAGGGCTATCCAGATCATGGCACTTAAATTTTTTTTTTTTTTTTGCTGCCCAGCTCATCAGCTGCAAGATGGGTTTTTTTCAGTCTCTTCATGCTGTACAGGTTAAAATCAAACAAAGTCTTTCTGAGAGTAATACTTTATTACAAATGTATCCTCCTTTCTTTCTCAGTGTGTTGCTATGCCAAGTGTTGTATTTTATTGAGGAGGGTGGGTTATATATGCTTGCAAGATCGACTACAGAAAATGTATCTTACTGTCAACTTAGGTCTTTCTCTGGAAGAGAATCAAGTGAACCTGTCTAGAAATCAACAGTATCTGTATGAGCACAAAGCACCTTCCATATGCTTACCTATTGCATTATTCTATATTGGCCTGTTTGCTTTCCTTTAAGCCACCTTAAAGTATAGTTGATTCTTTTATCTTTGTTAACAGGACTACAGTTACAGCATAAATTTATGCCACATTTTACTTTTTACTATTCCTCTCCTTTTCAAAACACACTGTAAGAATTACCTGCTTTATAGGTGTGTTCTAGTACTGCGTGGCATTGTGCTGCTGAGAAAGAAACATTGTTAATATCTATATAAAGCCTAGAGAAGAGCAGAGGCGAATTGTGAAATAGTTTACAGAACTGATTCTTACCTTAGTCATTCAGAAATAGCTCCATGGAAAATCACTGATTTGGAATACTTTGTGATCTGTGCTTGTCCACTACATAAAATAATTCCTGCTGACCTTAGTGGATTTTGGAAAAGGTTCCTGGAGTGGCAGAATGGAAACTAGAATGAGATCCGTGATCAATAGAATTTCAAGAGACCATGTGTAATAGTTTCTTAACCATTTTTTTAACGGCTTCTATTCTGCCAATCATAAATGGCACAAATCTCTTCAATTAATTTAGCTTTTTTCTGTTTCTAATAATGAGTAATAGTCTAATGAGTCATTATTTGAAATTTCTCCTAGAGCATGTTCTTCAGCTAATATCTTTATTCATATACAAAACAACATTTTTAATCACATGAATATATTTTTGCCAAAGTAAGCCTTTGGTCTGCAGTTTTTCACAGGCGGTTCATTACAAATGCTTAATATTCAAAATTCCTTTGTAATGGGAGATGTAAAGCACATTATGTTCAATACTGAATTGTTAAGCATAAACGTTCCTACAGATATAACCATTCTAACTGATTCTTAAGCGTATGATGGCTAGGTATAAAAATCTTTATACACATACACTGGTAAAATTTGCTTTGCTTTAAGACTGCTATTTTGCAGTGTTTTCTAGCAGAAAGTGAAATATTTGAGAAATGGAGACCTATGTAATTAGAATGCAATTCAAGGGAATAGACTTCAGAAAAAAACCAGCTCATGTATTAGGTTGTCTTTACATAAATAACTTTTCTTTAAAGAAAATATGAGATTAGGCTGTCAATTGGATCAAAATTACTCAAAAATGAATAATAATTTCTTGGTTAGATTTCCAATGTGAAAAAGAATGAAACAACTAGTAGGTAAGAAGGTTTTGCAAATAAAACATATCAAGTCTGACCGGCTCTCTGGAGAAGTTCTGCTACTTTCCACTGAGCAGTAATGTTCACTTCATTTTGTATCTCTAAACAGGCTGGGAAAAAGGTATCAATGTTACTCAGCTGCGATGCAAATAAATATTCATAACAATGGCACATGCATAGCTAATTGAACAGTTTTTGTTAATATTATACTAGATATTCACAGACATGTGCCTTTTTCTATAATGAAAATACTGCCTAAGGCAAGCTTTGTTTTTCTTGTCAAGAACAATTTATGTGCTTTCATTTAAATGAATATAAACTTCTATTCTCATGACAAAATAATTCACCATTAATTTGGGCAAAGAATTTCTTTATTCCCTTTGTGGTGCATTTTATTGAAAAAGAAAAACCTAAGCGTATCTCTGAAAATTTCTCTATACGTTCTGTCTAATTTCTGTAATAACTGGCATGAACATGTAGGGATTTCAGTGATTACTTGCTAAGTAAATATGGGACGTGGACATATGAGATACTTGATTTTAAATTATCTGAAAATAATTTTCTTGAAATAAATGATTCCCTCACAAACGTTTTAATTATTTTACATATACAATTTAGGAATATATGAATTAAAAACACTTCCCTTTTCTTATTTTGATTCTTACTTTATTATTTATAGCTTAGATCCTGGTCCTCAGGAATATTTTGGAAGATCAGTAGAGCTAGAGTGAGGCAAAAGCAGATCTCACAAATGTGACTGAAAAACATAGCTGCTGAGGAAAATCTGATTATTTTTCCCTCCCCTTTTATTGAGTAGCAAAGTATGAATCCTTTCTTTCATGGGACACTTATTTTCTCATCTTATTAACTGTTTATGCAATCTTCTCATTTAAATTTCAGTGATGTTACTTAAAGGAAACAAATGGTGCCAAGCACTGATTTAACTAATGAATTAATTATCTTCAGATGGCAAGTTAAGCCTCCCTAGTAAATAGAATGTAACTGTTTCTATTAGAGGAGTGAACCTTAGGCTACTCTGCTGCCTGTGCCACCCAGGTTATTGGATAGTTTATGATTCTTTCATGAAGTGCTTAAATTGGAAGTCTTGGCAATGCCCTTTTAATCAAGTTTGGATACTCACCATGGAGTTCAAGCACCTAAAGGGGGGAAAAGGGAAATGCAGAAAAAGCAGGTAAAGATTGACTATTACTGGAGATGATGGACCTAAGGCAATAGAGTAAGGAAGTTCTTGACTTACTTTAAAATTACTTTTCCCTGTTATAAATTAGTACTTTTTAAAAGTACCACATATTTGGCTTTCAAGAATGATAAGCTCCCTTGACTTAGTGGTTTTTCAGGTAATTATAATGCAAGTCATTATATATTCTCATAATGCAGACCTGCAGTGACTCCTTGGCATGTTCTCTTTTGGATTTGGGAGCCTGTTTCTAGCCCAGAGATACTAGCCAATGGTTCAGTCACAGACATCTCATTTAGACCGTTCAGACATTAATTAATCCAGAAAATTAGAGAGGCAGAGATTTTTGCCATTAGTAAGGGGCAATCTAATGTGATTGGTGTGGCCCATGGCTTGTGCTGCCTCTAAGTTCAGAGAAGCTATTTCAGGTTAAACATATGCTGCATCCTGACAACCTGCACAGTCTGCAAACATCTGAGTGTACAGAATGTAAGTGTGATACTGAGTTTAGGAGAAGGAAAATTATGAGACCAAATGATGTATGTTTTGGCCTGCCAGATCTCTAGAAAGTTTCCTGATCTCTGGACAAAAAGGACTAACTTGCTTGTGGCCTGCCATTTTACTAACAAAAATAATATATAACAATTTAAAAAAAAAACCAAAAAAAAAAAAACCAAACCCAAAAAAAACCCCAAACCCTCTGCATGGAAGGTGGTATGAAAAACTCTTTCTGAACAGGACAGTAAGAAAATCAGAAGCTTGTTATCAAATTAAGGACATTTAAATTTTACTTAGTACTTGTCTCTATTAACTAGTTTTCTAACCGTATGACCATGGTTGAGATATTTTTCCATTTAAGAATTACTGTAGATGGAAAGAGTGGAATTTGAAATAATTCGTAAAAACATTTATCCACACACACAGGAGTAGTACACCTTGAAAAAAACTGAAAGTCTTAAAACATTTTAAGGTTTAGGTGGTTTTGTTTTTTTCATTTGTCTTGTTTCTATTTTTTTAAGTGAAGGAGTGAGGCAGAACTTTCCAACTAGCCTCAAAAATTAGAAGATTCTCTGTGTGCTGCTACGTTGCAAAGGGAGCTATGAGCTACAATGAATTGTGATTGACCCATTTTCACGTTTCGGTTCCTTTCCTCTTCTTGTTCATACAGTGCTCTGACAATGTGTCTAATCCTGTGAATGATTTCTGGCTTGCTTCCTTTTTCCTTGCTTCCCCACCCGCCCAGTGTTTCCTGTTGTATTTAGGTTTTCTAACTTCATTTGTTTTCATAGCAAAATATATTCCTTCCTGGTGTATAGCTTCATCCTTTCACCGATTTATGACATGTTTTATACCTTAAGAGATTATATGGAAAATGAGAACCTGCCTGGGATGGGTGGAACATCCCTGAGTTGTCCACAGCAGCACAAAGCATTTCCAGCACCTCTGGCCAGGAGGAGCTCTGCCTCGGGAGCCAGCTTCTGTCTGGGGCAGCATAGGCCAACAGCAAACAGGACCCTTCTCACGGCCAACATTTCCTCCCCAAAGGTTCACCTGCTCAACGGAAATCTGTGAACAGGTGCAAGTTTTTATCATGATATGTAACAGTGCCACCTGGTGATTTTTCCGTCACCACTGAGACTTTTAGAGTGTTCTTGGCCAACTTCAGCTCCCTCCCTGTTGATGGGAGTTTACCTATAGTGGAAGCATTTCCATCAGTGTGGGAGGCTCTTGGAAATACTGGCTCATTTGTTTTCCATACATTGTAAACATTATCCCTTCTCTTACTCTTACCTAGTCTTGCTTTTTGCATCGCTTAACTTCCAATCTAGCAAGTGGTATCAGTGTACTGGGATAATTGCTTTTTGATGGGTAGTTAACAAACAGAGAAAGGGGCTGATTCAGATTCTTCAAGGCCAAATCATGCCTTGAAGATCTCCAGGAATAGAAAGTGCTTTGTTAATAATGTTGAGTACTGCTAAGAAGAAATAACTCTGTAAAACCCTTGAGTCAGATTTCATGGTATTGCTCTGCTTATGCATGTTGAGAGAGGTAAACCTGTGAGTATTCCACAAGAATTGCCACCTTTTCTGATCAAAAGGCAAATATATACTTCCTCCAAATCAAGGGTCATACATTTCAAGTTGCTGAAACTTTCCAGACTGTCTAAAACTATAAAGGTTTTCCATATATAATGCATAAAAACATGTTCATGTAGCTTAATGTAAAACAAAGGATATCATTGAATCCGTGTAAGATGTTGCTACATCTTCTTGTCCAGACTGTTCCTGTAAAAGCTATTTAAAAACTGCTTCAGAGAGATACTGTGTATTTGGCAGAGAAGCCTTTTACTATCGGCAAACAGAAATGCATTTTTGTGTAATGTATCAGGAAAATGTTTTGTGTACAGCAAATGCAGGAAAGTCTCATATAACTCACTGTACAGGACAAAAAGCTGAATCAACGTACACTGCTGCATTCTTTACTAAAAAAAAGTGTTGTCATCAGTCCTTAACCTTGCATACAGTTGAGAACTGAATTTGATTCTCCCTGTAGTTACTCTGTCTCACAGACAAGCATATTGCAAGTAGATCTGCAAACGGATGATGTTCCTTTAATTACAATGCACTTTGTAATGAACTAATGCACAACAATGGATGGCTTCAGTTTTGTTGTGTGGTTCAGTAACAAAACCTGTAGAAACCCTGGCATCAGACGTGCAAAATGTGAAGTAGAAATCTTATAAAGATGTATTCTTGTTGTGATTTTAATGTTCACAGGTTTCACTAATATTGGGGGAGGATTAATTGTTAGTAGGAAAGGAAATATTGCTGAGTATGGAGACTGTGTCTGGAAAGACATATCTATTTTCCTCTGATGTTGGCCTCATGAGTATCTTTAGATCACACCTCATCTTTTCACAGACCTTTTCCATCTGATAAATGAGAACAAGGAGATCAGTTTCCTTCAGCAGTGGACCCAGAGACTTGCTAATGGGAATGTTCTATCTTTTTGCTTCAGTTAATTTAGCAAAGCAAAAAAACATTGGACAATATCATTCATATTTTCCTCTGTTCTGCAAGGCTGCCAAAAGTTGTGGAAAGTAACAAACAGAAGTAGTTCTGTGACTACTGTTCCTGTGAAACTTCCGATCCATCTATTTGGACAGGGGTGTTTTATGGAGATTTGTTTGTTCATGGCCTTCAAAGATCCTCAAGAAAAAAGAAATATGTTTCTTTCAAACAATGACCTGAATGAGAGATTGAGTGCACTCTCAGCGAGTTTGCAGACAACACCAAGTTGGATGGGAGTGTTGTTCTGCTGAAGGGCAGGCAGGCTCTGCAGAGGGATCTGGATCAGTGGACCAAAGCCAATTTTTTGAGGTTCAATAAGGTGAAGTGCCAGGTCCTGCACTTAGGTCACAACAACTTCATGCAAAGCTACAGACTGGGGGCAGAGTGGCTGGAAAACGGCCCAGCAGAAAAGGACCTGGGGGTGTTGGTCAAGAGCTGACTCAACCTGGCCACAGTGCCCAGGTGGCCAAGAAGGCCAGTGGCATCCTGGCCTGTATCAGAAGCAGTGTGGCCAGCAGGACTAGGGCAGTGACTGTTCCCCTGTACTGGGCACTGGTGATGCCCCACCCTGAGTGCTGTGTCCAGTTCTGGGCCCCTCACTTCAAAAAGGACCTTGAGGTGCTGGAGCAAGTCCAGCGAAGGGCAATGGAGCTGGGGAAGGGTCTGGAGCACAAGTCCTATGAGGAGCTGCTGAGGGAGCTGGGGATGTTTAGTTTGGAGAAAAGTGGGCTCAGCAGGGATCATATCACTCTCTACAACTGCCTGAAAGGAAGGTGTGGTGAGAAGGTGTCAGTCTCTTCTCCCGGGTAACAAGTGACAAGACAAGAGGAAATGGCCTCAAGTTGCATAAGAGAGGTTTAGACTGGATATTAGGAAAAATTTCTTCACTGAGAGGGTAGTTCAGGCATTGGAATAGGCTGCCCAGGGAAGTGGTGGTATCACCATCCCTGGAAGTGTTCAAAAAATGGATACATGTAGCAACTGGGAATATGATTTAATGGTGAACATGGAGTTGCTGAGTTAATGGTTGGACTTAATGATCTTAGAGGTCTTTTTCAACAGTAATGATTCTATGATCTTAGTAAAAAATAGTGGAAATTCAGTTTTGCTTGTTTATTTGATAACGCTGCAAACAGATTAACAGCCAAAGTCCAATTCACCACCTCAGACTGCATTAAAAGTGCTCTACCATCACACCATTTAATGATGTCTTTTATAGTCACAATAAGATATTTAAAATGAGAGACTTAAACTTTCACGTTTCTTAATTAAAGAGATTTTCTAAACTAGTTGTAACCTGCATTTGGCCTTATGATGCCTCCCAGAATAACAATGATCTACCAGTTAATATGTAAGGGCTCACGACTGATTGTTGCTCCTCTTCTTCTGCATATTAAGTAGTGTTCATTAATTAATATTCAGCTTGCTTGCTTCTTGCACACAGGACATCATCTTTGCACTGGGTTCCCAGTAGACAAAAGAATAATTGTAGTTTAAATGAAAAGCTTTAGAGAACCCTTTGAGTGGGATGTTAAGATTACAAACATGAAAAAGAGTTCAGGGGCTGAAGAAATTTAAGATTTTTTATATATATATATACACATATATAGATATTTAAAATAACAAAAATGTGGTTCTAACTGGTTTGGTTTGGAAAGCCAAGATACCTATACCTATATGAATGCCCTAAATGTATTCTCTACCCAGAATAGAAACTGCAACCAACTGACTGAAATTTACACTACCAAGTAAATCAGTCCACCTACATTCTAACTGCTTTTCCAGAAAACACTGTATTTTTAGAACTGGTTTTGAAATAGAGACCTTATTTTATAATGTCACTTAGTTGATATGCACTTATTTATAAGACCTGATTTACCTGGTTTCCAGTTTGCACAGATGAGATCAAAGTTTCCAAGTCAAATCTATTTCTTGTTGAGCTGAAGAATAAAATGCTGTACACTTTTGTGTATTCACTATTTTGTGTTATCACTTTTGTGGCTTTCAACTAATTGCTTTGCCATGAATATCTGATGGCAAAAGCTGTTGGATTTGATAATTCTGCAGAAATTCTGAAAAACAAAAACGGAGCAGCTCATCCCAGAACCAACTCCTAAGATATTTAATATCGAGTGCAAGCGTGTCTTATTTTGGAAATATTTATTCTGCAGTAATTTTTAAATTTTAATTAATATAATTAATTTCTACAGAAATGACAATATTAACATACTCCAATAACGAAAATAAAAGTTATGAATAGATTTGATTTTTTTGTGTGTGTGAGAAACTAACCCACAAAACACACACTGCATTCAAACATCCTCAAACAACTGGAGAATTTACAACCACATTTCTGCATTGTGGCCTGACCATATTTACAGTCACTTATAAAAGCAAATAAAAATACATACATTACGAAATTTATCCCACCAGAAACTTAAAGTTTAGGTATCTCTACAGTCACAGGGAGATCTGTTTTGCAGCTGCATTGTTATTTTCCTTATTTTTAAAGTCGCTCCCTCTCACAGGACCAGGAACTTTTTTATTTTGTATTTGCTCATTGTTGGGGGTTTTTTTGGGTAGGGGGGGGCTTGGGTTTTTTTAGTTGGGTTTTTTTTTTTAACAATAAGTCTCCCTTTGGGACATGTCACTTGAAGCTTGTGTTTGTCATGCTCCTAGTGCAGGGAAAAAACACACACCAAATTCAATCTTTAAATTAAGCTGTAACCAAGCTTGTATATTCATTAGAGGAGAAAAATTCTCTTCTGAGAAGTTCAAATTGTTTATTGATTTTCATTTCTGTGTTCAAGTGAAGCTTGAGTAAGTCTGTCTCACTGCAGTCCCTCTGGGGCAACACTGCCAACAAGTGCATCACATTTCAACCCAAGTGAGCAGTTAGCAACAAAAATCTGAGAATTCCTTTAAAACTATATTAATAAATAGTTAGAGGGTGAGATTTCCAGTTCAATATAGCTGATTCTTTTGCAAAAGGAATAATAGGCTTGAATTGCAAACTATAAATGACAGTCTTTTTGAAAAGCCTTAAACTAAAATCAGGTGAGTGGCAAGTACAATTAATGCCATGCTGTTTGGGAGAGTGGGATGAGAGGGGAAATGAGAGAGGAGGGGGCAGCTCTGCTACACTTTTCTTAAAATTTTGTAATGTCATATTGACAATTTAGTCCTGCTGTATCACCTTCTTTCTTGGCAAGGAGAAAAATACACATAATAGCAGTTACTGACACTTCATATCTCTCTTTTGAGTCTCTTCTTAAGAACCCATTTCAGCAAACAAACATCTTAGGAAAGCATAAAAATACTGCTTACACAAACATACAGCCTGTCTTCGAGGTGGGTGGACTGAGTGGCTGAGCCTTAGATTTTATTGTACTAATGTCTCTTACAAACCATTTCAATATCACACTGCCTAGTAAAAAGTACATTGACCTACTTCCCTTCAGTTTCTCAGTGTTAATTCCAATTTTTAAAATCCAATTAAATAAATTTCAGTTTATTAAACATGTCTTGTTTCAGAAGGATGCAAGCTTTTTAGCCCTTTCCTTTTCAAGTTCCTATGTAGGTAAGAAGAGCTTTTTTTAAAAACAAAATATGTTTGTATGTTCTGTTCCTGTCCCTGGTTAGGAACAGTTTGCGTCAGCAATGTGCAATAAGACCATGAAAGATAATTTCTGCTTCTCTTCATAAAGATAACCAAGGAAGCAGCATTTCATCACAAACAGAGAAACATTCATTCAATCACACAGAGGATCCCTCTCCTTTCTTTGACTAGTCGTAGGGCAAAACTGAAAATATTCCTGTGAGAAATTACCAGCTATGTTCTTCAATAACTGAGAAATTAATAGAGAATGTAAAAAATAAAAAGGGGGGGGGAATAAGCATAATCTAGGTATCTCTTACACTGCCTTGTATTTTGTACAGGAGAGAAGGGTGGTAATGACTGAAGTTTCTTTTTGAGTAAGGTTTGTAGGTATAAGTGGGCAGCTGTTTCATCAGTCTTGCAGACAGCTGATTAAGGAAAAACTGGGGAAAAAAATCCAGTTTTATCCTATGACACAGTCACCTGAACTTTTTATAAAACTCTTTCCCTGATGGTTTTGTGTCCAATTCCACTGGCTCTGCTATGATGGTTCCCTCTGTTGTTGCTTTGCACAGCGAAGCTTTGGGTACCTCCAGCTTTGGGCTGTATAAACTCCCAGCAGAGCTGGCATTCTGGGGTCACACACTGCTTTTCCTCCCTCTCTCACCTCCCATCACAGCCTGTGTGCATGAGCAGAGCCTGTGCAGCAACTCTTGGCCAATGGTACCATAACCAGTGGGTGGGCACGGAGGAAATGATAAGGTTGCATTTCAGAATATGGACAGTGTGTTCAAACTGTCATAATTTCAAAGCATTCTGTGTCTTTTTTTGTCTCCTGAGATATACATGTTGCATGTAGAACGTGAGGGTTTGAAATGTTCATTTCAAATGGCTGTTGATTAAAATATAATAGTGAGGTCATCTATTTCTGAAAGCTCTATTTTAGACAAGATTTATTCAAGAAAAGTTAAATAATATTCAAAAATTTGCTCTGAAGATTAATTTTTTTGGTTTAAGAAGGGGACTTTGAAAATGCTTGAGTGATGACTTTTAATTACTGGGTGATTACAAATAGCAAATGATGACTTTTAATTCAATTTAATTTTTTTCAGCCAAATTATTTAGCACTTTTCAAACCCCTCAACTCCCCACTGTTAATATGTAGGCCCAAAGAAAAAGCAGCTGGGCTCTTAGTACTGACAAACTGCTGAAGACCCTATTCCCATGGAGACAGAGTCTCTAAACTGAAGGTAGATTGACTCCTTCCTGTTATCCCACTCCTCCCTTCTGCCTCAGCAAACAGATTTTGGCTACCCACTTGCTTTAGGTTCCATCCAGCTCCAACATGGTTACTTCATCTTCTGTCTTTTGTTTCTTGCTGACTTGTTTCATCATTCTTTTGCATGGCTCTTGTCGTGGATTAAGATGAGGAAAAAACACATGGACATTCCCTCTCTCATATCTCTGGTGCAACAGCTACCGCTGGCTGTGCTAAAGCTTCTCTCCCTTCCATCTCTGGAGCTGTCCTATTATATCAATATATCACAGAACCTACATATGTGTGCGTAGAAATGTTTCTTGGAACAGACTGTTGAAAATGTGTTTCCTGCTTCTTACGTATTTGTCTGCTGGAATATTTGTTACAATGAAGAGTTGTGCGTACACAAGAGGTCAGCTGGGATAACAGTTTGATGGTTATGGCTTTCAACCTGTTCAACAACGGGACCTCAGCTGGGTCTTACATGTTCCAGAAAATACTGTGCACATAAACTGTGGGCAACTCTGAAATAGCTAAGCTACAGACAAAGGAGCTGAAAGGGAAAAAGGGATGTTCCTGATCCTTAGTCAGACATTTAGGAACTTTAAAATTTTTCTAGGTAGGATGTCAGCCATAATGTTAATACATCACCATAAACACTTCTGATAGTGTCAGCATCTCACTTTTCAGCTCAAAACAAGTAGCATTTTGCTGGAAAATTTCCAGAATAGTGTTATTTAGTGTCACGGTGACAGACTGGTCAAATGAATCTGCAAATCCATGAATGAAGGAAAGCTAGAACTGAGACTTTGCGCATGTCCTCTATCTATCAAGCAAAATAAAAAGTGTCACTGAGAAGCTGATGATTGCTAAACGTCAATGGCTTAACTTCTTTGGTTATGATTTATTAGGCTATATATTCCTCTGCTCCTTTACAATTTTTCTTTAATATTTCTCACTCATGAGATCATTCAGGTCTATTGTTAGATCTCTTTGTTAATCTGCTGCAAATGTTGAAGTCTAAATTTTACAGAATGTTATATAAACAAAGACTCCAATGACACTACTGCTTGAATGCAGCTTTCATGGGAATTTTGAAACTCTGTGCACAATCAGGAAATATTACAGTTCACCAAGTCTGAGATCTCCTAAAGGCACAGGAATCACTAAAGGTTTTAAGAGAATTATGAGCTGGAAAGAATGATCTGGATGGTAATCTTCCCCCACCTTTCTTCCACCCACAAAAAAAAAAGGTGTTCAGTGATATTATGGACTTTCTTGGTTTGTTGCATACCAGAGGTAGTCTGACAAGCTGGCATGGAGCTGAAGGGAAATTTAGAATTTCCTAACACGGCAGGGTAGTTTGAAAAGTGTTCAAAGGAGCTAATTCAATGTAGGTAGTATAACCTTCCACTTCTTAGAGGGATTGATTCAACCACATGTGGAGAGTGTCAAATTGCTTTTCTTTACATACATGGGAACACTTAGAGAAGAAGATGCTTCATTTACAACTGAGTCCTTCAGAGAAAAAGTTCTCCATCCACTTTGAGCAACGGCTTAGGTCCCACCAGACCATCACACTCTGAGGTGGAGCTTGTTGAAAGCACTGTCCTTCTCACAGGTCTCTGTCTGCTGTTCTTCCCCTAACAGCAGCTTGCTGCCATTAACTGGATGCTTCCAAACACCTCCGAAGTCCTACAGCATCTGGTCCATGGGCCAGATGCCATAAATGCTAATTTGTGCTGGAGAGAGCCCCAAATCCAATTATTACTGCTTAAGGACAGATTTTTATTTTTTTTTTTCCCCTCTGGTAATGCTGTTTCTTCCTTATGCTGTGCCTTTTGGCCACGTAGGACTAAATTGCTCTGAGTAACCTAGATGTGCAAAACAGTTGAAGCTTCACCCCACAGCACTTCATTACATGTCACCTATCAGCTAGATGTATGACTAGTGACCAAGATATAGGATATCTGGGGGTTTCTGTTGAATTATTTGTTAAAAAATAATATGTACATCCTGTTGTTTCATTTTGTCCTGATTTTAATGAGTTTCATTTATTTATTTAGTATAACTTGAAGTTTGTGTTTTCCTGTTGAAAGGAAACCTTTGCATGACTGTGTCTTCTCCAGGATAACGATCATTCCTTTCATGAGGCCTTATGGCAGAGCACAAAAAACAGTAAGGAGAAGGATTCTGCTAAAAGGCCTCTGTATTTCAGTAAATGGTTTCCAGATCCTCTGCTTCACAGAGCATCAGCTGACTGTTCTCCTTTATCAGCTGTGACTCTTTTTTCAGTCCTTTCAGATGCATATGTTTGGGATTTTTTGTGGGGTTCTAGAGGGAAAGTAATTTTATTCTCTCAGAGTATTAAATTTCTTCTCCAAAGCTTCTGTTCCTTTAAATGTATTGTCAGCTGTCTAGGAAAGTGTTGCAGTTACCTTTACTCACCCTCCTCAGCAGCCTTGAATGTGTATGTGATGGTGATACTATCAAGGCACAATTTTCCTTTGGTGCAAAACACTGCACAATTCCCCATCTGCTGTCTCGTGTGCGAGGGCTTGCTTGTTATTAAAGAGATCCAATATTTTCAAAAATCAGTTTTCATAAGAGCCTGCCAGCCAGAAATGAATTCCATCACACACTGAAAACTTTTAGGCCTTATGCTAGCTGATTTCCATGAAGGTTCCCTGATTTACACCCTGAGAGGAGAGAGGAATCAGTGTGTCATGTCTAACATTAAGGGAGATACCAAAGATATAGTTCCATCTATCCAAATTCAGCCAGGCAACCATCTCAGAAGAAACTTTAATTAAAAAAAAAAAGAATTCTCAGAATTAAAATCACTTTAGATTAGATGAAACAGGCAAGGACATAAATTCTAAGCTTTTGTTTCACAAGGAAGCTTGTTTAGTTGCTTGGTGTCAGATATTTCTAATTACTCTAGGTATATCTACTCTTTCAATCAGTTCGTATGTTACTACTTCGAAAAGTACAAAAGTCTGTCACATGTTTTTACAGGGAGCAAGTTAATCTGAACACTGACCTTCACAGCTTTGTCACTGGCTATGCTCAAAGCTGACTTTGTGGGAAGCGTTTTCATCGGCGGTGTCAAAAACCTTCAATAATTAAAGTTACTATCACATATGTACATTTTTTCCTTTTCTTGTAATAAAAGAAGTCTCCTCTAGAGCAAACAAAGAGAGAAAAAATTAATTGATCTGACACTTGAGCTGAGAAGACATACTTTAAGGAATATTGCTTAAAGGACAAGGAAGTTTGGAGTCTCAAATAATTAAAATGAGAATTTGGCCAAGCAAATGAAGGCATTTTCTTTCAATATACTACTTAATGTAGACTTGCAAAGTCTTTCTAAATGTCTTTTAATGCTGGACCTTATTTCTGAACTTTAGAAAAGCAACACAATTAAGCTCAGAATACATTTTTCTGTTAGAGAGGCAATAAAAATACAATTAAAACTATGCCATTTTATTCAGGATGCATAAGGTATAAAGAATTTTATTTTCACTTCAGCCTTCACATGCTTGTTCTGTTTTCTCTAAGTCTTTGGTAGGCTTGGATGCTATACAGGGAACTCCTTTGCATCTTCGAAGTTAGATTGCCAGTTACCAATACTTACAGCTCTTCTACAAAAGCAGCCACTACATCGCCTAAGGAAATTTTATGAACATGGGAGAATACATTCCAATAAATCAATAAACACTTTAGAAAATGCAGGTCAAGGGGTGAATAAAAGAGGGGGCAGGGTGAGGGACAAAAACAAAAGCACCCTCTTCTTTGGCAATGGATAGTTAATTAATGAAAGAATTAAGCCCTTGCGTTTGAAGCTTTTGAATATTCTTTTTGAGCTCTTTATGATAGCAATTCTCGTTCTGAAAACAAAGGTCCTAAGATACAGAATTGGAGATAATATGTGCTATCTATGTACCAGTCATGTTGTTCTGTCTATAATTTTTATGTAGAAGATATTTATATTCTTATTTTATCAATTTGAAGTTAACTTCATGTCCAGCTGTCAGTAGAGGATATTCAAGGCCCCCAAAACTTTTCATAAAGGTCGAATAAGTCAACAATATTTTACTACTTTATTTTAATCTAAGCTTGTAAATTTCTTTATACTAGAAACTCTCTTCAAACAAATGAGATTTCTTGTCAATAAGAAGCTACAAGTTAAGTCTTCAACAGAGTATCTATCACAGCCTGTCTTTATCTTTGCCTGAAAGTTCCTTAGCAAGCAATGAGGAAGCCTTAGCAATTTAACAATAGTGAATGTTGTCTTTGATTCTATAAATAAATAAAACAAGGCAGACATATGAAAAAAAATCACTCCATCAGTTTGTGATGTTGGATGGAGGGGAGGAGAAGACAAACATTTATAGAAGGGAAGTTTTCCCCTGATGTAATGGCCACAATAAATTTGTGTGGTAAAGAAAAATAGATGTGAGGAGAAGATATGCTCACCTGATGTTGTAGGAAAGCTCGTTCATGCTTAATACATTGGAGAAATTGTTCAAGAGCTGCTCATCCATGTTAGAAATTATTACCCCTATAATCCTGCCAAGGACAGTGAGACCTATTGTAGTTGACTGAATAAGTACTGGTCATTCAAGTTAAAGTGTCACAGGGGCAGCTGTAATTTATACACCCATTTTTTTAAACACATCCAAAACAATTTCTTTTTTTTTTAAGAAATGGACCAGAATCTTGGACAACATAAAATGGTACAGCTAATTAAAGAAAATGGCTCAATTTCAGGTTTTCTGAGCTGTGTATCTTGTCTACAATGCACCCTTTTGCCAATTTGCACAAGTTGGTCACTTTTAGCTTTGCCTGAGATCATGTGTGCTTCTATTTGTCAATTGTAACAATCATGGCAGAGATTTATTTAACTTTGACTAAGACTGGATTAAAAAACTATTAGTCTGAACTTATATGAAAAGCTGAAATGTGTAAGAGGGTCACCAAGGGCAGGATAGAGACCTTAGTCTGTGCAGGATTTATTGTGATTAGACAAGCTTTATGCCAATCACCATCGTTATCAGGAATTGTATTGTGGGCCAGGAACCAACTTAGAAAGGAGATTGACCATATGGATGTAAACCTAATGGATTTGCATTTTGATAAAAAGGACAGGCTGACACAAACACAAACTTTTTTTTTCAGAAGTACAAAGAGACATGATAAAGTATCTCATGCTAGCTCGTCGGTTTGTAGGACTCAGGAAAAAAAAGGGGGAGTAATAACCAATACTTGTTGGAGTGCAGGGGAGGAGGAAAGGAGAATCTGGCTGAAAGGGCATCAGCCAAGGGCCAAGCACAGTCACGAGAGCTGTGTGAGGGGGCTGTGCTCTGCGATGGGTCTCAGCACTGTGGGCAGATGTGGACAACTTTGCTTTTGCCTGCTCTCTACAGGGAGGCTGCCTCTGACCATCTGATCCTGGTTAGTTCTGGTCCTGAAAGCCATCAGATTAAGAAAGTAGCTCCAGAGTCTTTCTGCTACTCACCTCTGCACTCTATACTATGAATCATCTGCATTGTAACAGAAATGGCAGTTTAAATATTCCCTTTTCCCAACTTTCCTGCTTGCCAAGAAGTCCTTATGTCTCACTTAAGAGTATCCAACTGGGTTTTGTGCTCACGTTGTAAACCAGGTCAAGAAAAAGACATGTCTTTTTAAAAAAACCCTTTTTATTTGATTAATCGCTGTTTCCACAAAGCAGAGGGTTAAATCAGTTCAGATAAGGCAGTAACCTATATGGGGGAGGGTGTAAGTGATGCAAGAGGACTGAAAGATCTCTTTATCACCAAAGAAAGTATAATCTGGATCCAGAACTAAGATTTCATGGCCTGGACTTGTTTGCAGCAATTTGTATAAGTCTTAGTGTCTGCAGCAGAACAGATACAGAATACAGTCTGGAAACTCGGAGAAAGGTGGTGGATGTGTTGAGGCATGTTGAACAATCAGAGGAATTAGAATGGAGGGGGCGAAAATCAATTAACTGAGAGTTTCTCAGTAGAAAGTACCTCATACGTTAGATATTAGAAAAAGAATCTTCACCCAGAGGGTGTTTGGGCACTGGAACAGGCTCCCCAGGGCAGTGGTCGCAGCACCAAGCCTCAGTGAGTTCCAGAAGCCTTTGGACAATGTTCTCAGGCACACGGTGTGACTCTTGGGGTGTCCTGTGCAGGGCCAGGAGTTGGACTTTGATGATCCTTGTGGGTCCCCTCCAACTCAGAATATTCAGTGATTCTGTGATTCAGTTTTTACACATTCACCTTTTAGACAAACTCCTGTACATCAGGTCATGGGACTTGCATGCAAACATTAATAACCTTCTATCTGGTGTCCCAGCTATCGGGGTAAAGTCGAGAAACAGCCCTGGCTCCTGCAGCTGAGGCAGAGCTTAAGTACCTGCCACCTGCAGCTACACCAGACCAAGGGGAGTAAGGGTAGGTCTGTCACAGGTGTGTGAGGGGGATGCAAGGAGCTAACACAGTCAAGAGAGTAATTTCTTTCTCCTTCAGTTTCTCAAGGTTAGAGGTAGAAACATTTTGTACTTTGCCTTGTGCCCTTTTTTACTTGTTTTCCTTCCCTTTTCTTTAAGTCTCTAAAGATTGCAGCAGAAAGAAAGGGGTGCTTCTGCTCTCCTAATCAGCAATTCCTTTGCTGTAATAGAAAAGTGTTAATACACAAAAGATCAATTCCATACAGAAACTGGGGAGACACAGTTTAGTTCCCATACTTTTCCAATCAAATAAATGTGAGTGCATCCACTTATCTAGTCAGCCAAACACAGAAAGTTTCCAGAACCTATATAACTGGTAGTAATGACAAAAAGGTTTCACATTATCTACCTTATCCACATTTCCTCAGAGATCAATATAGCTGAGCACATCTTCTGCATACTTCCATAAGGAGACAAATATAAAACTTAGTTGCATCAAATGTGTTTAGAAACCAGTTTTTAAATTGAAAATAAGGGGGGAAAATCTAAAAGAATATCAATACAATGTTAGAATTACATTATTTGAAACAAGGATGAATGGGATAACACAAAGTCAAAAGGATTTACTCAGCAACTTTCCAGAGGTGATAAATGATCTTTGTTAAAACATGGTTGGTACAATGCATTTTACTAACATGTAAAGTGTTTCAATTTGGTAATTTGAAAATGTCACAATGATGAAATTCCTCACGTGGCTTTGCAGTGAGGGGAGGGAATATTAACACCTCATATGTGTTTTATTTTGTTAACTTCAGGCAAGTTCGTGCCTCTTGAAGAGCCATAGCTATCTGGCAGTTTCGGGCTTTCAGTGGTTTGCAGTAAGCACAATAAGATTGTTGCCAGTATCCTGCAACGTGGTTTGGTGGAGGCTTAGGACTGGAACTCCACAACCTCTGTTTAGAAGCCCTTTTTGACCTCAGGCAAAATACTTTGTTGGGGAGGAAGATAACCTTAAAACTGCAAAGAGATCTGGAGGCCTCGGGTGCCATTCACCTCTCTGGAAATGTATCTCTTGTTTCCTGAGTCTTAGTTCTCCCCCGTGCATGCAGGGATAGTAGCCCGTCCCTGCTGTACAAGGGTGCTGTGAGCTACTTCATACCTGTGATTCATTAGAGAATCACTGCAGCTATTTTTAGTTTCTGTGCAGTCCTGCACTTTCATACCTATGAAATGATGCTTGTTTCTCTCTTCTTCTGTCCCATATTTAATATGATTCTTGGGCATATGTTCCTTGTCTGGTTTCAAGGCCATCGTAGTAACCTTGATTTGTGTTACGGAACATGGAGCCCTGTGAGGCAGTGGGTCCATGTGGATGCCATGTCGGTACAAGCTGGGTTCATCTCCTACATCCTCCATCACACACAGGTCACTTCTGATTTGGCCAAGTGGATACTGAAGTATGTAGGACAGCAAAAAAGTCTGGCCCACAGAGAGTCAACAAAACTCTACCATGACCTGTGTTGGTTTTCTCATGATTAAGCATGTGAATCTGCCCCATTGAAAATAACTTTGATTATTCTTCACAGCTTTCCAAAATAGTGTGAAAATTTCAAAGAGTCTGCAGCGTTCTACGCAAAGTAAGCATCTTGCCCCACAGCACCACTTTTCCATAGAAGTCCTGGATAGCTTACACTGAGAGAGGTCATTTGGATATTAGTGCTCAGGCTGGCAACAGCTTGATCCCAGGACCTCTATAACCAAAGCTGCGTTCAAACCCAGGGCAGCACCCAAGTCAGTCTGCAGGATCCCACCTCTGGACTCCACAGGCTACTGGCAAACCTTCATATTTCTCTCATGTGCTTGTACTAATTTTGTTCATGGACTTGGACTTATGATTCCAGTTTTGAAGTTGCACTGTGCAGAGGGATGTCTAAATGTACCTTATTGTTGGATTAGTAATAGTGATTTTTAACTTAAAGCTATATTTTGAATCCATTCTTTTAGCACCCAGCCTTTAAATCCCTACAGCCTCAAGTCAGCCCTATGTCCCTGCCAATCCACACAATATTGCAGTGCATACACAGTGTATGTTCTAGTGATATGGTTATCAGTCTCGTTTCTTGAAAAAGAAGGGAAGCTATCTTTTCAATAGAGCCTCACAAGAGGAACAAACAGCACTAAAGCCATGCAGCAGTAGGCTCTCAACACGTGTTTCATTAAAACTTATTCGTATGACAAATTCACATTAGGGTGAAATAAAGTTTGGAGTTTCTCCAGGGTGCTTGAGGGAAAATTCATGAGTTCCTGTTGTTCATCAACCTCCCTGACCTCTCTGGCACATGTAAGTGAAAAGGAAATCATAGCAGGTCTGTTTCACATCTTGAACTTGCAACTACCAAAGGCGGGTATAAAAGGAAAGCGGGACTTCTCTGTAGCCTCTGAAATAAATAAGTTACTTGAAATAACAGCCGCAGCAAAATGGATCTTTCAGAACGCAATGTGTCATTCTTCAAGCTACAAAACATGCGGCCTCTTTATATTTATGGATGCCCTACCGCTTATGATAATGGAGTGGTGAGGCAGAAGAGTAAAAGATTGTCCATTAGCACAAGAAAGTGATTTTTTAGCTTGCTGCCTGTGTCTTCATGTCATGGTATGAAAATAACCGATAACATCATTTTTATTTATCAATGTGAATGCATGGGCTTTTAAATACATTTCAGAAAGAAAGATCAGATTTATTTCCTGTGTCTTAGGAAGTGAGTTTCAATAAAGCCAAGATAAGTTTTTGGACCCATTTCTGCCCCTCTCAGTTTTAGTTTTATTTTTACATGTTAAATATCTGTTACTCCAGGGATAATCACATTCTAGACTGCAAACATCAGAGCAGAAACTGATTCTTTATCTTATTTGTACAACATCCAGCACTATTGTAATAAAAATATTTAGTAATGGTCGCATGAATTCTCAGGAACACTTGTGCAGCACAGAACTTTTAACAAAAAGATAAACATTAATGTGAACCTTTTTAATCAACTTTGATTCGTCAAAGAAAAAACCCTTCATGAAAAGTGAACATAGATTACATTCTCATTTACAGAAAAATGTTTGAAATATTTTAGAACTGAGAGCTATCACTGTTTTGTCATGGCTTTTCATTTCACAGTGTGTGAATTCACAGTTAAAGAGAACTGAAAAAAGAAAGAAAAACTCAAAAAATAATTTAGGATTCTCTAAATTGAATTGTATCCCCTGACCAACATTTTTTGAGGGCTTGTTGATGTCAATTAAAGACATCACTCTTAATTTTTAACTGTTTCCTCACAGGCCAGGAGGTAGATAGTGTTAAAAACTCCATAGTAAACAGGAACATGATTGCTTCCTAAGCTGTATATATACAGTGTGAAGAACTGCAGCAAATGAGGCCTCAGTTGATGTGAGCGTACAATATATTGATTTTTATGATGAAATCTTCTGGTTCTTCTCTTTCTTTTAGGGAAATGCACTGTTAAGCTTAGTTAAAAGGGAGAGAGGCAAACCAAATCCCAGGTTGTCTTTAATGCAGCTTTCTGAAGATGGCTTTATAAAACCAGAAAGCAAAAAGCCATTTTAAAGTGACTTGCAAGAAGGGTATATACCTCTACAAAGAAATCTTGGTTTGGGTCATCTGGATTTCTCTCTTTTCCCTGGAAGCAGCTAGTCAAAACTGTCTGTATGCAACAGAAAGATAAAAATTTCAATTAGGTTGAGTGCTGTCATAAGCAGTCTACATGAGAAGGTTTGAGATAATATGCATTACATATTGATGTCTATCAGCCCTGAGAACATAGCCATGTTTTATTCCATGCCCCTTTTGTAGGTTTGGCAGCAGTGGCACCCAATAAAGGCCTAATCATATTAATTTATGCCCCTATCAATTATGCATTCAGATTCACCCGATAGCTTGTCAGTTTTTATTCACTATTTTCTGAAAAATACGCCTATTACAGTTACTGAGCAAATAGGAGGACTGTCAGAAACAGAGATTTAAAGAATATTACTTAAAAGGGGTGGGTTTCTTTAATTTATAAATCTTGTACTATATGTCATGCATTTGTTAGTTTTAAAGGAGGTGACAGTGCAGGGACAGGTGTCACATTAAGGACTTTCTGAAGACAAGGAGAAAAGTCTCCTTAAGAAAGCTCTCTGATTTATTCAACTTTTCTTGAAAGAAAAGAGTTCGGTGGTCTGTAGATGCAGTAAAAATATATCATCTTTGCTAGTTTATTATAAACTTGATTTTGTGTCTCAACTGATGCATATCTATAAAGAACTTAACAATTTACAAGGTGAAAATACTTTTATTTTCTGGTATGGGAAACGGTTTTATAGCCAGCAGTGTGGTAGTGTTTCAAACCGTGTTCTAGATTCAGCTCCATCGTAAGTGGTAAATAAGACACACAGATAGTGAGTGAAGAACACAAATTGCCCCATTCAGTAACATCTACCAAGGAGCTGTGGAGCAGTTGTGTCAGCAAGTTAAAAACAGCCTTGGTGTCGCTGTGGGATGTGAGACAAGTCCAGCCTACCCTATCATACATACCATACTGTTTGAATGTGCCTGGGAGAGCACTCTGTTTAGGTAGAGAAATGCTCTTTTTGGAGGCAAATCTCCCAGATTTCTCCATCTACTACTCTTTGGGCAGTCTTGGGGGTGACAGGACTCCTTTCTGTGGGACTAACCTGGGCAATAGAAGCTGCAGGACAGGGCAATATTTTTCAACCAGGAGTGGCATTCAGAGCAGGATGATGGTAGAACCAGTCTAGAGACAGGACAGGCTGCTAGTCCTTTCCTGTCAAACCAGTAAAAAGGACTGAAGTATATCCCCAAAAGTTGGAGATCCAGTTCAAATCATAGACCCTTCAACTTGTTTTCTCAGGTGTACTACAAATATATTTAATGAAAAGAATAGACCTTGCAATAATTGTTACAATCCTCATTTCTTCATACTTGAAACCCAGCTGCTGTGATTTCACTGCTCCCTGCCATTGACCAAGTCCCTCTTTTTCCTCCCTCTGGCTGCATCTCCCTTGCTTCAAGAACATCCATTTCAGCTTCTCCTCCTCTTCCTCATTCAATTCCAACCTCTCCCTCCTACTTCTTGAGCAGTTAACCTGATTTCACATCCTGTTATACCACTCTCTGTGCTTCCAAAGTTTCCCTCTACCCTTTTTTTAAGAAAGTGTTTTTTCACTAAGGCCTTTAAGTGTGGAAAAAAACTTTAGAGAAGAAAAAAAAAAAAAGTGTGGGGAGGAAAGCTCAGAAGTGCTAATGTTGCTGTTTTATCTTATCTGATATTCTGTGTGTGGGATTTGCCTCTCTCTGGGTGAGCCCAAAAATGCATTCCTTCTGGTGTAAGTGGGGTTTAAGGTGAAGACAGGCTGAGAGTCCAGGTCTTTGAGCCTGGAGAAGAGAAGGCTCCAGGGAGATTTTAGAGCACCTCTCAGTACCTAAAGGGGGCTACAGGAGAGGGACAGGAGTCCCCCTGGAGAGGGACTTCTTTTGCAAGCGCATGTGGTGATAGGACAAGGGGGAATGGCTTTGAACTGAAAGAGGGTGGGGTTAGATAATATATTGGGAAGAAATTCCTTACTGTTACAGTGGTGAGGCATCGGAACAGGTTGTCCAGAGAAGCTGTGGCTGCCCCATCCCTGGCAGTGTTCAACACCAGGCTGGATGGGGCTCTGAGCAACCCGGTGCAGTGGAAGGTTGTCCCTGCCCACGGCAGGGGGATCGGAGCTAGATGATATTTAAGGTCCCTTTCAACTCAAACTGATCTGATTCTGTGATGAAGGATTTCAGGTGGTTGGTGGGAGTCTCCAGCAGAGGTCTGAGGGCTCCCACTTTGTTCTCACTGCAATGAGTTTAATGCAGTCACCGTAGGAGGGGCTCTCTACCCAGAGGCTTTACTGGACCCTTCCAGAGGCATTTCCAACCCATCTCTTACCATGCTAGGACTTCTCCCCTGCTGGAAAGTTCAGCAGGATAAGCATCATTGTTTTTGCATAATTCAGTCCTGGAGAACTCTGAGCACCTCATGCTGTTTTGAAGAAAACCACCTTCCCTTCCTGACAGGAGAGTAAGGCCTGAACGGAGGGGATATCTTTTGACATTTGTGTTTTCACATTATATAGGAAATAAAAATAAACCCTCAGGTCTCTCTCCTTGGCAAAGTCCTCCCTAGCTCTAATACAGGGGGTAACTGAGGCTATGCTGCTTGTTTTCTTCACCCACTCCTGAGCATGTGCTCCTTTTCAGCACTGTCCAACCACTTCAATAATTAATGAAGACTGAACTCTTGCCTATTAACAAACTTGTTCTTCTTCCTCTACAAATTCACCCACCCTTGCAAAGCGCTTCACCTTCACAATAGGCTGCACCTTCCCTTTCCTCTGGCTCTTTGAAGATTTTGCTCTTTGTTCAGTGAAGTTCCCCAGTTCCAGGAACATGTACCGCATTACCTAAATCATCCGGTGTTTATTTTAGTCTGACGGTGTTAATGAGGCTTAGCTATGTTACAGCATTTAAAATCTTTGTAGTATCTTAAACATATTGTATCTTAAAGTATCCCCTTCAGGTATGTAAGTATTATCCAAATCATATAAATGGAGAAGTAAAAACAAATGTTTAGGGATTTGCCTGAGGCAGCGCAATAAGTCAGTGTCAGAGCCAAGAGACAAACCCACCTATTTGTGGTGAGTCAGCCCACGCTGGCATGGTTTGGTGTGTTCCTACCATGGAAATCAGCCTATTCATTGTGTGTAGTACTCATTTCAATCATTTCATAAACTGGCTCTAGTACTTGCCTTCCCTTTAATAACAACTTTCCCAGAAATGCTTTTGCTTGCCTAACTCTGTATACTTCCTACACATCTACATAGGGAGTAGCATATAGTATCCACAGCTTGCATAGTTGCTGGGTTTTGGTGTGTTTTGGGGCACATTTTTTTTCTCAAAAAGGCCAGAAATTAGGCAGAAGTAGAGGGAACTGTGTTCCTAAAGGGTTGCAAAAATTTCCTCTGTCTGCCCTTGAAATGAAAAAGTATCTGGACAACTATTTACCTTGTGAGGTTGAATAGTAGTTCACACTTCATCATTTTCCTTTCTCTACTGTTAAGGATTCAGCGAGACTCTTAGGAAAGGAAGTGTGCATGTGAAAGGCAGAAAAACACTCAGGGTGCAAATATGTTTGAGAACATTTATGCTGGGAGTCAGTAATCCAAAAAGTGTTGAAATAGTAAAGTGACAAGACCTGGCCTGAACATCTAAAACTTTGATGATGTTTGGCAGAGAAAATGAGACCAATTAAAGGGTGCCTGTGGGAAGCTTTACCTTGCATGACCAGAACTTCTACACAACATCTCGGTGCACTGGGTGCTTTTACAGGGATAATGCTCATGTGAATATGAATGGGTTTGCCAGTACGTTAGTCATCCGCAGGATTTTAGTCTGCACTTGGTTCAGATGTGTTTCTGTAACACCTTTTGCCTCCTGAGAAGACCTCGTGGTAATATGCTGTTCAGCCTGACCCTCTGCTGTTGTCTCAGTTCCCCTTTCACGGTACTTTGAGGTATTAGTGGGGGGAAGGATTCTCTCTTCTACACTTTCTTTCTCTCTCAAACTTCCCCATTTAAAACTGAAGTGCTTGGGGGTCACTGGTTGGTTAATAACAGCTTTCTCTTCATCATTACACTAGAATTTTATATGTCAGCATACATGAGTCTTAAGTGTTTTCCTTGACCAGCAGCCTGAGGATTATAGAATAACACTGACAAAAAAAGGGTAAAATTCACATATCTTTTAAACTCCAGAGTCAAAGGCACAGAAAAACACTACTGAATAGTACTGAGATATTTTCCCTCTTCCTAAAAAACAATGTAAACACAACCAGTAGCATGAAAGGACCTAGGGAAAGCAGAAGTGTGGTTAGATAATAAATTAATCTGTTTGCAAAAAAACCAAAGCTGATAACAATCTACTCTGGGAGACAGAACGGTTCTTGGATGGGAAAAAAGGAAATACAGAGACCTCTTCAGACAGTCTTTCTTTACTGTGAGCTGTATATTCCACATAGTGGGGAATAGAGCTTATTTGAGAGGCATCTGAAGAACTGCACAGGGAAAAAGTAAAGCAATAGTGCCTCTGCATATAATTTTAGAGACAGTCAAGCCAGACCTTTTTTCCGTACATCTCATCACCTAAACTGTTCAGGCATGAGGCACTGGTAAAATCAGTGCTACTGATACATGATACTGCAGTGACTGATAATTTTCACCTACTTTAAGCTCAAACTTTAAGGCGAAGAGCATGTGGAGGGGTTTAGAGACCACAAACTCCAGGTTGCAAACATGCTGCATCTCTGTTGCTGGCTGATGCACCTCTGCATGTGCTGGCAGTCAGCTGTTTTTCCACATGACTTTTGTGTTTAGGGGATCATGTGAGTGCCTGACAGGCAGAGTCATCAATGTATTTTCAATTTAATATTTTTCCATTGCAAAACAATGTAAAAATGGAGATCCCGATGAAAAGATCTATTTCTATTCCACTTTCCATTACTTTGAAAAATAAAAGCAATAATTGAAAACAAACAAAAAATAAAAAAGAGGGGATGTGGGATGGGAATTCCTCTGTGTAAGCTTTTTCTGACAGGAAAGGAATACACACAGGTAGTGCCACATTCTATTATTGTTTTAATTGTTAATTTCATACAGTTGTTTTAGAGGCCATCATTTCAAACCTGAATTACTCAAGGAGAATACTCATGATAACAATTCACAGAGAAAAATCTTAAAAGAATTTATTAGAAGGATAAAGAAAGTTCTCAGTTAGGAGAATCTGAAAATTTTCCAACAATATTTTCCAAAATAGAAGTAATTAAAGAATACTTGGTAAGAATCTGCAAGTATCTGAAAGCTTGAATTCCTGAAGGTTTAAAAGATAATACAGCTTAGTGTCAAGGTGACAAAACAATACTAAACTAGAGAAGCTCATAGAAGTCTAAAGTTTCTGAAACTCAAACTAAAAGCTGCTTGAACAGTGAGATTGTTTCAAATATGACAATTTCTACAACAACTGTAGAAATTGTATGGATTGCAGCACTTGTAAGAGAGGGAGTACACTGCCAGATTGAAGTATATTAAAGATGGTGAATGTACTATTCCTCATCTTTACACATTGACCTTGTTTCTGTGTTCAGAAACCATATAGAGAGTTGTTGAGTTGGTCAATAAACTAATCCAGCCATCAATAAAGCACACCTTCTTGTTTATTAATATGTGATTAAAAATGTATATGATAAAAAGATATTGACTGAGCAGAGTTTGGGTGACAAGAACAATTATAGCTTCAAGCCTAATCAGTACATGAGCTGTTTAACCCAGTGAAAGTCAATAGTCTATTTCTGAACAATTACACATTTTGTTTTAAATAAAGTATTTGGATTTTGCTAGTGCTCTCATTTTCTCTTCGTGATTTAGACATGAACACAGAAGCAGAGAGAAACAGCCCCAAAATAAATCACCCAATATAATTCCACTTTATGGTCCTTGTATGATAAATTGGTAAATACACAGCAAATAGGATTTGTTTTAATTAAAACTTGCTAGCCAAAAATAAATTAAACTTGGAATAAGTAAGTCTCTTTTTCAGTTTTATTACTAGTTGCACTGGTCTTAATCATATTTCTACAATGTCCTAATTTATTTTTTCTTAAATATTTCTCTTGTTATTTCAAGTTAAAGTCATAATTTTACTGCATTCAAAGTGTTCCATCTTGATTTCATTAAAGCAGTTTCTCAAACCTAAGTAGAAATAATAATCAAAAGCCATTTAATTCCTCCTTGAGTGATCTTTAGCTTTTACAAACTTTTCTCACTGTTCAGTGCATCCATCACTCCAAAGCAACAATATTCCATAGAGCTCAATGTCTAATGAAAACTAAGCAGCAACACAGGAAATTTGAACTGGGTGCATCTTTAAACACCAAAATATTCTGGTATAGTGGGCATTCAGTACAAACTGGTTGCTGGTGAATGGTCATACATTCCTCAGAGAGAACACAGGGTCACTGGTTTGTCCCCAAAATGTTAAAAATTAACCATGGGCCCAAAGCAAGCAGCATCAGATGACTGGGCTGTCCACAAGCAGAACTTTTAGTGGTTTTAGCACTGGTTTGTTGTGTCAACTTTCAAGATCCGTTTAAATCAATGGTGCTCTGCAATGTGTTTGCAAGTTGTAAATCTTTTAAGTGCCAGATCAGAAAGCTCCTTATCTATACCATAAGTATCATGTTCATCAAACAGTTATAGTGACTAACACTTCCAAAGGTATTTTTCTAACCTGCTAATCATGTCATCTTCTTAATTCCTTTGCAGGAATAAAATGATATAGACTTCAGAAACACAAGCTTTTGCATTAAAGCTAGCGAAATTCCCTAATTTATTCTCTCAAATGTGTTTGGTTTAGGTGAAAGTAAATTTCACCATCTTCTTGATTGCTCCTATAGGAACTTATTGTTTCATGGGGAAAAACAAATGAACAGGAAGATAAATGTGTCATTGTGCTCACATAGCCTTCAAAAATTTGGCTTCTTAGATATCGATATCGACACTATAGGCATTCTTTTCTGAGTACCTTCATATTAATATATCACTTCTGATCCAACCGTGAGTAAAAGCCAATCGTCTTTTCTCCTGACTGAAGAAAGAGCCACTGACTTGTAGAAACCAGAGTAAGTCCTCCAGGAGGTGAGTTCCACTTCATCATGGCATAGTTCCAGCATTTTTCCTGGACATGTCTGATTCTGACTCATGAGGAGGTGGCAAACTGGTGTAGGGCACACCATTGGTATAATCCCAGCATGGCACCTGCTGGTCAATGAGGAGAGTTATTCTAATGTCTTGTGAAAGAACGCTCACAGAGTCAGCTCTGGTTTGTTTTGGATGGTGATGTCTGAAGCTTGGGAGAAGTTAGAGAAGGTTTGTCCAGCAATTGAGATGTTCCTATTTAAAAAAAAATTCCTCCTTAATTAGAAGGTACAGTCAGCGCCTCAGGAGTAGGTGAGGGTGCAGCACCTGTGAGTAAAGGGATTGCCCCAAAAGACAAGTCAGGTCATCTGAGATAAGAGTTTGCCCTAAGTTGCCTTCAGAAGACAATTCTGTAGCTGCAGAAACTTAGGGAAGTCAGCCTGATCACCTGCAGAGCTTACAGGTCATAACATCTCTGCAGGACAAGCCAAGTACTGTAGGAAAGGTCTGAATCTCTTTTATCTAGGGCACTGATACATCTGAGCAATTCTTAATACATTCTAATCTGAAGAAAGAGTTGGGTTTGATATCCATCTGTTTCAAGATAAATGAGAGTTTCTACATCAAGGCTGGGGAGAATATAAATATGCATGGAAGAAAACTTCCTGAAGAGAGGATCCAGTGCACTTTCAGATTAATAGGTGTAACTCTCCCACCAAGATAATGTACTGCTAAACAGTAAAAAAGATACTCTGAGAGGCAAATTTATTAGTCTAAAAATCTGTGTTTCTGAGTTTAAACTCACCCATCTGCTTATCTTCAGAGTCTGAATACATCATTGCTGATAATAGGCTCTGTTCCAGGCCATTACTTGGTTCAGTCACATGCTTAAAAATACTAGTTCAATTAAGATTGTTGGTACATTTATGACTCTAATTATGTTTACTGCAGTTCTTTATTCTTCCACTGTATAAACCAGGAGTTTAATTCATTTTAGATTTTGTTTATTCGTAATGCTCTTCCTCAGCTTTTCAAATTAATACTCTAGCATTAACTGCATTATTCTCAGTATTTAGGAAAAGCTCACCTGCAAAGCGAATACCCAAGGTGTGTTGATGTATTAAGAAGGTGAATTGAAATAAAAGTGTAGTTACTAAAAAAAATGCATATTTTTCAGGTGCAGATAACTCATGAAATCAGGAATATAGGATAGTGTCGAGGATTTGTACGATGGCTAAGAATTAATTTCTATTTTTATTCATCTCAGCACTCTTACTTATCAGTGTGTTTGATCTTCAGCATCACCCCCTCCATGCAATTCTACACCTTTTGTCTTCTTCATCATCATCACTCATTTTGTCCAGGCAGAAGATGGTGCCTTTCTGTGCTTTCTGCACATTGTTGTCCTCTGCATTGTATATAGGACAAAACGTTAGTATGTCTGTTGCAATGAAAACGCGTGCAATGCCTGCTTTTACAGGAGTTTCCCTTCAATAGTGAGGGTTCAAATATACAGAATTTTCTCTTCTGTGAATATTTAGTTTAAAACCTATTCTGTTTTTTGAAGGGAAAGCTAAACTAATCTGAAAACTTAATGAGAGTCGCAAATTATAGCTGCCAGTTCTCAAGCATTTACCACTTCTCTGCCAAGCGTCACAACTAAGCCTGTGTACGCTCTTCATTCTCATAAAGGTGGAGTAATCCTGGAGGAAAAAAAAAAAGGGAAAAACCACCCCATGGATGTAGTTTAAACACTGTAGCTTTTCTTAACAGGTTCAACCTGGTGAGAGACCCGAGCTCATTTGCCTTTAGGGAGGCTGGCTCTTGCCTGTGCAAAGTTGGACTGGATACCTGGTTGATGTTTATCTCTTTGCAAACCTTCCCCAGGAGTGAGGCCGCACTCCAGAATACCCTCTTCATCTTAAATTTACTTCCCTAGACAACTCTGCCTTTCTTTTCCTATCTATTGGTGATATGGGGAGTTTTTGAATAAGTGTGACAAGGATGGACAAGCCATCCTCATAACCAGAAAACTGGAATAAACTTCCATTTTAGTCCTCTCTCTAAATTCACACTAGGAGTGTCCAAATCAGTTATATCACTGGTGTATTTATGAATAAACGCTTTCCCTTTGAACATGTATCTATGAAATACTGCGATGCTATTGCAATAAGTGCTAAGCTTAAATGATTTATTGTTTTGGGGTCTTTCGTATTACATAGAGATACAGTCAGATTACTGTACATCAAAGTAGGTACATACTTTTATGTAATGATCTATTCATTCATGATGAGTTATAGCCACCTCAGGGGTGGGATGATATTGGATTATCATCACAAGCAACAGTAAAGCTTTATTGACATGAATACTAGATCTTTGACTTGGTCAGAAACACTCAGGAAAGATTTTTTTTCTATTCTTTTCTATTATTACTGGCGAGAGTGAGAGGAATCTTGCTCTGCAAACAGGCTGATAATGTACAGTATATACATTCAGCAGCAAATATACTGTTTTCCATCAGCATGACTTTGTACTACATCTTGAAATTGTTTTGGTGTTGTCAATGATACTAATAGAGATGTAGATGTCACACCTAAAACTTTTGTCTCTGGTACAAAAACATTTGCTGTTATCTGGATCAGATTCAGTTCCTAAGCAGCCAGATGGTCACCTTTACATTGTATAATTAAGATTATATTAGTTGTTCTGTCTTGTATATTAGTTTAAAAGTGACAGACTTGGAAGCATAAGTTGCCTTGTTAGGAAATCCAAGCACAGTACCTAATGTGAACAGGAGCAAGGCTCTTTTCTCCAGCAGGTCAGTTTTGTTATGCTTGGTTTTGAAACAAGCTCTCTTCTGTGCACTGGGTACTTCACATATTTGAGCTCTCTAGAAAGCATTAAGCAATTTACCCTCTAATATTTCAGTCAAGCCTGTGGTTTGTTAGAGAAGCAAAGAGTTAGGCTGTGGTGGTAAAGGTGATGCTGAAGGGGTCCTTGGCTCAGAAGAAATGGCATTTTTTTTTGTTACAAGTTAGTACTCAAGATAATGGTGACTGCTGATTTCATCAGGACCCCTGAAGCTATCTTTGTGCTCTGCTCTCATACAGTCTCTGTGTTACTAAAAACATGATGGGTTTTCTCTTTTTACATCTGCATTTATTTATCCCATTTGTTAAAGTTATTAGCTGTACAATTTTACAATGCCATCATGGTTATTTCTGGGCAAAAAAACCTGATGCTGAACTGCAGGTTTATTCTGAATGAGAACATAGTAGGAGCAGCATATTATTGTCTCACTTACTGTCTTGGATCAGTGAATGAATTTTAATCCATGGCTAAGCAGACAGTTAATTTGGCTGTTTCAGTGAGTGCAGTGACTGCTTGAGTCCAGGCCAAGGAAACTCCAACTGAGGTCAGAACCACGTGCCTGGCGAGGGCACTTCCTATCTCTGGCTAAAAGGAAGAGGTTCTGGAGCTCTTCTGTGTTGTAACACTGAAAACACAACTTCAACAGTTTAAGAGTAGGGGGTTTTTTCCTCTGTTGTTTGTTTAAATCTGGAGCTGTGTAGAGCAATCTGGGTTGTTGGTGTTAAATTCATCCACCTGAAATACTTTGAAGATTTTAGTCCAGTTCCAAATGAATAGGTGTCAGTGCTACCAACTAAAACAGCTCATTGAGGGAAAAAAAAAGGTCAGAGAATACTTGGACTCTCCTGTTTGATCATTCTACTATTCTGCTTAACTTTGGTAGGACAGGGGTGTTAGCTGTGCCATACCTGATCAGCAGGTGAGCTGAAATATTGCCTAAAAGTTATCAACTTGCTACCTGTCACAAGTGCTCAACTCCCTACAAAATAATTTTTTTAAATTGTTAAAATAAGTGAGATATTACTAACACCCCTAGGTGTTACTAACACTACTAGGACTTGCAGTGGGACTGAATGAAATGGAATATCAAGGAAAGAAATTTGATAAGGAATGAAAAATCAAATAAACAAGGCAAAAACATATTTTAATGGAAGTTTAGAAGAACAGCAACAAACTAAGTAGGGGATAAACCTTGTGCAGCAGTGTAATATTTTACACACACACACAAATTAAAAGAGTATTACAGGCTCTATAAACATTTAAAGCCAGTGAGAAGCAGTAGGAAGTAAGAGAATGAAAGCTAACGGCACTGTTCAGTACCAATTCCTTGTGAAGGCACTTTATCATTGCACCATCATGTACTAGGAGATGATGAAAAATTTTCCCTGAAAAAAAATGTTTTCCTCAATATTCAGACTATGAAAGAGGAAAAAACATCAAGAAACAAAGGGAAAGAGACTGTGCAGTAACCAAAAGGTACTATGGCATACACCTGACGTGAAGTGTCCTGGATACAAGTGCTTTCACTGGTAGAGATGTGCACTTTTAGTCTCTTCTGAGTCAACACTTTATTTCCATGATCTCTGGTATCCTGGGCTTGTCCCCTGCTTTGCTTCTCTCCCTCTCCTTCCACCTTTTCACAAATAACTTTAAAAGCCTTTGTTTCATCTGCTCCTGTGCAATGGAATATGAATGCAACTTGACAGGGCAGTGGGACTTTTCTGCTTAATCTTCTTCATAAGCAACCCTTTGGCATGAAGAGTAGAGCATGGGCAAAGCTTTCTTCAGGACTCAGTTTCCAGTGTTAAATTTACCTATATGGGGCCGTATCTGGGGCACACAAACCCTAATCTGAACCAAACCCCCTTGTTCTTTTCCTGTTCCCCTATAGCATCTGGATGCTTATCTTTTACAGCCTGAAATTGAAGGGATTACATCATCCTATCCTTTTTAATAAATCTGTGAATGAATTAGATTAAAGTACAAAATGCCTGCTAATTTTGGGTATCCAATCAGAGATATTATCTACTTGATTTTTCAACCTGTTTGGCATTCTGCATCATTTGGTGTAGTCTACACAGAGTGCCATGGATTCTATCTGAGGTGGTGAGTGATTCACTTCAGCCCACCAGACTCCAAAATTTCAAGATGGGCCCTTCTCATTTGAAAAATCTAAGTTAATCATTACCTCTTGAGGCAACTTGTCCCACATTGTAGGAGCTTTGAGGTGACAGGGGAATGGAAGCAAACTCAACAGGTAAAATTCAGCTACCGCTTTGCCACAAAGCTTTGCTTTCCCTCCTTGTAATTCTCTACCTTGTACTCAGTTCTGTGACAAAATCAACAGGAATCTAGTGAAAAAAATCTGCAAATCTGTTCTCAGAGGAAGGGTACCTTGCAGGGTTTCGTTTCCGCTTCAGGAAATTTGTGGAATATAATCTGTGTGGTCATGTATCATAATGCATGGAAGCTGAATCGAGGTGCTCTGAACCCCTCAGGTTAGTCATTTCCTTAACATCCGTGGTGTTGCGGCTAGTGTTGAATATATAACACATTTCCTTAGTTCAGTGGTCACATACACACAAAAATTAAAATGTTTTGCATCAGCCCAGAAATACTTCTCTTGAAGGTCACTTAGTTCTTTTTTAGTGTTAGAAAGCAGACTCTAATCCAAATAAAAAGCATTAATTATGTAGCTGAACCGCATCAGCTAAAGATTGTGGAGAAAAACCCCTACATTTTGGCTTTCAGAATTTCTACCATGTTTCAAATGAAATTCAGCCCAGCTACTCTGGACATCCTGCAATTAAGCATCCTTGCTCTTGGCTGACAACATTAGTTGATTTTTGCAGCCTTGCCCTCCTATCTCCCCTGCAGGCTCCTCAACTGAACAGTTTCTCTCTGCTCTCTCTGCACAACCTCTGTGTCTTCTTACCTAATCAGTCCCAGGCTCCTGCCTCCAAACACCAGTCCCAGTTTTTCTCTCTGGGTAGGTTGGCTGCTTCTATTTCCTGCTCTGTCACAGGCTGGATGGACTTTTTTCTCTGTGTTGTACTCATGTGGAGACCTTTCTTCTTGACACAACCTTCAAATCATTTGGAGCTTCGAAGAGATAGGATTCCTACCTCTCAGATTCTGCGCCAAAGCTCAGGCTCATGGGGAAAATTTGGAGGTGGGGATTAAAGTGGAAATCTAGCCTCACCACTGTATCCTTAAGCTTCTGTTTGCAAAGAGGGCCAATCTTTAGCAATTCCTTTTTCCAGCTAGAAAAAAAGAAATCATTACTGGCTGCCTGTTCATGACACAATTTCTGATACTTATAAGTTAGTCACATTTGGATAAATTTTCAGACAGAAAGGGAAAGACATTTTAAATAAAAAGGTCACATTTTGAGACTGTGCTTCAAAGCCTGAGGGCAGCAGAGCATTTCAAAGGAAAAAAGTTTCCATTTTAGTATGAGCAAAACTGTTTATTTTTCCATAACCTTGTTCTTGGAAATGGACAAATTGTTTTGGCAGATATTTTCAAAATAATCTGCCCAGTACAGACAGTCAGCATATCAGTTTTCAGCCTAAGTGATGATGTTTTTTCTAAAGCTACATGCAACAGAAAATATGGTCTCTGCTGAGAAATGTTTGCCAACCCCAATACAGGGAATGGCAGCACATCTACCTTAGAATATATATTATCACAGATTACATCCTCTGAGGATTTCTGATTTTTTTCAGACACCAATTGCCTCATGGAAAGGCAATCGGATCGATGGCTCTTACTTCCCTATTTTGGAGGCAGAGAAACTAAAATAAGAGGAAAGGAAAAGAAAAACCAGGGATAGAATTTAAAAAATCCTGATCTGCTGTTTATTCCCCCATTGCTACCCCCTCTGAGGGGTGTTATTTCTGCAGTGGTCCTCTGGTCTGGAGTGTTGCAGGTATTCTTTACACTGCACAGACACACACGTCAGAGATAACATCCTTTGTGTGATTACTGTGATTTAACTCTCTGTGATCGAAAGTTTTGGGGGGCTATAAGAGAGGGCACAGTGGGTGCAGGAAATATCTTCAAGTAATAGTTTAATTCAGCTAAGAACAAGCAGCCTCCCACGTTCAGCTTGTATGAGTACATCAGTACAGTATAAAAAACCCAGACTTCAAATATTTCTGAGGTGCCTGATGAAACTCAGGAGCAAGGCCCTGTGGAAAAGAGAGGCGTGAGGGGAAAGCTGCGGTAGAGCTCCACTGAGACAGAACAGGTTGCTGGTGTCACCCACTGGGTGATGGCCGCTGCCTTTGCTGTTGCTCCAAGATCTCTGGCTGGGGTGAACCCCAGCAAAGGCACGGGTCAGAGATGCCGGAGGCCTGAGGTAGACAAGCTGCATAAAATTTCATGCCACAGTCTGGCTCACTTGGAAGAGTAAGAAACACAGTTAAGTGTTAACTGTGTGTGATGAGATAGCCCCATGCAGACCGAGGACCTCTGCTAAAAACCATCCCAACAGCAACAACAAATTCCTGAGCTTAAACTGTGGCTCTCTTCAGAGTGGAAAAAAATAAAAAAAAAAAAAAGGAAAGAATTGCCAAATCAAACTGCTGACTCCTTTTTTCTTATCAAAACACCACAGCATACATCTTAACAGCCCGAAGTAAATCAAATGTGGGACCAGCTGGAACCGGCCAGCTCTTGACCCTCCCTTGATATCAGGTGTGTGCTGCACTTCTCTGGCAGATTAATTTATGATCCCAAGTAATTCAGAGCCCCTAAAACTTTCAGTACAGCTGTTAGGACAAGGCTGAAGCTTTTCTTTGGAAAGTGTCGCCACTAGAAAAAGTTGGAGTTCTTCCCACTTGACAGAGATAGTCCATTACTGATGTCAGATGACTTTATTCCCTCTATATCTCTTATTTCTAAACTCGCCTGGCATCACATCCACAATGCGACTATGGGACAGAATTCAGACGTATGGCCAAAGCCTGCAAGTGTTTATCTGAGCAACTGTCAGTCCCCTTTTGCATGTGGAACTTCCTCTTGGGGGCATTTGGAAGTGTTCATAGAAATGCATGCCTAGAGAAACCTTTCAGCCAGAGAAAAAAATGGGAGAAGATCTGAGAAAAGTTGTGCAGAACGCACAGAATTGAGAGCAGCTCACAGACGGCAGCTCCGGGGAGAGTGTGCCCGTGTGTGTGATCAATATAATCTATTGCGAAAGAGAGCCGCGGTGTTTCTGTGGGGGAAAGAGATTTAGAAAGCAGGTCCTTAATTATTACCTGCAGAGAAGTTAAAGTGTAACTCGGCAGTAACGTACTCCAGTGGCAGTTTTGGGGGGGGTGGGGGTCAAGTCACGCATCTAGCCTACCTGAAGTGTGTGTAGGGGAATTAAGAAAATTAAATTAATTTTTGAAATGTAATTCATATTATCGTGAAGGAAAAATACAAGGCAAACAAAGCATCGACGAGGCAAAAGCAGAGAGAAAAGGAGTTCATCTTTCAGGCTGCTGACCTCTCGTTGTGCTTCGTGTGGGGAAAAAGGCTCTGGATGTCGTAGCACCCCCGCGTGCGCTTGTGTTCACCCCTCACGTTGTTTGTACCGCACATCCCGTAAGGCTCCAGTCCTCCGCCGTTCTGCCGCGGCCTTTTCCTCGCACACGCTGCTCACGGACTCCGGTCGTATCCCCCCCGCTCCGACAGCCTCCCCCCTCCAGGGGCCGCCGCCGCCCGCGCAACCTGAGCAGGGCTGCGCGGGCGGCATCGGGGAGGGTAAGCGGGCGGGGGCTTAACTTGCGCACCTCCTCGCCCCTTTGGAAGATCACCTCCTCCCTAAAAAAAAGGGGAAGGAGAACCCTGGGGTTTCAAGGGTCACGCAGATACGGCGGTGTATGTAAGGGTATACTTTTTTTTTTGTAAAGTGAGTTTTGCTTCCTCGGTAGGTCAGCGTGTTAATTAAAAGTTGGTCCAGATTGGTCAGTGGCAGTCCCGGATGCACTATTAACACATAAGAAAATTACTATTTTTTTTTAAAGATATCAAAATGCAAAAACTCGATAGAAACCCCATTTCCTCCTCACTATTAACTAGCAGTAGCACAGAGAAAATCATTAGAGCTATAATTAAATATGGGTCTATTTTTGAAGAATGTCCTGCAAAATAGCCCCAAAATATGATGTAGTAATTTATTTTTTTTTCCTTTGGCACTACAGGTGCTAGCTATGTTTTCCTTCCATTTCCCACACCATGTATATTAAACAGGGAGGGAACATTGCTCTGTTGTCGGTGTTGACCCCAGACTTCGCCAGAATATTTTGCTCCTCGGTGTAAAATTGTGAAGTGTGTCTCTCTTTCAAAATCGCTATATTGGTTTTTATAATTACCTCGTGGTCTAAACTTTTTCGCAGTGTATTGCTTAAAGGATGAAAAAAAAAAACCAACCCTGAAAGGAAGGAAAAAAAGAAAGAAACAAAGTTAGCTGTATAACATTTCTGATTGTCTCAGGCTGTCAGTAACTTTCCCTGGATCGGGTCCTATGTTTCTACAGGCGCCCTGCTGAGGCGCGCGTCTGCCCCTGCCTGCCTGCAGCTCAGCCTGACACCGGCCCCTCGCAGGCCCTGTGTCGCTGCCGCTGGGCCCCGCCCGGCTGGTCCCCCCCGCGCATCGCCGCGTCCCCAGCCTCCAGGCCGCGGTTCGCGGTAACGCGTCCGTCCCCCCGCCGCATCGCACCGGGGACCTTGTGCTCCACGCCCAGGAGTGTGATCCGTCACATTCCAATGGAGAGCTAAATAACTCCTAGTGTTATTTATTGCAGAGAGGGAAAAAAAAAAAAAAAGACGAAAAAATACAGAAAACAAGCAGACTGACCCCCACCCTCTTTCATCCCTAAGATTTTATTCTTTCATCAGAAATACTTTCTCCGCGGCCGGTAAAACGCAGTTCACGGCTTTGCTTTGCTTTGCCCTCGGCCGAGGCTGACCTCCCCAGTCCCGCTGGGACAAGCAGCCGCGGCCGGAGCCCAGAGCCGGAGGGAGGAACCCGGCGGAGCCCCCGCATCCGCCAGCCCCAAGCCGACCACAGAGCCCCGAGCCTGGGCAGGCTCTGGGATTTAAATCCGGCCCGGTCTTGCTGTTACCAGGAACGTCTGTTTTGATTGGGGTTTTTTTCTTCTTTCTCCTTTGTAAGATACGGAAGGTGAATAATGAAATCCCTTCGCTAATACTTTATGAGCCATAAGATTGGAAATGTGTGCGGATGGACTAGCGCGCCGGGCTGCGCGTCACTCGGGGAGCTGCGGGAGCGAGGCGCGGGGAGGCGAGGGGCTGCCGAGGTCGCCGCTCCGGCAGCGGGAGCCGTCACCGAGGCCGAGGGTGCCGGGGCTGCCCGTGCGGCCGCTGCGTGTCCGCGCCCGGGTACTGCCCCAGCAGGGTCGCGGGAGGGAGAGCGGCTCAAAACGAGAGGGCTCGGGGGGCCCCTGCCTGCATCCCCCGTGCGCCGCCGGACACGGGCTGCTGCGCGTCCCCGCGGGCGGCACAAAGGCAACGTGAGCCCTGCCCGGCGCTGCGGGGGCTCAGCGGCGGCCGCCCCCGCAGAGGGCAGTGGGGGCGAGCGGGGACCGACCTTTAGAACCAGTTCGGAGGGAACTGGGGGCGCGGCTCTGGCACGCGTGCCGAAAGCCCCTCTCCTCGGCGATTCTGCGGCAGGTCACGTACGCGCGGAAGGGGCACGAGCAGGCGGGAGCGGTGCCGCTGCCCCCTGCCCTCCCTGTACACGTCTCGGCGGCACTCGCGCCTCTACAGGAGCGGACATTTCCCATCAAGCCCGTGCCACGGGATGTCCGAGGGCATCGCTACCTCCCTGCCATAAAAACAAACCACTCATCAGCTCCGCTCGGTGTATGCCATCGAGAGAAGTCGCCGCGGCGCGAACGGGCACCATCTGTCCTGCCATTCTGGGAGACGTAGATATATTTCTTTAGACAGGTCAGCAGTTCTTCCCGGCCAGCCCTGTCAGGCACCTGTCAGGGGAGAAAACCTCTTCATAGCTGCCGCGGTGGGATCCTTATCAGCGGCAGCCCCTCTGCTGACAGGGCCCAGCCTTAAGCTTCCCGCAAATCAATGCCCTCCGGGGACAGGGGACTGTCGTTACCGGGGGATGCCGAACGTGCCGGTACCGCTCAGAACACCGACAAAACACGGGGAGGAGGACGGCGGCGGGGGCCGGCCCGGAGGAGCCCGTAGGCTGCCCGAGGAAAGCCAGGGTGCGCGCTGGAGCAGGGGGCTCCCGCCGGCCGCCGCTGTGGCCCCGGGCCGTCGGAACGGTCCCGCTGCCCACCCGCGAAGGGCCGGGCTGCTGGGCGCCCTCAAGGACGCGGTTCCCGCGGTGCCCACGCGTGCCCCGGGCAGGAGAGCGGCGTGGGGCAGCCCGGCGTCTTGGGGGCGACCGCACCGCGAAAACCCCACAGCCACGTGTTTCGCGGGACCTTTTCTCGAGTGGGTCCATGGTTCCATGGCTGACCCAAAGCCCCAGTCACACACTTCGTCCCTACTAAAGTACCGCCTTCTTCCCTTCCCCCTCTCCCCAAATAATTCCGACCTGTTTTCTCTCTATTCCTCACTTGCTTTCGAAATGAGGGCACGTTCAGGGAAGTCTGCCTGCCCGCCTCCTGCATTTCCACACGGTATCGCGTGGACATCTTCCCCCCTCCCAAAAAAAACCTCAAAACCCAAAAGCCCCCAAAACAACAACAGACACTACCACCAAAAGAAAAACCTCAAAATGCACCGTGTGTTTCCAACTTGGAGTTAAAGTCTGTGCTAACACGGGTCAGTTCCTGCCCCTAGCTGGGAAAGCAGGGAGGAGGATGTAACGTATAGGTTGGCGGGGGGTGGTGGTGGGGGGACGAACAAAAACAACCCCCAAAATAAACAAACAAATCTAGCGCACGATCACAATAAAGTGAAATTCCTTTCTACACACCCACAACTTTAGCTCTGTCTGCTGCCTGGGGGGTTTTAATCTTGCAAAGAGAAAGGGGGGCTCCCTGCGCAAAATTACGCCTTCTCCTCTCATTTGTTAGCTGATTCCATCAAAAAGTTCGCTATTTATAGGCTACACACACGAACCTGGAGTAATACAAACCCTCCCGTGTTGTTCCCCTCGCAAAGTGGCCGGTGCTGAAGCATCTGATCGGGTTTGTGTGTGTGCGCGCGAGTGAGAGCGAGCCACGCAGAGAGCGCTGCCATCCAAAAGGGGAAAGAAGAGCTCAAGCTGAGAGACTTATTAATTGCTAAGAGCTGCTCTGCCACCAGCCATGTGAGTACCTAACAATGATCACCTTTTGCACAGATGGTCAGCGATCAGGCACAGACACTTTCTGTCCTTTTCCTTCTCCCTCCCCTTTCTTATTTTTTTTTTTATTCTCCTCCTGTATCTTTCCCACCCACCTTTCCTTTTTTTTTTTCTTTTCCTTTTTTTTTTTCTTTTTAGTTTGAGTTTGCACGGTTTATTCCTCACGAAGAGGAGGAATGAAACGTGGGCGAGCGCGGGGGAGAAAATGTGCCGGCGAAGAGGAAGGAAGGAAGGAGTGGTGAAGGGAGAGGAGGAGGAGGGTTGGTTAAGCGATCGCCTTGTCCCCTGAGTCCCAGCCGGCTGGGAATTAGTAGCAGCGAGATAGCGGAGGTTGTATCCCTCTCTCTTCCTCCTCTTTTCTTTTCCTGGAGCGCTCAGTCCCTCTGACATTTATTACCCTGGTATCAACGCGGACAACGAGCTGTATTCATCAAACCTCATTTGCGGGGAATTGAAAGGGAATTAAAAATAAATAAATAAATAAATAAATAGAGAGCGAGATCACGCGGTGATAAGGGGGTTTGATCGCTCCGCGCAGAGCAATGACTGTCCTTCAGCTCCCAGCCCGCTGTGCAGGCAGGTAGAAAGCGCCCGGAGAACAGCCTGGTCCCGCGACCTGAGCGTGCGATTTTGGGAAGAGGGCGAGCGCCCCGGCCCCTCGCTCCCGCCGCCCCTTCCCCGACGAGGTGGCAGCGAGGTGCAAGGTGGGGGGGGACGACAGTCAGCGCCTGTGCTCCTTCCTTCCCCTACGCGAGGTCTCTGCGCTTTCCAGGCAGTCCCAGACCTCGGCGTGGCACAGTGCGTGGAATTAAGCCCCACGCAGCAGGCAGGGTGCGCGGCACGTGGGTTTAGGAAATTGCACAGTTGATTCGAGAGTGGGCAAAAAATGAAATCTGTGATAGGGAACGTGGCTCTCGGAAAGGGAGGTGTCCTGGTTTGTTCAGGAATGCAGGGCTAGGAGACTCCGCGTGGAAAGGCGGTGGGTGTGGAGAGAGAAAGCGAATTTGTTTCCAGTGTGGAGAGGCGCTTTTCTAACCCAACACTCGTGCTCCAATCACACACTCTGAGGTTAGCGTAGCATTAAATTAACAGGGTCGGGGTTACCCAGGGCATTATACGGCGTGCCCGGGATGTAACCTCTGCTCATTTATACACAAAGAAGAGAGAGAGACGAAGTTACATCTGGAAAGCCAAAGAGCACGGTGAGTATCTGTATTCTCTCGTCTCCCTCCCATGCCTGTGAACAAAGTTCAAAGGCGGCCGGTGCGGGACTGGGGCTGGCTCCGTGGGAGCCCCCGCTCCCTTTGGAGGCGGCACCGCAGCCGCCTTTGGCGCCAGGACCCCCAGCGCAGCCCCTCCGGGGCGAGCCCTCACTGAACAGCGAGGAGAACTTACGGTATCTTGGTTAGAACTTTGCAACTTCAGGTTAAAAAAAAAAAAGAAAAGAAAAAAGAAAAAAAATTGACTTGGATGCAGCGCTATTTATAGGTGGCGGTAAAGACTCCTTCTCAATAAGCAGCCGTGGAAAAGAAACGTCAGAAAACTGGCTGCTTTATTGATCAGAGGTGCTGGACGGTCACAGCCACGCCAGCCAGGCTGGACCTACAAAGTCGCGGCTCCTCTCGGGTTAGGCAGCGAGAAGGCGACTAGGATCCGTGTTTTGCTGACCAGTAGCTTGGACACGATTTAATTCCCAAGCACAGGTACAGGGCGAAAGAGTGTGAGATGGAAGACTTTTCCCTTTTCTTTCAGACACGCACACAATGCAGGGCACCCGCAGGGCTGAAAGTGGGCCAGGGCTACACGGTAGGTATCAGATCACACAAAGCAGAGGAAAGAAATCCAGTTAAAAATACATTAGTTGAAATCAGAGGACGAGCTTGATTATTTTTTTTCCTTTTAAACAAAGGTGCACGTTAGAACAAGCTGGAAGCAGTCTTTGTGCCTGACGGTATACCCCACGCCCATTGGAAATAAAGCAAGAGGCTTGCTCTTTCTTTGCATCTTTTAAACCTTGTTTTAATTAGAATTGCCAAAGTAGGACACCCCGGTGGAAGATGTTTTCAAGTATCCACCTACCTCTCTGCTGTAAGCAGAATTGCTGTCTGCTAAATTGCTTGAAACGCAAAATTCTGCCCCACCCCCAGCTTGGTTTGGCACCTACTCACCTTTTCCCCCCAGAAAGGTTTATGAAAGGTTACTCCATTGGGAGGAAAAAGAAACCCCAAACACCCAGCAGTAATGAGATGAGTGGACTCCGAGAGCCTCGCTTTGCTCTGTACAACAGGAAAGGCTTTGGACAGAGAGCGTCCCAAAAAACTCATGCTTTTTTTTTTTTTTTTGAAGTCCCAAATTGGGCGTATCCTTGCCCTTCTCCTTTAATTTATTTGATTAAATCATAACCAAAACAGACTCATCAGCTTCTCGTATTTCCTCAGCTGTAACCATACGTAAAACCTTTTATATGGAGACAAGTAATTGGCTTTAGTTAACTAAGGGCACAGGCTGTGCTCAAGTTTTCCTCCCGTTCCCAGGGCAGCGTTTCACGCAAACGCAGGTTCCAGCTCTGCCTCACGCTCCTCAATCGCCAGCTTCAGGTTTTTAAACTGTTTATGCCATTCCGCACCATTCTCTGGTTTTTCTAACAGGGGATGCTCAGGGCAGGGTCCTCCCTCTCGGGGTTTGAGAGTGGCGGGACTGGTTCAGGGAGCGTCCATCCCGCTTTGAACTCGAACCGCTCCTGGACCGCGTCCCGCGGCCACCCGCATCCCATCTCGGTAGCGGGGTCGCAGCTTGTTTCTGCTCCCGATTAAGGACCAGATTAATTTCACCTTCAGAAAAGCGAGTTTCTGTTATCTCACTTCTATCTAAAATTTAAAAGTAAGTAAGGGGGAGGGGGGAAAGAAAAACCTCTCAAGTTTCTCGGATAAAGCTCAGCTTCCCTTTGGTTATTACCCAAGTGAAGAACCGCGTCAATTAACTCCAAATTGGAAATGCCTGCCCAAGAAGAATAATGATAATTCCCTGCTCTTCTCTAAGAGGTAGTTGCAGGATGGCACTTAGTGCGTGTGGTCCCTAATGACAGGATTGCTGCCCTGCCCGGTGTTTGGCTCTCCCGGCCCCGCTGGCTTCGCTCTGAGGTCGGGCAGCGACGCCCGGCACGGCTGTCCTGCCCAAACCTTCCCCCTCTTCGCTTGCTCCCTGCCCGCAGCCACACCTCCCACAGCCAACACAGGATGATCACAGTATGAAAACAGATTTAATTACCCCCACCCCCCGATAAGAGGGCAGGGGCCTCATAGCAACAGGTAACGAGGGCATCTGCAGCTCTTCAAGGTTATTTAACTGATAATAGAGGAAGCAGGAGGCTTGGCAAAGGGTCGCATTCGGTAAGACGGGGTGTGAGGGAAAAGGAAAATAAAAAGGGGTGCTTAGTGATACTTTAGCAGAAGTTTAATGTTTCTGCGAGGGGAGCGGGACCCCCGCAGCGACGCCGGGCACGGCTGCTTCGCCTCGGTTTCTTGCTCGCTTGTTTCAAGCCGTCCGCAAAAGTCCCGCAAGCTGCCTCGCGGAGCGGCCCCGGCTCTGTGACCGCGACTGTGGGGCCGACACGTGTTGCTCTCCCGGGGAGCGGGTCCCCCCCAGCCCCCAGCGGGGCATGCTGCCGAGGATGCTCGGTGCGGGCCCTCGCTGGGGCACGGCTGTGCAGGCGGGAAGGCACGGCCGCGTGCGGAGGCAGAGGGGCTGCCTCCCACCCGCTTATCGCATCGTTGAGGGCACGGCAGGAGCGAGCGCTTCGCGGCCGGGCACAAACCAGACCCCGAGGAAGCCCTCGCAGGGTCTGTGGGGGGCTCCTAGCCCCGGTGGGGCGCCCACGGCCACTCCGGGGCTTCCCCGCTGAGCAGCAGCCGGGGCCGCTGCCGGCTGGGGCTCCGTGAAGAGCGGGCAGGGCTGACCCTGGGGCGGCGGGAGGGCAGGGTCTCCGGGCTGGCCCGAAAGGGGGGAGCTCCCCCTTTCCCTACCCTCCCTTCCCTCCCCCTCCCCGGCTCTTTGTTCTTTGCCCCTTTGTTCTTCCTCTCGAAGTTTCCAGGGGGGTTGCTCGTGCGGAGCAAAGTTGTCGAAAGCTGAGGAATAACAGTAAGTTTATGCCTGAGCAAGAAAAGAGGATAGGAGTCCCTTCCCAAGGCTACGAGATACTCCCCAAATCCTGTCGCGTTGTCTGGTTTGCCCAAGGGTCGGATGGGGTGCCGGAGACGGGCCATGCTTGCAGTGATGCTGAGGCACAAGGGGGAGACGGGGCTCCTGCGGCCACAGCACAGCCCTGGGAACCGGGCACCCCCTTTCGCCGTTTAAACACGTTCTGGGGGACAAGCGTCCTTTCTGCCCTTTCTGCTGGGAAAGTTTGGGAAATAATAATAATCGGTGAATATATCGTAATGAGATGAGGCGGTAGGTTGCAGAGATGAAAGATTTCTGAGTGCCCTGTATGATTTTAGGGCACATGTATCGCTTTGAGATTCACAACCCCAGTATGGATTTGCTTCTGTCACTTCCTTTTTGCTCGTTTTTGGTGCTGGCTTGATAGGGCTATTTTAAAGTGTTGTCAGGAGTTAAACCATTTGGGGCTTAATTTCAAAGCAGATGGAATATCTTCATAGAGCAACATCCCAGCTTAAAAGAGAGTTTAGTGTGGTTAATGGGACATCATAGTGTGGTTTGGTAGTGACAATAACACCAAAACTTCCTTGAAAAAGCAAAACTTCATTTGGTACAATATGGTGTAGCCTTATCCTCTCTTTACTAATCATCATTAAATGTTAGAGAACTACAAGCTTATTTTACCTTGCACTAAGAAACCCAAAATTACTTCACAAATACCAGTTACCACAGGATTCTTACCTCTCCTCCTGGTACATGAAAGTAGGAAAACACATTATTTGTGTGAGTTAGGAAACGTGATGTGAAAGGAAGTTTGGATATGATGTTGGAGTAGGTCACAACAGGTTACAGGCACAGCCAGGTCAGAGTCCTGAACTCCAGCAGACTTCCCTAACGGTGCTGCTACACTCTCACCTTTATAACTAAGGATATCACGGATGAATGTAGCACTTTGGCATTTGCTGAAAAGCTGCATGAATGTAATTCTTGTAATCATGAGAATGTCCACACCTACTTACTATTTTTATATATGTAGAGATCCTATAAAATTATTTTAAAAAATATTCTATTTGCAGTTCTTTTGTATTATATAAAAAGGCCACAAATGTTTATTATGGTGTGCCAAACTTCTAGAATTTCTCTACCTTTTTTTCTGATATTCAACACAGTTGAGAAATGAAGTGAGATAAGATTGGGGTTGGCCAAGCAAATGTTCCAGACTGGGATTTTTTTAATGTGAATATGCTAATAGGGATCAGACCATCCTTCTGGCAGAGGTTAAACCCTAGGATCTGTTTTTCAAATGAAATGATTGAGGTGATGTGGGGCCTGTTCTGGCTTTGTTTTTTTCTGATGTCGAGGGCACATAATCCCAGTGAGAAGTCTGGGAACTCGTAACTGTAAAATCCAGCTTTAGCTATCTCAAGGCGGCAACTCAAACACAGAAGCTGCCCATGAAAACTTTGACCTTTATTATTTATGACCGTGGTTCACAGCTGAATGTAGTGATCGGTCAGTAGCAAATTAGAGAGAGACACAGACATCGCATCAGAAACTTTGGTGATAGGTTGATTTTCTAGCTGTGTCTCCACACACAAGTCTACCAGCTTATTGTTTAAATCCAGAGGCCAGCAGCATTGCTTACTATCCTGTTTATATCCCAGTGCTCATAATGTGGTGTTGCAATATCCAGGTAAAAATGTTCAGTGCCATTTACAAGAAGGAATCTGCCTTAAGCAATACTGTAATCAGTAACAGCCAGCGTTACTGAGAGTAACAGCTTCTGCAAATGCCTTACCACCAGAAGTTAACTGAAGTACAGCTGTAATTCTGCTCAAAACTAAATAAAAGTGGATGTCTGAGAAGGAGTAAAAATTTAATTGGAAAAATGGATCTTAGAGAATGCTGTGGGTGACCAACAATGGCTGCTGCTGTCTCAGTAATGATGATGATTAGAGGGACAAGTGATGTTAGTGTGTACTTGTTCAAATACAGGGTTTCTGCAGCATGAGAAAAATTATTTTCTGATTCAAAAGCATTAACTGAAGAAAGGGTGGTTGCATTATTTCACGTTAATTAGTCTTTTCACTTGTGCTTTTTGCTGATGCCTGTAGGTTTCCTTTCAACAGATGAAAGATTTATATATATATTTTAAAAATCAAAACAAAACAGACAACCCCCTACTACTCCCCTTGGAAATTCTGCCATCAAATACAAGTTACTAAATATTGCACAGGATTTCAGAGGGCAAATCTACACATATAGTTTGGGATTTTTTTCATCTTGGTTTTTGGAGTAGGCAGCAAAGCTTCTGGTTCGTAGTAGTTTGTTAAACTACTCATCTGTTTAAATGCAATGTCAGGCAAGACCTTTTACCTCTGCATTTTTATCACCTTTGTCTGTCAAGAAATACCTGCAGAAGATGAGGGGGAAGCTACCTTGTTTTCGGTTTTACTTCCCTTGCATTTGTTACTGTATCTAGAGCAATTCCAAACAGCATCAGTGCAGAGGAATATGGCATAAAATCAGAATAAGGAGGACATGAAAAATGAACACTCTCTACCTTGTAATAGATTCTTCTAGGCATAGGTGTGAGTGAATACTGATTCATTTACACAGTTCTTAAATGGAAAAACCTAAAGTTTACGACAAAGGTAAACAGCATGACTGCATTTAGCAGATGTTGGCTTGCTAACTTTAGGAAAATGGAGAGGTGGTCCCCTGGACATCCCTGCAGAGAATCAGATGTTGCTAGAAAGGAAAGGAGAGCAAATAGAGCATATAAGAATTATGTTGAGAATGGAGAGTTAACAACTTCAATATTGTATTTATTTTCTTTTATTAATTTATCTCACTCTTAACAAAATTAATTTTTTTTCTTGTAAATACTAATGTTTCATTCTATTGATATATACTTAATAAAACTAAGAGAGTCTATAGAATAGTGCAAATCTCAGGCTTTCAAATGTTACAAATGTCTTATGTGCTTAGTACGTGTGTAAAATTACCACTAGTCATAGTAAATACCGGTACACTTTGGCTAAGATTCAGCTGCTGAATAAATAGCATTTAGACTTTTTTTTCTTTTTTCCTACTGTTATGTCATAAATGGAGAGATCTGAGCTCACTTCATCATGCAGGTATAGGAGTGCGCTTAGGGTGTTGACTGAACACTGGCAAAAAAACCTGGTCATAATGACGTGTTCTATTTCAGCTGTTTCAAAATTTGTCATTCCTAATAAATAAAGTAGTAATAATAAACCTGGAAATTACTTCCCCATGTTTATATTCTGTCACAAAAGACTTCTCATTCAAAGCACAAAAATAAGTATTTCTCTGTATTTTCTTAGTGACTCATGACCCTGAAGTACAGCACTTGCATAATACAGGCAATCTCCTTCCCTCAAAATACTTGCAATTATTGTGTGTTACTGCCCGTGTGGGGGGTTTTTGAACATACAGCAGTAATGTATGAGTGGCTGTGGCTCGAAACACAGAGAGAAAAGATGATAAATCAGTATCAGTTCGTTCTAAGTAACTGATTAAGATAAAGGCTCTGTTCTGTTCCCATTGCCATTAACACTGAAATTCTCGTGACTTTGAATAGCTTCCTCTTACTGTTTGGGTTGTGGAAATGCTCAGAAATCCTAGCCAGCATTTTGATTTTGTTGTGCAGAAATACATAAAACTCACATAATCTTTGTTGAAAGCTGTGGTTCCAGGCCTTAATTTTTCCAAAGACTTCTACTTAATAATTTTGTATTTCTCATCATGTAGTAGGAAGTTTGCCCTCCTCCCTCTCCCCTGAAACAGTTACCATGTTGAGTGGCGTCTTTGGTATTTTGTGTTTAACTATTTCAAACCTTAATTGAAGTACAGGATAACAATGATTTTTTTTCCCCATTCATATAAAATACAAATCCTTACATTGATCCTAGTCTTTTGAAGCTGCCAATGAACTGCTGCTGCTAAGTTTAACATCCATTAATGACCGCTGTTAAAACGGGTGAGGAACTTGCACATTTTCTTCCAGTTAGGAAAATGTTCAAGTAGAACTGAAGTAGGTAATTCCATGCACACGGTTATCAGTCAGTGCTTTCTGAACAAATTCTATCACTATTTAATATCTTTTTTTAAACTTTATTTTCATATTTTTGTATTCACATGACAAGAGCAAGATATCTGAAGTATGCTTGCAATTTATAATTGAAAATACAGCTCTTTAAGTGAGGAATTAAAATAGGGTGGATCTCTGAACTATAAATAAGAACATCTTTTTTTTGTTTCTCTGAATAATTTTCTTCCCTCCTCCCTCCCTATTCATCTTGTCCACTTGAAACATGTTGGATGTAGTGTGCATTTTAGTAGAATATAGAGTAGTGACTCCTCCATGTTCAAAGGATACTTGGAGTTCTTCACATCACATCTTTATAGAAAGTGTTAAATATTTTTAGGCTGATTGAATCTTTTACATATGTCAAAAAATTACTGTAATCCAGTAATGGTTTCTACTGACACATAGAAATCAAAAGATTTTGCAGCTGCACACATACATACATACACTGCTACTGGCATCAGGTACTTCTGGGGTAGGTGGTGCATTCAGGTGAAAAAAAAAAATTGAGTTTATACTTCTAAATTTGGTGATTCCACCTTCTCTTACACACTGAGTAGAGAAATTTGTACTTTTTGTTTTTCTTTTTCCAATGTAATCCTGTAATCACATCTATCCAGTGGAGCATGATAGATAAATGTAAATATCGATGGTATATACAGATGTGTGTGCATATATTTTATATATATATATATATATATATATATATATATATATATATATATATATATATATATATATCACATTACAGACAAGGAAAAATTTACTAGAGGGGACAAACTCGCTTTAAAGGAAGTGTCACACAAAAGAGGAACTTTATGTGTCCAACATTATCTGTCTTGGTAGAATGAAGAAGTTATTGAAACTGCAGCATCCCACCTTCCTTAAGCATAACTGCATTTACGTAAGTAGTAGGAGACCCATGTAAGTGAGAGTGACTGTAATGACTGAATTCTATCTCAGTTCCTTTACTGATTACCTGGCAAATAAATTTTCATCAATATTTCAAAATCAAAATTCTTTAAGAGAAAAAAACATACAATAAAACATACAATAAATTCAACCTTTGAATGCTGGGGGTCTGAAGTTTTTTTGTTTTGTAGCTAGCAGCGTTCATAGGAACAATAGCCAAGGGACTGTGATGGGACTGGCATAGATTTTTCCTGAACTAATAGAAGATTCAGACCAAATAATTTGTCATTAGAGTGCTAGTATCTTTCAAATCATGTTGAAGCTGATCTTATCTCTAAGGCTAGCATTACATCCATAGAAATCACTGAGTTCCACAGTCTAGGACTTCTGCAATCATGACTAATTTTTTAGTGGGTTATTTTGATATTATAGTTTTAAATGGTGGGGTAGAACAGATGTGGTTGACTGTAATATTTGACACTTAATGGGTGAATTTGTTCTGTTCATGCAAGGGGTACCAAAGACATAATTCTGACTTTCATATAAGGAAACTGAGGCACAAAGAGAGAGAAGTGACTCTCAGAAGCCCAAGTTTGCAGTGATATGTTGGATCAATTTGGGAATGCAGAGCAGGTTGCATGTATCTGCTACACAGTGTGGTAGCCTCATAAAGCACATCCATTTTCTTATGCCTTCACAAACTTCTAAATCCTGGTTCCAGCTGTTTCCTCAAGAGCTTTGTGGCACACTTTCATTTAGTGGCACCCCTTCATTCATCAAATGTCTATAAATCTTGTACCCTGTGGTCACCTGTATGAGGATTGGAAGACCTCTTAATCTTTCCAGTACCCAAATAACTTCTTGAATGTTAACTCCTGTATTTGTATATATAACCGCAGAATTATGGGAAATCAGATGGAATTGCTCTTGCACAGCAATTTGTTGTACTGAGGGCATGAAGAGGAAAAATAGCATCCCATTTTGTACATGCTCACAGCAGCACAAAGCTGAGTGAGAAAAACTGAGCTGTAGTGGAAAATAGTGAAGGGCCATTTCCACTGGACTTGTACCTAAAGAATTGCCCCAGGAAGCGGCAACTACTGCAGGAGTAGAAGAAACTGCTTCTGGATGTTAACTCGGAGTGGCCTTGATAACTTACAGAGAAATATGATATCCTATCTGCACAGGTAGAAATGTATAGCACCAGTCTTGGAACAACTGCAAATTAATACACTGATCTCTTAAAAACCATTACTCATACAAAAGAGTTAAAAAGAAAAAAAATTAGTTCATGCAAAACCACGTCTCCTACCATGTGTCTGGCTGTAATAAGTAAGGTTAGGAATGTGTTTTTACATTAACGACTATTAAATGATTGATTGTGGCCATGTTTTCCCTTTTTCTGTGGTCTTAGCTGAACACCCATGTCCCAAGGGCACGGAGCAGGGGCTGAGACCAGCTGTTTGTGCAAGCCTGATAAGCACAACACTGAGCTCCTTGGGATGGCTCCACAAGGACTTGCATGGTTGGTTGTGAGCTAGTGCCTCTACTTCTCAGGAGAAATTTAGCAGGAAAACATTATGGTGGAGTCTCTAAACCGGTGAAATTGTTTTATGGCAATGAACTGTACTGTAGTATCCAGTAGTGCAAAAATTTGCTCTGAGTAAAATTACCCTTGTTGAAATAAGTTAGTAGAGGAAATAATGGACACACCTAAACTCTGGGTTCTGTATATAAAAACCACTGTTAGTTAGAAAAAATGATTTGATATCAGTCAGTAATGTGAATCTCCCTGATATTTCTTTTAATTCTCCTGTAACTAAAATGACATCTGGCTTCAGTGTAACAAGAACATGCTAAGCAATGTCTTATGTACGCCTTGTCCTGGGCTGGTGGATACAGTAACGTGATACCAGGCTGAAAGTTTTCAGCGAAATAAGAGGTATGTGTGGCCATCTTATGGGAGAGGGTAAATGGGGACACAGAGGTGTTTGCAAGGGAAGCAGTTCCCCAAAGTTACCTTCTCCATGCCCTCCCCTGCAAAATCCCATTCAGAGGATGAGCTCCAGCTTGGCAGCCTGGCTTGTAAGTCCTGCCACACCTGGCTGGACACCAGGTCCCTCCTCCCCTGCCTGCTTCTTTCTGTGCGAAAAGGCAATGCCAGGTGGCTACGGCTGTCCTCTTTTCTTCTCTCTTTTTGGTCAGAGCTGCCATCTGACCAGAGGGGTAACGTGGGGAAGGCTGATCCTTTCTGTGACCTGTTTGGGGCTATGACTGCCTAGCCCAAAATTGAAAAGACAGTATGTGCAGTTGGTCTCGTGCTTTTGGTGAAAATGGTTCACACTCTGCCATCCAACCACAGGGCAGATTAAATGACTGGCACTATTTTGTAGCATCTTTTATTTTCTATTTCAGTATCTACAAGTCGATACATACAGATTTTGGGACTATCCCATATATTTCTCTCTGAATCTTCTAAGAAGACAAAAACAGAACTAAAATTATCCCTTCTTTATTGAAGTTATTAAAAAAACCCCAAACAAACAACTCCAAGCCTAAAACCTATTGGATTACATATTTTTATAGAGATTTTAATANCCTATTGGATTACATATTTTTATAGAGATTTTAATAAATTGGTACATATTGTCTTAGATATGACAAGATTTCTAAAGCTTTTTAAATTTGGATGTTTGTAAGCTATTAACAAATTGTGATTCAGTAATGCAATGGAAATACCATAGCCAAAAAGGAAATAACTTGCCTCCTTGGCAGAATTATCACTACCCCCATAGGAAAAGCCTCAGTAGCTGGCTGTCTTTGCTGCAATTAATGGCGTACTGTTTTTTCCCAAGATATCCCATTGTTTGCCACACTCCTTCCGCAATCATTTTTGTAGTGCTTTTGGATGCAGGAACTTTTTCTGATTTAATGTTTTGTGCAGCACCTGGCAAATTCACCTTCCTACCCTGGACAATGCTACTATGCTGTAAATACCCAAGGAGAACACGTCTGGTAGTGTAAACCTGGGGCAGTTACCGTGTTTTTTGTTGCCATTGCTCTGTGTTGACACTCGGTTGGGTCTGACAGCAGCAGATCTCTTGCTCTGCCTTTTGTGGCACAAGAGAAGGACCTGCTATTTGGGGAGTTATTTCTGCCAAAAGCTGAGACCTGTAATCCTGCTAACATCAGAAGGAGAGGAGAACATGCAGCTCTTGGCAGCAGCAAGCCCCACTAATTTCTGCACTGCCCAGAAATTAACTTCAAGAGTCTCAAAATTGTCATTAAAATTCAATTGTTTCCCTTCACATTTAGACATCCGCCCATGGAAAAACACCCATTGTGTAACTTCTCCCCCTCTCCCTGGAGGATGGGAAGGTTGCAGCCCTAATGGTGACTGAAAAGGCAGAGGCAAGAAAATGAGCTTACCTTGCTGCCCTAAAGTTAAGCAGTAATCCACACGGCACCAATGCCGAAATACCTAATAACGTGGTTGTAGGATTTCAATGCTAAAGATTTCACACTGGTTCTGCTTCTGTCTTGGCTATAAAAATAGCTATAATTTTTTATTTTCTTGTGCTTTTTTCTGTTTAATATGACCAAAATACCATGGAAAAATGCAACTTCTCAAATTTTTAATTAGAAATTGAAGACTGGATTCTCAGCTAGTATAAACTGGTATGACTCCAGTGAGCTTTCAGGGGCTGCATATCTGGTTTCTAGTCTGTGACTCTGACCATCTAATTACCAAAAACTTCACCATACCATAACATTCATATACAGTAGTGGAATTCAGAATTCTGATTGAGGTTAAGCAGTTAAATATAAGTAAATGCCTTGGTCTGTGGAATAAGATCTTTTCTCTTTTCACATAATTTTCCATCATGAACAACTGCATTAAAACTGGCATCTTCCCCTTCCCATCGGCCTCTTGGCCATCTGCTGAGGCCTGCTGGTGTAAGAGGAATGAGTTCAGTATCACATTTCACATAGGGGTCTAGAAATGAGCATCTTTAATGCACACCAAATGAGCTAAATTACAGGGGAGTGTTTCCAGCAGGCATTCCAGGCTGTGAACACAGCCTGGGAACCCATGGGCCAGCATGCTTTGTCACCCTGGCTGATGCTTAGAGAGGCCTCCCTGCGTGCTTCTGTACACCATTTTCTATGTATATCTGTCCCATCTTTGCAAGCACAGCTTTTTGTGTGTGCCTGGGGATGTACTGACACATTCTGAAAAGTCAGAAGACTCACTGAACTTTTGAAGCTGGGTAACACCAATATTCTTCAAGCAGGGTCTAGATGGAGTTGAGGTCCTTCAATCCAAAATTATTTAAGATCCAATATTGATCCAATATTTATCTTTTAACTTAACATGCTAGGTGAAGTTGTGCAACCTCAGGGAAGACTTAATTCATACAAAGAGTATTGGGGTTCCATAACGGAGTGTCATGAGTGCTTTCTTCTTAACTGCAATAGTATCAGTTCCTCTGTCATTATATAAAACATAGCACTTGGAGAATTCAAGTTCAGAGATGAAGTGTTTCATGTTTGTTCTTCTTCCAGTCTATAAACTACTCTGTGCATAGGCTGCTTCCTTTTGAAGCTCTTCCATCAGCATTTAAGGTTATTCAGGCAAGAGAAAAGAAGAGGCAGAGAACATGACTGTAACCTCCTGTGAAAACATGGAATTATATGGGGTAATCCTGGATTTCTGGCTTCCAGGACTCCTTTAGCACTTACACATTAAGAATAAAATACATTAATGGGCTTTTGAGAATTCCTGAGATATGACCTTAATCGTAGACAGAGCCTATCTGCCATTAAATGTAATACCTTCTCAACAGTCTCCTTCTGCAACCTTTGGCATCGAGGTCTATTTTGGAAAGGTCAGAGGCATTCTGGACGTCTTGTAGTGAGTACCTGTACACCCAGGAAGCAGGCCCATCACGTACTGGTTTTCACCTGTACTTCACCCAGTGTGTCGTACGTCCCTCGCACACCCAGCACGGCTGCTGAAATGCAGACTGTTAATCGCTTGTTGTTTTAATATTTGTGTAGTGTGTCAAAGGGGAAAGGGCTTAAATTCTGTTTGCATTTTAAATAACTGTCTTGGCAGTTACACAATCCACAGTGTTTATGTTTTTACGGAATGCACCATTTGTGGCTGATGTTTTAAGAAGAAATGCAGATATTAAATACCAAGCAGGTTCTACAGTTGGTCTGGCCTGGGTCAGCCTTGCACTGGCTGTCAGGGGCACCTGGAAAGGTGCCAGTTAGCACTGCAAAGTTTGTCTGCCATGTATAGGCATATTATAACTCGGTGATGGCAGTTTAGCAACTTTTATCTGTATCAAGCAAGCCAAATTCTGATCCCTTTACTTAAAGCTAGTTCACATTCCTCTGACACTAGGCTCAACTCTTGCAAGAAGCCAGATGGTAGAAACTAAGAGGTGAGCTTATTCTGAGCAGACTTGGATCTCATATTAGTTGAGGGCCCCACCCTGAATCCTGATCTCTGATAAATTAACTTTGTAATGTTTCATTACAGCTAGGGTACAAGCCAAATGTCTACGCAGATATTTATGTTCCAAGAGCCAAATGCAAGCTCATTTTTTTTCTTCTGATTTATAAGTATGTTATGTTTTACAGACATGAGTAACTCATGTGGGATCTTTCCCACAGAGTAAAACCAATGTAAATTCACATGACTCAGGGATTTGTTTCAATGCTCATGTATAAGCTCTCATTAGAAATGATTATGCTTGAAGATCAAAAGAAAAGTACACTCACTTGTATTAATGTTTAATGCATAATTCACATTGTTAGAACAAAAAACAAAACAGTTGGTGGTTGTTACGACAAATATCAAACACTGGCACTACTAACCAACTCCCACAGAGGATCCTTCATTTCACCGCATTGGCTGCGCGCTGAGATTTCCTCTTGCGTGTGCTGTGCCATCGCCGCGGAGATTTAGACACCTTCCTCCCTGGATGAGTAGTGCCCCTGTAATGACAGGAGTTGGGGAGAGCCAGGAGACCCCGCCACTGCAGGTGATCCAACACTCAGGACCTCTCAGTGGAAGCACAGTGTAAAATAATCCAATCCAGTTTTTCACACAAATGGGATTTCAGATCAGGCATGCTCCTATAAAACTCTCATTGCCTTCAATCTGAATTTAGTTTGAGCCTTAATACCAAGACCCGTGGTCAAAGTCATCCAGCACCACAGAATTTGAGGACTTGATTTCTTGTTTTATGTTTATCCATGTTTTACCTTCTTTAGTCAATGCTTATTTTCTAACTAGAGCACTTCTTACTTAAATAAGCAGGTTTGGTGTGAGGGCATTGTATGTGAAATCCATTCCCTATATCCTTAACCAAGACAAGCACAAGAGAGCAAAGCCATGCTTGTAAGCACAAAAGGAGAATCCTATGGGCATCACACAGACAGAGTAGCTGGGGCTGCTTCATCTGTGTAAGGGAAGACCTCTGGGTACCCTCTGTAGTGTGTGACACATTAGTCTTTCGCACAAAGCAGGAGTTGGATTTTTTAATATTCATAGCTTTCTATGGCTTTTCCCATGTCAGTGTTTAAAGGGTCAGCAATTTGTATGATCTTTTATATTTATGCTTCTTTCAAAAATTGGCTGGTTTACTACAATTGCTACCTCATCTTGTTTTTGTCTGTTCCTCCCCCCATCCCCGCCCCACTCCTTCCTAAAAACCAACCCAACAAACAATCTTAAAGGGTCTTAATTCTTGTCAGAGAGTCACCTCTATTCCATGGAGGTCTGTGGCACAGGATGACACTGAATGACATTTGACGAACTTTGTGCTTGGCATAAGGTCACAAAAAATTTTGTATGTTCTCATTATCAGTTTGGTAACTTTCCTGTATGCCAGTGAGACAATACACCTGATTCAGAGAGGAGCAGCTGCCTGAGTTTCAGGTAGGTTCTTCCCGATTCAGACCTCTGTAAGTAAACTATAAATTAGCTCTCTATTCTTAAGGTGCCTCCTGAAGGCCCTGTCGTTCTGCAAACCCTTCTGTGCGGGTCTGTGAGGTTCCTCATTCAGGAACTAATATTGCTGAGTCAGACTGGGTGCTATTGCTATGAATGGAATGCAGTCAAATGGATCCTGGGTGCTTAAGAGGGCAGAGCACAGCGTTGGGGTTTGTTATCCTTTTGTTTGCAACAACCCGCTCAAAATATTTATGACTGAGAAGCCAGTATTTTTTCCAGTAAAGAATCTATTGTCCACTTTAAGGCAATTGAGAAGGTATTTAGAGTATATACTGGTTAAATTGTTTACTTTTAGTGGACTGCACGTGGCATTGCTATCTTGAAACTGATCATAAATACATTGCTGTTGTGGGGCTTTTGTTAAGGAAGAAAAAGCTGTAATGAATTAAATATGCTTCAGGAGGAAAGAAGTAGGTCAAACGTTGGGTTAAATTAACCTCATGTTATACAAAATGACTAAATTCTGTTGTTTTCACCTATGGGACTCTGGACTTGTCTACACACCAAATTATTCCAAGACACTTATTAGGTACACTGCAGTAATTACGTTAAACCCATGTGTAGACAACTCCTATGCCAGTGTAAGAATTCAGTTTCTTGAATTACCTTAATCCACTTTGAAAGTGGATTAAGTGAAACCAGGAAACAACTCGGTCATTCCAGAATGAATAAACTACCCGAACACAGTTCTGCTTTACGTTCACATCCGACCTTATTCCAGCATAATTTTCCGGGGCTGAGAGGTTCTTAGGATATATCTACATAGCAAATGAATGTGTGATTACAGACACACCAACCCTTCCTTTACTCTCACTGGCATGAGTAACAGCAGTAATGAAAGATGGTAGCAGAGACTTCAGTACAGCCTATTAACTGGAGCATATATATACAGTTGGTTGTGGCCAGCCTCTGCTGAATCCACCTCATCACACCCTCACTTCAGATACAACTCATCCCTTAGACCGATACCGGGGCTGGGAATGCCTCTCTGTATCTTTGGTGTGTACGCACACCAAAAATTGCAAATGCGATAGGACTGCGCAGCTGTGCTAAATGGAAAACAGGTGAATTTAACTTCAGAGGTTAATCACACTGGAGAAGAAGCACGGCTCGCTCATTTTTAATATACACACCTTTGACAACCAAATAAAGCGTCAGCTGTGTGGCTGCAGAAGCCAAATTAAATGTGCTGTAGACAAGCACAACTCGGATGATTTCACTAGGGCTGGATTTGGCTCCATAGTTGAGATCTTGCTTATTTGGCTGATACTTGTTTTGTTGCCTATTTGCTCATTTATTTTAATGAAATTAATGCATTTTAATGTTCCTTTAAGTGCATTCCAAAAATAGCAATTTGATTAATTTGCTTTTAAAAGTGTAACAATCACAATGAAAAATCTCTCTATTAGCTGAGGTATGGTGTAATTGTAAGTAGCATCTTGGGTAGCTATGCCATACCCTTCATCCTTTCAACCAAATTCCCCACATCAATCAAAAGAGGCTCACTTAAAAATGAATGGCAAAATACAGACAACAATCGAGTTGTACCCGGAGCTTTTCAAGTCTACCAAAAATATGTATCAGTAATGTAGTCTGTTCTCTGCTGAGACAGTAAAGACAGGTAAGAATTTAGCCTAAAAGCAGTTCGAAATTATTCCAGAACAGAAACATGTAGCAAACTTGTCTTTCTAGCCAAGCCAGAAAGCATACAGAGTAGCTTGGGTTTAAAAAAGAAAAAAAAAAAACCCAAGTGCTTTCAATTTCAGGCTCCTTAAAGTGATGCTTAGACTGTACAATATTCCAAGAATGATTTAGTTTGTCCTCAACTCTTTTTCCAGCTGCAGTAGGTGATCTCACCTTTTAAAATAAGCTGCTGCTGAGGGAACTGAGCCCAGCAGCAGAAAAGGTGTACACTAACTTCTCCCCAGCTTTATCACTGTATAAAAACTGGAATTGCAAAACCTGATTAGTAACAATATTAAGCAAAGGCAATTTTCCCTTTTATTGTATTTAAATGAGGAAAACGAAAGTATTAATGCTAATATTAAGGCTGAACAGAGGCAGTTGCAAAAAATAATTTAGTTTCAGCCCTGCTACATGCATCCCTTCACGAACTCCGCTGCGCTAGTTACCTGTGCATCGGCGATGTTGTAACTTGTTATTATAATAGGTGGTGTGAAAAGCAATACAGAAGAGGGAAACTTGTCTCAGGGCTCTGCTGGGACGCTCTGCGGTCACAGAGTAGGTGGTGTGGTGCTGCAGCAGTATGGGATGCAATGTGCGGGTAACAACTGGTTTTTAGATGAAAAGGCACTTAAACCCAGGCTTCCATGGGTAATGTGAGCGAGGCCTAGTTCTGAAAATACTTGTGCACGCGAGTTAAATCTCACATGTAAAAATGTCCTCGGAATTTAGTGGGACTGTTCATGGAGATTTACAGGATTTGGCTTTGAGAAGCGCTCGAACCCAGGGCAGGGGATGTATGTGGCTGCTGCCATGGCTGGGCACAGGGCTTACAGCCTTCTCGGTGGTCACACCAGCTCCGGGGCTGCCGCATGCCCCGGCTCGCTCTGGTTTAGCGCAAACCCTCCTGCTTTCGGGAGCAGCTGCTCGGCTGCCCCAAGAGCAGAGGTGGGGAGCGATGGTTCAGGCTCACCTCACCGAACCCTGCCAGGGTCTGCGCCAGCCCTTCGCTCTCCTCGGCAGCGACGCCATTGCGCCAGCCGGGTGCCCCAGTGCCTCCCGGGCTGCCCCGGCCCGCAGCCCCCCCGGGGCACCCCGGCTCTCGGCACCCGGCTCCCGGCGGTGCCGTGGGGCGCTGTGCACCGGGGGCTCCCCCGCCTTCCCCTGCAGAGCCTTGCAGGGTGCTGGGGGGGGCGCGGCGCCGGGCCTGCACGGCAGCAGCGGTGCCGCATCCTTGCTCCTCGCCCGGCCTTCTCTGGCATTCCGGGTGCTTTTCTTTTCTTTTCTTTTTTTTTTTTTCTGGGGTTTTGTGTGTGTGCGGTGCCCGTTCCCCCCGCCCCCGCCGGCCGCTCGGCACATGGCCTGCTGGCGGCCAGCGGCGCGTGTGTCCCCGCGTCCCCTGGGCGAGGTGTCCCGTCCGCTGCCCGCATCCCGGCCGTGGGGGGCTGGCACCCTCTCCCTCCCCATCCCCCTTTTCGGCAGTCGCCTTTTTTTTTTTTTCGGTTGTTTGTTTGGTTGGTTTTTTTTTTCCGTGGTTTTGTTTGTGTTTTTTCCAGGTGGGACGTGGCGGTGACCGGCGAGGCTCGCCCGGCACTGAATGTCACCCTGAAGGTAAAATGAAAGACACGGAGATGAACGCATGCCTGCGCCCCGCGCCGCCGCTTCCCCGCGCCCGCCGGCGAGCGGCCGCCACCATCGCGGGGCGGCAGCCCCCGCCGCGCCCCGGATTTCCTGTCCCGGCTTTTCCTTACTGCGCCTTAAAAAAACCAAAAAATCAAAAAAAAAATCCGCATGCGAAAGAAACGTGCACGTACCCGGTAACGAGCCCAGGAAAAACCCGGCCGCTTCCCCTTGCTCCTGCCAAGTTATCATTGGGAACACAGGCAGGCGCCGTGACGTCCCGGGTCAGGCCGAGTGCGGACCGGCGCTACCAAGGCGGCAGGGAGGCGCGGGGACGCCGCC